>JAMWET010004578.1:0-38218 GCA_024036415.1 Prochilodus magdalenae
CCGCTTTTATCACCTTGACTCTCCTCCTTCACACCCCTTCCCCATCTTTTATAACCTTACACAAGCCTTTATAAACCTTACTACAGCATTCATATCCCTTACACAGGTTTATAACCTTACACAGCATTCATATCCTTCACAGCCTTTTAAACCTTACACAGCATTCATATCCTTACACATCCTCTATAACCTTACATACTTTTATAAACCGTACACGCCTTTTATAACCTTACACAGCATTCATATCCTTACCCAGCTTTTTGTCCCCAGCTTTTATAACCGTTACCACAGCTTTTATAACCTTACACCAAGATTCATGTCGCTCTTTACCAGCTTTTATAACCTTACACAGCGTTTTATAAGCTTACACAGCTTTTATAACCTTACACAAGCTTTTATAACCTTACACAGCCTTTATAACCTTACACAGGCATTCAGTTATCCTAACACAGCTTTTATAAACCTTACCACAGCTTTTATAAGCTTGCACAGCTTTTATAACCTTACACAGCATTCATATCCTTACACAGCTTTTATAAACCACCTTACACAGCTTTTTATAACCTACACACAGCCTGTATAACCTTACCACAAGCATTAATAACCTTACCACAGCCTTTTATAACCTTACACAGCTTTTATAACCTTACACAGCTTTTATAACCTTACACAGCCGTTATAACCTTACACAGCATTCATAACCTTGCACACAGCTTTTATAACCCTTACACAAGAATTTCATAACCTTACACAGCATTCATAGACCTTACACACAGCTTTTTAAACCTTGCACAGCTTTTATACCTTACACAGCATTCATATAACCCTTACACAGCTTTTATAACCTACACAGCCGTTATAACCTTACACAGCATTCATAACCTTAACACAGCTTTTATAACCTTTACACAGCTTTTATAACCTTACACAGCTTTTATAACCTTACACGCATTCATAACTTACACAGCTTTTATAACCTTACACAAGATTCATAACCTTACACAGCATTCATAACCATACACAGCCATTCATAACCTTTACAACAGCTTTCATAACCTTACACAGCTTTTATAACCATTACACAGCATTCATCAAACACAGCTTTTATAACCTAACACAGCCATTATTCATACCTTACACAGCTTTTATAACCTTACACAGCTTTTATAACCTTACACAGCCTTTATAACCTTTACACAGCATTCATATCCTTTACACAGCTTTTATAACCACCTTACACAGGCGATTCATAACCATACACAGCTTCATATCCTTACACAGCTTTTAATAACCTTATACAGAAACACTTTCAAAACCTTACACCTTTATAACCAGCCAGCCTTTATAACCTTACACAGCATTCATGATCCTTACACAGTTTTTTTATATACCTTACACAGCATTCATATCCTTTACACAGCCTTGTATAACCTTACACAGCATTCATATCCTGTTACACAGCCTTTATAACCTTACATAGCTTTTATAACCTTACACAGCGTTTATAACCTGACAGAGCATTCATATCCTGACACAGCTTTTATTAACCTTACACAGCTTTTATAACCTTACACAAGATTCATAAAACTTTACACGCTTTTATAACCTTACACAGCAGTTTATAAGCTTACACAGCTTTTATAACCTTACACAGCTTTTTATAACCTTACACAGCCTTTTATAACCTTACACAGCTTTTCATAACCCTTTACACAGCTTTTATAAACCTTACACAGCTTCATAAGCTTTGCACCAGCTTTTATTAACCTTACACCAGATTCCATAACCTTACACAGCTTTTATATAACCTTACACAAGATTCATACAACCTTACACAGCAGTTTATATACCTTACACAAGATTCATAACCTTACACAGCATTCATAACCTTACACAGCTTTTATAACCTTACACAAGATTCATAACCTTACACAGCTTTTATAACCTTACACAGCTTTTATAACATTACACAGCCTTTATAGCCTTACACAAGATTCACATCCTTACACAGCTTTTATAACCTTACACAGCTTTTATAACCTTACACAAGATTCAAACCGTACACAGCGTTTATAACCTTACACAAGATTCATAACCTTACACAGCTTTTATAACCTTACACAGCTTTTATAAGCTTACACAGCTTTTATAACCTTACACAGCTTTTATAAGCTTACATAGCTTTTATAACCTTACACAGCTTTTATAACCTTACACAAGATTCATAACCTTACACAGCTTTTATAACCTTACACAGCTTTTATAACCTTACACAGCCTTTATAGCCTTACACAAGATTCACATCCTTACACAGCTTTTATAACCTTACACAAGATTCAAACCGTACACAGCTTTTATAACCTTACACAAGATTCATAACCTTACACAGCTTTTATAACCTTACACAGCTTTTATAAGCTTACACAGCTTTTATAACCTTAGACAGCTTTTATAAGCTTACATAGCTTTTATAACCTTACACAGCTTTTATAACCTTACACAAGATTCATAAGGCCTTACACAGCCTTTTTTAACCTTACACAGCTTTATAAACCTTACAACAGGCCTTTATAAGCCTTACCACAAGATTCACATCCTTACACAGCTTTTATAACCTTACACAAGATTCATAACCTTACACAGCTTTTATAACCTTAAACAAGAATTCATAACCACAGCTTTTATAACCTTACACAGCCTTTATATTTATATTCACATCCTTACACAGCTTTTATAACCTTACACAAGATTCAAACCGTACACAGCTTTTATAACCTTACACAAGATTCATAACCTTACACAGCTTTTATAACCTTACACAGCTTTTATAAGCTTACACAGCTTTTATAACCTTACACAGCTTTTATAAGCTTACACAGCTTTTATAACCTTACACAGCTTTTATAAGCTTACACAGCTTTTATAACCTTACACAAGATTCATAACCTTACACAGCATTCATAACCTTACACAGCTTTTATAACCTTACACAAGATTCATAACCTTACATAGCATTCATATACTTACACAGCTTTTATAACCTTACACAGCATTCATATCCTTACACAGCTTTTATAACCTTACACAGCATTCATATCCTTGCACAGCTTTTATAACCTTACACAGCATTCATATCCTTACACAGCTTTTATAACCTTACACAAGATTCATAACCTTACACAGCTTTTATAACCTTACACAGCTTTTATAACCTTACACAAGATTCATAACCTTACACAGCTTTTATAACTATACACAGCTTTTATAACCTTACACAGCCTTTATAGCCTTACACAAGATTCACATCCTTACACAGCCTTTAATAACCTTACACAGCTTTTATAACCTTACACAAGATTCATAACCTTACACAGCTTTTATAACCTTACACAGCTTTTATAAGTTTACAAAGCTTTTATAACCTTACACAGCTTTTATAACCTTACACAAGATTCATAACCTTACACAGCTTTTATAACCTTACACAGCTTTTATAACCTTACACAAGATTCATAACCTTACAACAAGCATTATATAACCTTACACAGCTTTTATAACCTTACACAAGATTCATAACCTTTACATAGCAGTCATTATCCTTACACAGCTTTTATAACCTTACCACAGCTTTTATAAGTTTACAAAGCTTTTATAACCTTACACAGCTTTTATAACCTTACACAAGATTCATAACCTTACACAGCCTTTATAACCTTACACAGCTTTTATAACCTTACACAGCCTTTATAACCTTACACAAGATTCACATCCTTACACAGCTTTTATAACCTTACACAGCTTTTATAACCTTACACAAGATTCATAACCTTACATAGCATTCATATCCTTACACAGCTTTTATAACCTTACACAGCTTTTATAACCTTACACAGCTTTTATAACCTTACACAGCATTCATAACCTTACATCAAGATTCATAACCTTACACAGCTTTTATAACTCTTTACACAAGCTTTTATAACCTTACACAGCTTTTATGAACCTTACACAAAGATTCACATCTTTACTGGCTTTTATAACCTTACACAAGATTCACATAACATTACACAGCTTTTATAACCTTACACAGCCTTTTCATAACCTTACACAAGATTCATAACTATTCACACAGGTTTTTATAACCTTACACAGCCAGCATTCATACACAGCTTTTATAACCTACATCAGCATTCATAACCTTGACCACAGCTTTTATAACCTTACACAGCTTTTATAACCTTACACAGCTTTTATAACCTTACACAAGATTCATAACTATACACAGCTTTTATAACCTTACACAGCTTTTATAACCTTACACAGCCTTTATAGCCTTACACAAGATTCACATCCTTACACAGCTTTTATAACCTTACACAGCTTTTATAACCTTACACAAGATTCATAACCTTACACAGCTTTTATAACCTTACACAGCGTTTATAACCTTACACAAGATTCATAACCTTACACAGCATTCATAACCTTACACAGCTTTTATAACCTTACACAAGATTCATAACCTTACACAGCATTCATAACCTTACACAGCTTTTATAACCTTACACAAGATTCATAACCTTACATAGCATTCATATCCTTACACAGCTTTTATAACCTTACACAGCTTTTATAACCTTACACAGCTTTTATAACCATACACAGCTTTTATAACCTTACACAGCATTCATAACCATACACAGCTTTTATAACCTTACACAGCTTTTATAACCTTACACAGCTTTTATAACCTTACACAAGATTCATAATCTTACACAGCTTTTATAACCTTACACAGCATTCATAACCTTACACAAGATTCATAACCTTACACAGCTTTTATAACCTTACACAGCTTTTATAACCTTACACAAGATTCATAATCTTACACAGCTTTTATAACCTTACACAGCATTCATAACCTTACACAAGATTCATAACCTTACACAGCTTTTATAACTATACACAGCTTTTATAACCTTACACAGCTTTTATAACCTTACACAAGATTCACATCCTTACACAGCTTTTATAACCTTACACAAGATTCATAACATTACACAGCTTTTATAACCTTACACAAGATTCATAACCTTACACAAGATTCATAACTATACACAGGTTTTATAACCTTACACAGCCTTTATAACCTTACACAGCTTTTATAACCTTACACAGCATTCATAACCTTACACAGCTTTTATAACCTTACACAGCTTTTATAACCTTACACAGCTTTTATAACCTTACACAAGATTCATAACTATACACAGCTTTTATAACCTTACACAGCTTTTATAACCTTACACAGCCTTTATAGCCTTACACAAGATTCACATCCTTACACAGCTTTTATAACCTTACACAGCTTTTATAACCTTACACAAGATTCATAACCTTACACAGCTTTTATAACCTTACACAAGATTCATAACATTACACAGCTTTTATAACCTTACACAAGATTCATAACCTTACACAAGATTCATAACTATACACAGCTTTTATAACCTTACACAGCCTTTATAACCTTACACAGCTTTTATAACCTTACACAGCTTTTATAACCTTACACAAGATTCATAACCTTACACAGCTTTTATAACCTTACACAAGATTCATAACCTTACACAGCTTTTATAACCTTACACAAGATTTATAACCTTACACAAGATTTATAACCTTCCACAGTTTCTATAACCTTACACAGCTCTTATAACCTTACACAGCATTCATAACCTTAACGAATCCGTGTGTGGAGGAACCGTGGTCAGCAGCAAGTAGACCGGTTAGCTGTCACACGTTCAGAAGGCCTGGTGGCCCTCCACCTCCACCCCTACCGCACCATCTGCAGGAACTGTGTGAGGATGTTCCAGCTGCATGGGATGGATTATCACAGGACTCCATTAGGAACCTCTACAGCTCCATACCGAGACGTCTGGCGTGTTGGGTTAGCGAACACGGCGACCCGACGCCATACTGAGAGACAGACTTCTGTATGTGTAGCTCAATAAATATTGATCATATCAGTCTAAATTTATCATCAGTTATTGATCCTGGTCACCTTTATCCTCCTTCGCGAGTGTTGTCTCTCTGTGCACTGTGAGTTAAGACAGATTCCTTGTATGTGTGGACATATTTAGCAAATAAAGCCTGACTCTGATGCTGATTCTGCAGGGAAGGGTGTGGAGGGGTGTGGAGGATCATGGAGTCTCCAGACAATTCAGCAAGTCTAGGTAATCTGTGTAATCTGACTGCAGACACTGCAGAGGTGGAGACGGCCTCCGGACCAGCTGTGGTGGTGTAACGCCTGTGTGTAACTCTGGATAATCCCTCGGAATCATACGGCATTCCAGACCATTTCAGCACCAGCCCCACCGGCCGAGCGCTTACAGGAGGCATGGAGAAGGTGGTGAAATCAGAAGTCACCTGTCACTAACCCAACCCCGCTCAGCTCACAGCCTGGACCGTCCCGACACCACAGGAGCTTCAGGAGCATCTGGACGGGCTCCGGAACATGACTCCACTCAGCGAGACAGAAGGGTTCTCCAGGTCTCCTCCAGGCTCCTGCTGAATCAGTAAGTGCTGATACTGTTTAGGTTTGATATACGGGGTCCAGTGTGGACATGGTGCAGGGGCTTCTACAGTTTACTGGTTTTATCAGTTATATAATGTGATTATATATTATATAGTGTAATCTAATTATTATATGGCGTATTATCAGTGATTAGACATGGTGATTACATTTCAGGACATAATGTTCAAACCAGGCAGAGAAATCATTTACACACCTGTATAGACAGGAATGTGGGCATATATAGCCTTTCATTAATTTAGCTGGATTATTAATGAGTCCTGTTTGGTTAAAGAACTAGACGTGATATGATGAGGTAACTGAGGATGATAAACTAGGTTTAAATGAACTTACCTGAGAGCTAGATTCAGCATGCTAAATAAACTGTGACTCATTTTTAGTACATAAACTAAATTTTAAATGATGATTTATTATTATGAGTAGACATGGGATTATTAATTAACAATAATAAAATATATTAATATAAATATTATCTCACTATGTTACTAGATTATTTTTTTAAAGATGCTTGTAACACAGACACAGTATTTATTTAGAAATAAATAACCATATAAAACAAAGTTCATTCAATCCTCTAAGCTCCGAGGTGTTATCCACTGAGTTCCTCCAGGGGGCGCCATTCTTGTCTTTAGCCTAGAAACCCAGAGTCCCTAAATCCGGCCCGTGTGTAGGGAGGGAGTGGAAATTCCTCAGGGCATCAGAGACTGTCCACACCTACCCTCACCCTGCCCGCAGACTGGGAGCTCCCCACCGGTCCCGCAGGTAAAGCAGGCGTGGCCCTCACCACAGCGGAGCCGTCCGGTCTCAGACGCTGCTCTGCTCCCTCCCACCACACAGCCTGCTCCGCACTGTGGTCATGACCGGGTCTCTAACTGCAGTCTCTGATCATCCCCGGGATAGGAAGACTCTGTGGCCCCTGGTGACCCTGGGGGTGGGGCTTGGATTACAGGTAAAGCTGCATTAGTCTAGTCCTTTCTTAGTCTAGTCCTCTCTTAGTCTAGAACTCTCTCAGTCTAGAACCATACAGAGTGTTAAAATGCAGAGCATTACAGTACCGAAAGGTTACAGAACCGACCGTTAGAGTAACAAGCATCACGCCACAGTACTGTAATGCTCAATACTGTAATGGTCGGTAAGGAAATGCTTTGTAATGTAATGCTCGGAGCTGTAATGTTTGGTATTGTAACGTGCTACCAACAACCCAACAACCCAATACCAACCCAACAACCCAATACCAACCCAACAACCCAATACCAACCCAACAACCCAATACCAACCCAACAATACAATACCAACCCAACAATACCAACCCAACAACCCAATACCAACCCAACAACCCAATACCAACCCAACAACCCAATACCAACCCAACAACCCAACAAACCAACCAAACACCCACCACCAAACAAACAAACCAACCCAACAAACCAGCAAACAAACCAACCCAACAAACCCGCAAATAAACCAACCCAACAAACCAACAAACACACCAACCCAACAAACCCGCAAATAAACCAACCCAACAAACCCACAAATAAACCCGCAAACAAACAAACCCAACAAACCCACAAATAAACCAACAAACCTGCAAACAAACCAACCCAACAAACCAGCAAACAAACCAACCCAACAAACCAACCAAACAAACCAACCCAACAAACCCGCAAACAAACCAACCCAACAAACCCAAACACCAACCCAACAAACCCAAAACCAAACAAACAAAACAAACCAACCCAACAAACCCAATACCAAACCAACCAACAAAACAAACAAACCAACCCAACAAACCCGCAAACAAACCAACCCAACAAACCAACAAACCCGCAAACAAACCAACCCAACAAACCCACAAATAAACCAACAAACCAACCCAACCCAACAAACCAGCAAACAAACCAACCCAACAAACCAGCAAACAAACCAACCAACCAAACAAACCAACCCAACAAACCCGCAAACAAACCAACCCAACAAACCAACCAAACAAACCCGCAAACAAACCAACCCAACAAACCCGCAAACAAACCAACCCAACAAACCCGCAAACAAACCAACCCAACAAACCCACAAACAAACCAACCCAACAAACCCACAAAACACACCAAGCCAACAAACAAACCAACCCAACAAACCAGCAAACAAACCAACCCAACAAACCAACCCAACAAACCAACAAACACACCAACCCAACAAACCCGCAAATAAACCAACCCAACAAACCTGCCAACAAACCAACAAACACACCAACCCAACAAACCTGCAAACAAACCAACCCAACAAACCCGCAAATAAACCAACCCAACAAACCCGCAAACAAACCAACCCAACAAACCAGCAAACAAACCAACCCAACAAACCAACCAAACAAACCAACCCAACAAACCAACCAAACAAACCAACCCAACAAACCCGCAAACAAACCAACCCAACAAACCCGCAAACAAACCAACCCAACAAACCCGCAAACAAACCAACCCAACAAACCCGCAAACAAACCAACCCAACAAACCCGCAAACAAACCAACCCAACAAACCAACCCAACAAACCCGCAAACAAACCAACCCAACAAACCCGCAAACAAACCAATAAAACAAACCCCAACAACCCAACCCAACAACCCCAAACAAACAAATCCAACAACCCAATACCAACCCAACACACCCAACAAAACCACAAAACCCCAACAAACCAACCCAACAAACCCAAACAAACCAACCCAACAAACCCACAAACAAACAAACCCAACAAACCCGCAAACAAACAAACCCAACAACCCAATACAAACCCAACAAACACACCAATCCAACAACTGCAACACACCAACCCAACAACCCAATACCAACCCAACAAAACAAAAAAACCAAACAACACCTCAAACAACCCAACAACCCAATACCAACCCAACAACCCAATACCAACCCAACAATACCAACCCAACAACCCAATACCAACCCAACAACTCAATACCAACCCAACAACCCAATACCAACCCAACAACCCAATACCAACCCAACAATACAATATCCAACAACCCAATACCAACCCAACAACACAATATCCAACAACCCAATACCAACCCAACAACCCAATACCAACCCAAAAACACAATATCCAACCAACCCAACAAAACACATACCAACCCCAACAACCCGCAAACAACCCAACAAAAACAACAAACCAACAACCCAATAACCAACCCAACAAACCTGCAAACAAACCAACCCAACAAACCAGCAAACAAACCAACCCAACAAACCAACCCAACAAACCCGCAAACAAACCAACCCAACAAACCCACAAACAAACCAACCCAACAAACCCGCAAATAAACCAACCCAACAACCCAATACCAACCCAACAACCCAATACCAACCCAACAACCAACAAACAAATCCCAAACAACCCATACCAACCCGCAAACAACCCAACCCAACAACCCCAATAAAACCCAACAAACCCAACTACCAACCAACAAACAAACCCAACAACATAACAATAACCCAACAACCCAATACCAACCCAACAACCCAATACCAACTCAACAACACAATACCAACCCAACAACCCAATACCAACCCAAAAACACAATATCAAACAACCCAATACCTACCAAACATCCAAATACCTACCAAACATCCCAAAATCAACCCAACAACCCAATACCAACCCAACAACCCAATACCAACCCAACAACCCAATACCAACCCAACAAGCCAATACCAACACAACAATCTAATCCAACAAACGAATACCAACCCAACTAACATATAGTATATACAGATTTACATAAACTGAAGGAAACTCAGTAGAAAATAAAGCAAACCACAAATTCATCAGTGACTGATGTTTAGTAAGTTATCCAGATTTAAAAGGATGAATTAACTGCTGACACATTTTTACTAAAGAAGTAAAGAAGATTTAAGATGTTAAATTAACTGATAAAAGAACTAGACATAAGATTAGTAATTAATCATTTTAGATCAACTAATTGTTGAATAATTTCTACTAAATGATCTGAATTTCTAGATTACTGTACACAGCAAAGTTCATTACCCTGCATTACCCGCAGTGTCCAGCAGAGGGGGTGAACACACAGTCTCTGTGGAAGTGTTTCTGAATGTAGCAGATCTACTGACACACAAGTCCTTACACTGAGGCGCCAGTCTGTGTTCAATCTTGAGGCCCTGAGGTGCCGGTCTGTGTTTTAAGACTCTGAGGGCATACTTAGATTAGTGCTCAGTTAAGTGCTTCACAAAGACACAGTCCCCAGTCCCCAATTTATGTTCCTATGTAAATTTAAAACAAATGCTTTAACATTACGCTCCGCCTTCTGATGCAGCTGCTTCCAGATGTTGAGCGAAGGCTAAAAACATTCCTTCCGTTTCTCTTCTCCTTGTAGGATAAAGGATGACGTCCAAAACTCCGTCGGGATGCCACTACCTATCGGTCCTGACTCTCCTGCTCTGTTCTGGGCTCCTATTTTATGTCTACTACAAGCCAAACGTCTCCTGGTCGGTGTGTCCGGATGTCACGGTGCCGACATACACGGGATTTTGTGTCAACACTTGCCTTTGACACCTTCCTAACGGAGAACCTCATCCAAAATAATAAACAACACCTGCACGCTGAATTACACCTCGGCCAAGCAGCCGACGTCCACATCAAGCAACCACCTGTCAACTGAAGGCCTCCATGAGCCTGACACCATCGTTTTAAATCTGGGTTTGCGCCTTTTGGTCATAGGTTCAATCTGGCGGATCTTGTGCTCCGGTCTTTGGAATCCCAGGATGCCATTTAACGGCTAACCGAAGTCTCTATGACAAAGCCCACGCTGTGATGTTCCACCACAGAGACATTTACCGTGCCCTACCAAAGCTGGGGGAAATGGCACGACCTCCTCAGCAGAAATGGGTGTGTGGATGGAACATGGAGTCCCCCGCACACCTCAGCAAGAATGGGGCAGACTGGACCTGTTCAACCTGACGGCCAAACTAGGACCGACGACGACCTTCAGACATCTGGGTGCCTTATGGAACGCATCGCTGAGGCTTCAGAGAAGGACGAAGCCTTCCGGATCCCAGAAAATGACCAAACTAGTCTGCTGGATCGGTCAGCAACTGGAACAAAACTTACAGGGCGTAAATAAATTACTACTTGATGGAGCTGAGCCGCCATATCGAGATCGAGGCCCTACCGGGCGCCACGTCGGGAGATCACTGAGCGGCACACCAGTTATTCTGAGATCGTGTCCGGCCTGCAAGTTCTACCTGTCCTTTGAGAACTCGCATCTATAAAGACTACATCACCGAGAAAGCTCTACAACCCAATGAAGCTGAGGCACGGTTTCCCGTGGTTCTCGGCCCACCCCAGAGAGAACTATCAGGAATTTGTTCAGCAGATTCCTTCATCCATACTGTGAACGATTTCAACACTCATCAAGAACTGGCAGTACCCCTTCAAGCTTCTGGACCAGAACCGGGAGATGTACGAACAGTACTTCACCTGGAGGGAGCGCTTCGCTGTCAGGGTGGCACAGTTTGGTTTGGAGCACGCTTGTCGTATCTGTGACCATGTGAGACGAGATACGGGCTACAGAGTATTTAAAAGCCTTGATAAATGGTTCTGGGGCTAGTTGGCTTCATGGAGCCTCAGGATGTCCAGTACTCAGTGCTGTTATTATAGTAATAACAGTTACAGTACTGTGAGTATTATAGTAGTAACAGTTACAGTGCTGTGAGTAATATCAGTTACAGTACTGTGAGTATTATAGTAGTAACAGTTACAGTGCTGTGAGTAATAACAGTTACAGTACTGTGAGTATTATATTAATAACAGTTACAGTGCTGTGAGTAATAACAGTTACAGTACTGTGAGTATTTTAGTAATAACAGTTACAGTTCTGTGAGTAATAACAGTTACAGTACTGTGAGTATTATATTAATAACAGTTACAGTGCTTTGAGTAATAACAGTTACAGTACTGTGAGTAATAACAGTTACATTACTGTGAGTATTATATTAATAACAGTTACAGTGCTGTGAGTAATAACAGTTACAGTGCTGTGAGTAATAACAGTTACAGTGCTGTGAGTATTTTAGTAATAACAGTTACAGTGCTGTGAGTAATAACAGTTACAGTGCTGTGAGTAATAACAGTTACAGTGCTGTGAGTATTTTAGTAATAACAGTTACAGTACTGTGAGTAATAACAGTTACAGTACTGTGAGTAATAACAGTTACAGTGCTGTGAGTATTTTAGTAATAACAGTTACAGTTCTGTGAGTAATAACAGTTACAGTACTGTGAGTATTATATTAATAACAGTTACAGTGCTGTGAGTAATAACAGTTACAGTTCTGTGAGTAATAACAGTTACAGTGCTGTGAGTATTTTAGTAATAACAGTTACAGTACTGTGAGTAATAACAGTTACAGTACTGTGAGTAATAACAGTTACAGTACTGTGAGTATTATAGTAATAACAGTTACAGTGCTGTGAGTAATATCAGTTACAGTACTGTGAGTATTATAGTAATAACAGTTACAGTACTGTGAGTAATAACAGTTACAGTACTGTGAGTAATAACAGTTACAGTACTGTGAGAGTATTTACAGTTAGTAATAACAGTTACAGTTCTGTGAGTAATAACAGTTACAGTACTGTGAGTAATAACAGTTACAGTGCTGTGAGTATTATATTAATAACAGTTACAGTGCTGTGAGTAATAACAGTTACAGTACTGTGAGTAATAACAGTTACATTACTGTAAGTATTATATTAATAACAGTTACAGTGCTGTGAGTAATAACAGTTACATTACTGTGAGTATTATATTAATAACAGTTACAGTGCTGTGAGTAATAACAGTTACAGTTCTGTGAGTAATAACAGTTACATTACTGTGAGTATTATATTAATAACAGTTACAGTACTGTGAGTAATAACAGTTACATTACTGTGAGTATTATATTAATAACAGTTACAGTGCTGTGAGTAATAACAGTTACAGTGCTGTGAGTAATAACAGTTACAGTGCTGTGAGTATTTTAGTAATAACAGTTACAGTGCTGTGAGTAATAACAGTTACAGTGCTGTGAGTAATAACAGTTACAGTGCTGTGAGTATTTTAGTAATAACAGTTACAGTACTGTGAGTAATAACAGTTACAGTACTGTGAGTAATAACAGTTACAGTGCTGTGAGTATTTTAGTAATAACAGTTACAGTTCTGTGAGTAATAACAGTTACAGTACTGTGAGTATTATATTAATAACAGTTACAGTGCTGTGAGTAATAACAGTTACAGTTCTGTGAGTAATAACAGTTACAGTGCTGTGAGTATTTTAGTAATAACAGTTACAGTTCTGTGAGTAATAACAGTTACAGTTCTGTGAGTAATAACAGTTACAGTACTGTGAGTATTATATTAATAACAGTTACAGTGCTGTGAGTAATAACAGTTACAGTACTGTGAGTAATAACAGTTACAGTACTGTGAGTAATAACAGTTACATTACTGTGAGTATTATATTAATAACAGTTACAGTGCTGTGAGTAATAACAGTTACAGTGCTGTGAGTATTTTAGTAATAACAGTTACAGTGCTGTGAGTAATAACAGTTACAGTACTGTGAGTATTTTAGTAATAACAGTTACAGTGCTGTGAGTATTATATTAATAACAGTTACAGTGCTGTGAGTAATAACAGTTACAGTTCTGTGAGTATTTTGAGTGATACATCAGCCTCCAGCTGAGGAGCTTACAGTACTACTGCTAACCAACCGGTACCTGCAGCTGAAGAGCTAGAACCAAGCACACTCTACAGACGTAAGCTTTACGGTCATGTGGTCTTCTGAGAAGCCTGCAGGCTACAGCTGCTTAATGCTGACTGACCAGACTAGAGACCAGAGTGTCCTCAGGAAACGTTCCTGTACTAGCCCTGATTCTGATCAGTCACAGCAGGAGGACACAGAGCGTTCTACGGGGTATTGCATGTCCAGGACATCCCCGCCTCCATCCACATCCGCACCTTCCCCCCAGCCAAAGCAGTTTGGCAGACAGCACTGCCACACTGTGTGTGTTACCTGTTTTGGTGTGAGGTGTCACACAGGCCCACGCCCATTCTCCTTCGTCCCCACCTGTACTGGTCTGGTGTCCTGTTACCGCCTGTGTGAAGGCGACCTGGAAGCATCTGCACACAAACAGGCACACCACTGAGGACGCTGGGTGAGTTCATGATTTCTGATCTGTGTTGAGCTCGGCTCAGTCAGCAGGGTGGGGGGAGGTGTGTTCGTTTCTGTGGGCTTATATGAGGCATGTATGGCATGTACAACACTGAGTACCTGCACTCAGAATCTAGAACCGTCTACCGTCTCACCAGTAAACCTGCTTCAGCTGGATTCCATAATAACAGAGAAAGCTGAATAACAGGGAGACTGAAGCTCATATCCAGAATATCTGGTATCTGAAAACTCCCCGAATCCTCTCAGCAAGACTAGGTTCTAGATATAACTGGGTTCTCTTTCTACTTCATTACATCTGTTTGGTTGGTTTTCTATGCCATCCAAGTTATAAAGGAAGTACAGTAAATGCAGTAGAACTTCCGGGTACCTAAGACGAGTATACTAAGTAGGTATAGTTTACCGTACGGTAGCATGTACCTAAGTATGTGAATCTTAGTGGCGTCTCAGGATGAAGGAACCCTGGCGTACTATGTACAGTTATAATACTATGCTGTATGTATAGTATATTGAGTAGTCATGTGCTCTAAATGTACCTGCTGCTATTAAAGCCGATTCCGTATACAGTAAACCAGACTTCGTGTTTACCTGGGCAGGTAAACAGAGGACTATTCATTCACATGCATGGTGTACGTGAAGTACTGTGGAGAGCATTCATAGAGGAACTCTCTGATGTACAGTTTGTACAGGGGAAGAACACACCACCTTCTTTATAAACCCTGTATGACACTGTTCTCTTATCACTCAGCGTCCGTCCTGACAAACAATACCTGAGAACTTCCATTTACATAATAATTTATTCATGCAGAAGCTTTCATACTGCAGACCGCTCCACCTGCTTTCCAGACAGGCGACATCAGTGACACACAGCTCTGTAAAAATGTAAGACCCACCTGTACCTGATCAGGTTCTCTAGGTGTTCAGGTTCTGGGTTTGTGTTGGTTCTGATTCTCTACACTACTGGAACCATGTCTGCCAAACTCCAGATCAGATATTGTATTAGATCTGTGTATTTAGAAAATCACTAATGACCTCCAGAAGCCTGTTTTTAGAACCATGCTCGCTGTGCGTCTCACCCCAGCCACCGCTCGCCAGTCTCTCTGTAGGTCACTCGAGGTCATCTTACGGTGGGTAAGGGACATTGGAATGAGGTGGCGCTCATCACGGTCAGTAGAGAGGGGGTTTGGCCCTCTGCCAGTCTGTAGCTGTGTTGTCCTGTGTGTTTGCTGCTGGACCTTGTTCTTATGAACCAGACGCTCACTGTATCTGTCAGTGAAGCTAGAACTGGAGTGGGCTCTGATTTATTTCCAGAGCCGTATATATATACATGTTTAAATTTAGTCGTGAAACATTAGAAAAATGTGACACAAAGGTTCTAGGTCTCTCTACTGGGTCTAGATTATCCAGAGGAATGAGGATGTAGAACTGTGGGTCCTGTTTCTGAGTCAGCGTAGCATTTTTAAAGGTTCTCTCAGGTTCTTTACATCAACACTGACCTGAAAGAACGTACAGAGGTGGTCGGACAGAGAGACGACAGGTACGAGGACACGTTTGTCTTTAGTGAAGACTGGATCTAGGATGGGACATGGGTTGTGGGTGGAGCTGCCCACATGCTGCGAACAGACCTGGAATGCTCGGGAGCAGCTTCAGGTGAACCTGCGGCACCGTGTCCATCCAGCCGAGAGACAGATCCAGGAGACCTGGCGTTCAGTAAGGCAGGGTGAACTCACCCAACACTGAACTCTGTGTTTGGGTGGACTGCTCCTTGTGGTTTTGACAGCACATGCTTGTCTTTGTTGTTCTAACTCCGCCCAAAGAGCCTGCTGAATCACTCGCAACCCACAGCGCTGAACCCAGCCCCGGCTGTGCTGCTGCCCACCGTGCGGTATGATCCAGAGTGTGTGTAATCTTACTTAAGTATCAGAAAGTACATATTACTACTTTCAGGTCTCAGTACAGCAACATATATATAAATATATAAACCCAACAACTACCGTTCACCTGAGTAGTACTAAGTATTACAGTATAGAACTGTACTCATATTGTAATGTTCTAGATATGTACTTTAATGTGTACCTAAGTATCTCTAAGTGAATCTCAGTGGTGTCTCGGAATAGCACAGTTAAGTACCGCTAGGTTTCTGTAAGCACCTGTTTAATAGCACTTATTATATTTAGTATGCTAAGTAATCAGGAGTGTACCCTAAGTATGCTAAGTACTTCAGTGTATTCTTTTACTTTCTGCTGATCCCAACACACGCTAGGCTGCTTTACGTTACAGTGGCTACACAAGCTTAATACGTCCCAACAATTATTAACAGAACAGGCGATGTTAAGATTTCCAAGGGTCATGGAAAGTAACAACATGAGTAAAGTACCTTAAAGTACTTAGGCATACTTAGTATACTCATACTTCCTGTACACTTCTGATTATTGTACTGAAAGGGTGCTGCATTCAAATACTAACTATGTACTTACTATACTTATATACATATACTTCAGTAGATATTCCTAAATATACATATATACTTAAAGATACTTTTATACATATACTTTAATAGTCCTAAATATAGATATATACTTAAAGACACTTATATACATATACTTCAATAGATATTTCTAAATATAGATATATACTTAAAGATACTTTTATACATATACTTTAATAGTCCTAAATATAGATATATACTTAAAGACACTTATATACATATAGTTCAATAGATATTCCTAAATATAGATATATACTTAAAGACACTTATATACATATACTTCACTAGATATTCCTAAATATACATATATACTTAAAGATACTTTTATACATATACTTCAATAGATATTCCTAAATATAGATATATACTTAAAGATACTTATATACATATACTTCAATAGATATTTCTAAATATAGATATATACTTAAAGATACTTTTATACATATACTTCACTAGATATTCCTAAATATAGATATATACTTAAAGATACTTATATACATATACTTCAATAGATATTCCTAAATATAGATATATACTTAAAGATACTTTTATACATATACTTCAATAGATATTCCTAAATATAGATATATACTTAAAGATACTTATATACATATACTTCAATAGATATTTCTAAATATAGATATATACTTAAAGATACTTTTATACATATACTTTAATAGTCCTAAATATAGATATATACTTAAAGACACTTATATACATATACTTCAATAGATATTCCTAAATATAGATATATACTTAAAGATACTTTTATACATATACTTCAATAGATATTCCTAAATATAGATATATACTTAAAGACACTTATATACATATAGTTCAATAGATATTCCTAAATATAGATATATACTTAAAGACACTTATATACATATACTTCACTAGATATTCCTAAATATAGATATATACTTAAAGATACTTATATACATATACTTCAATAGATATTTCTAAATATAGATATATACTTAAAGATACTTTTATACATATACTTTAATAGTCCTAAATATAGATATATACTTAAAGACACTTATATACATATAGTTCAATAGATATTCCTAAATATAGATATATACTTAAAGATACTTTTATACATATACTTCAATAGATATTCCTAAATATAGATATATACTTAAAGATACTTTTATACATATACTTCAGTAGATATTCCTAAATACAGATATACTTAAAGATACTTATATACATATACTTCAATAGATATTCCCAAATATAGATATACTTGTATGTTGTATTTATATACTAACTATGTACTTAGTATACTAAATACATACACTAAAACTAAAAACATATTTAAATAGAACTATTTGTACTTAACAGTACTCCTCTGGGGACACTAAGATTCATATATATGTACTTAAGCACATATAAAAGTGCATATGTTTACTTAGTATACTCATAGAGTACTTATTAAGTACCCTAAAGTACTACTTACACGTATAATGTGTAAATCTGTATATGTAATTTGCCTGCATGGCGTACGTGAGCATTTCCGGAGGAACTCTCTGGAACTGAAATCCGGTTTGTCCGGTGGAGGTCGTGGAATGTGAAATACATCACCTTCTTTATAAATCGTTTATGACACTTTTCATATTGCTCAACATCCACCCTGTCAAACAATACCCGAGAGCTTAACTTACATACCACAGTGCGGTACATACCACAGTGCGGTACATACCACAGTGCGGAACTAGGCTCAGACGGAACTAGGCTCAGGCGGAACTAGGCTCAGACGGAACTAGGCTCAGACGGAACTAGGCTCAGACGGAACTAGGCTCAGACGGAACTAGGCTCAGACGGAACTAGGCTCAGGCGGAACTAGGCTCAGACGGAACTAGGCTCAGACGGAACTAGGCTCAGAGGGAACTAGGCTCAGACGGAACTAGGCTCAGACGGAACTAGGCTCAGGCGGAACTAGGCTCAGGCGGAACTAGGCTCAGACGGAACTAGGCTCAGACGGAACTAGGCTCAGACGGAACTAGGCTCAGACGGAACTAGGCTCAGAGGGAACTAGGCTCAGACGGAACTAGGCTCAGACGGAACTAGGCTCAGACGGAACTAGGCTCAGACGGAACTAGGCTCAGACGGAACTAGGATCTGAGGGCACTAGGCTCTCAGGCGGGCTCTAGGCTCAGACGGAACGAGGCTCAGACGGAACTAGGCTCAGACGGAACTAGGCTCAGGCGGAACTAGGCTCAGACGGAACTAGGCTCAGAGGGAACCAGGCTCAGATGGAACTAGGCTCAGACGGAACTAGGCTCAGGCGGAACTAGGCTCAGACGGAACTAGGCTCAGACGGAACTAGGCTCAGACGGAACTAGGCTCAGACGGAACTAGGCTCAGACGGAACTAGGCTCAGACGGAACTAGGCTCAGAGAGGCTCAGGGAACAATAGGCTCAACTAGGCTCAAATGGAAACTAGGGCTCAGACGGAAACTCGGAGAACTAGCTCAGACGGAACTAGGCTCAGGCGGAACTAGGCTCAGAGGGATACTAGGCTCAGAGGGAACTCAGACGGAAATAGGCTCGACAGACGAGGCCTTCAGACGGAACTAGGCTCAGACGGGAACTAGGCTCAGAGGGAACTGAGGCCTCAGATGGGAACTGGCTCAGACGGAAAAACTAGGCTCATTGGTCAGACGGAACTAGGCTCAGAAACTAGGCTCAGACGGCGAGGCTCAGAAGGAACGAGGCTCAGAACGGAACTGCTCTCAGAGACGGAACTATGCTCAGGAACTAGGCTCAGGCGGAACTAGATGGATCAACGGAAGTATGGAACTAGGCTCAGACGGAACTAGGCTCAGGCGGAACTAGGCGCAGAGGGAACTAGGCTTCAGTGGAATAGGGAACTAGGCTCAGGCCGGAACTAGGGCTCATGAACGAACTAGGCTAGAACTAGGCTCAGACGGAACTAGGCTCAGACGGAACTAGGCTCAGACGGAACTAGGCTCAGGCGGAACTAGGCTCACACGGAACTATGCTTAGAGGGAACTAGGCTCAGATGGAACTAGGCTCAGATGGAACTAGGCTCAGACGGAACAAGGCTCAGACGGAACTAGGCTCAGACGGAACTAGGCTCAGACGGAACTAGGCTCAGGCGGAACGAGGCTCAGACGGAACTAGGCTCAGACGGAACAACTACGGCCAGCTGTGCTAGGACTCCGACGGATGGAACTAGGCTCAGCCTCGGAGAGGCTCAGACGGAACACAAGGCCTCAGACTGAACTCTCAGACGGAACACGGCACGCATGCGAAGTTTGTAACTGAGCAAAGGTGACGGAAAACAGACTTACTGAACGCTCCCTAGCAGACTGTTCCCAAGCCGGTTTTGCTGGTTAGGCTCAGTGACGAGTGGTGCTCTTAAGGCTACACAGCTGTTTAGTCCCGACCCCTGGAGCTCCCTCCCCTCTGTGCGTGTGGAGACGCTCTTCCTCTCACTGTTAAACACCTCCCTGAGTTCTCCTGCTGATCTGATTCACCACACGGTTAAGAGATCGCCCATCACCGTCACTCAGGATTTATTCCCCCCACATTCCCTCCTGGAAGATGATGTCCCCCACCGTCCCCCACCTGGTTAATAAACCTAGGACAGGTCTAAACCCGAGTTTAGGAGTTCCAGCATCTCCTTAGATGATCTCTCTGCTGGATGATAAAAATTTGACCTTCTGAAACAGATCAGCATCTTCTCCACCACAGGACGCGTCTCTCCACATGGTTGTTCAACATGGGAGTGATTCGGTAAGGTCCTGGTAGGTGGAGCCATGCTGACCCGCAATGCATCCCACAGTGCTGGGGGGGGGCTGGGGGAGGGTCCATAGAGAGAACATGGCGATCGAGGTGGTCCCACAGTGAGCAGTTGGGTTCAAGTCTGGGGAATTAGGGGACCAGGGTAGTACTGGGACGTCTAGGTCATGCTCTTCCAACCAGTGTGGGACATTTCTAGCCATGAGGCAATGTCCTGCTGAAAGATCCATCTGCCCCAGGGAGGACCATCGTATGGGTTTACGGGATCTGCGGGGATGGATTCCTACCCAGAGCGGCTCAGAGGGTCTTCCACATGGGCTGAAAGAAGGAAGTGGTCATAATAATGTATGTATGTATGTAGGTATCATGTGGTCGTATGTTCAGCACTGCTAACCTGCTAGCCAAGGCTAACCTGAAGCCAGTTTCGCTCCTCAGGCTGGTTCATGTGGGCAGACATAGCTGTGCTCATACCCGAACAGGTGGAGGACAACAGCCCTGAAAGGGTCCCATGACGCTCAGTGCTGAACAACAATAGAGGTCTGGGTGTAACTCACGTATCCCCTTCTTCCTTCCCCTAGGGATTAAGAATGATGTCCAAGCCTCCGCCCGGATCCCTTCAGTACATCATCATAGCCTCTGTTCTGCTGGCGTGCCTTATCATCACCTTCTACGTCAGTTATGAGCCCATCTCTAATGCCATACTACCCAAACAGGACGTCTGTCCAGAGGGACGGCTCCAAACCCAAATTCCTGAGGACCCTGCGAGCACCAACGGGTCTGAGATAGTGGTCCTGGTGTGGACCTGGCCCTTTGGAGAGCAGTTTGATTTGAACTCCTGCGAGTCGCATTACGGTATCAGGGGCTGCCACCTAACGCTGGACAGGAGCCAGTTTGACAAAGCCCACAGCGTGATGTTCCACCTCAGAGACATCGGAGGGGACCTGCCGTACCTGCTGTCGGTGTCTCGACCCCCGCGCCAGAAATGGGTGTGGATGAACATGGAGTCTCCGGCTCACTCCCCGCAGCTGGCTGGAGCAGACGACTTATTCAATCTGACGAGCAACTACCGGAGGGATTCAGACGTCTGGGTGCCGTATGGGCGACTCGTGGAGGTCTCCGAGAAGGACAAAGCCTTTACACTGCCTAAAAAAGACAAGCTAGTCTGCTGGATCGTCAGCAACTGGAACAACAACTACAGGCGAGTGGGCTACTTCAACGAGTTCAGTCAGCACATCAAGATAGAAGCCTACGGGCGGCACTTCGGGAGATACATCAACCACGAAGACTACACCAAGGTCGTGTCCAGCTGCAAGTTCTACCTGGCGTTTGAGAACTCGGTCTTTAGAGACTACATCACAGAGAAGCTCTACAAACCAATGAGTCTTGGCACTGTCCCTGTGGTCCTCGGCCCACCCAGAGAGAACTACGAGGAATACATCCCAAAGGATTCCTTCATCCACGTGGACGATTTCAAAACTCCTCAAGAACTGGCAGAACATCTCAAACTCCTGGACCAGAACCAGGAGATGTACGAGCGGTACTTCACTTGGAGAAAGGAATATGCCGTGCGGCAGTCTGTTTTCGGGCAGGAGCATGCCTGCCGGATCTGTGACCATATGAGGAAGTTCAAGACCTTCAGGGTTTTCAAAAACGTAAATAAGTGGTATTGGAGCTAGCTGGCTCGGGGGGACATCAGCACAGGGTGGGTTACTCAGCGGGGTAAAAGCTCGACTCCATAAAGGATGTAAAATCACAAAATCACCCAAGTCCAAATCGAAGCTACCTCGTCAAGCAAATCACCTTTTAATCACCAGAGCCTGGTTTTAAACCTCAGAAGATCCTGTTCTAAGGCAGCTGAAGTACTCTAGGGTTAGGCTTTATTACCTCACTGTAAAAACTGATGGAGTTCCAACACTGATAACACAAGGACAGTTACCACACCTTCCACATTCACTGTTTGGCATATGGTGTTCCTCAGGGGTCTGTATTAGCACCTATGTTGTTGAGTCATTATGTATGTACATAGATCACACTGCCATTATTGGGAATGGTCAAACTACTTAACAGACTGAGTAGACCAGGGGTCACCAACCTACATCCTGGTGCTCCACCTACAGGGACATGGAGGCAAGCGTGGAAAGTTCAGGTGAATAGATCATCATGGTCCAAGATAAAAACAGAAATCTCCTTTATGGTAACATTACATATTTGTGTAAAGATTGACGGTGCAAATGTGTAAGTCAATTTAAGGTCAATGTAAAGTTCATGTAAAGTCAGTTTAAAGTCAGTGTAAAGTTAATGTAAAGTCAGTTTAAAGTCAGTGTAAAGTTAGTGTAAAGTCAGTTTAAAGTCAGTGTAAAGTTAATGTAAAGTCAGTTTAAAGTCAGTGTAAAGTTAATGTAAAGTCAGTTTAAAGTCAGTGTAAAGTTAATGTAAAGTCAGTTTAAAGTCAGTGTAAAGTTAATGTAAAGTCAGTTTAGAGATTCCACACCAGACCATCCTGGAACATTCCAAACTTTCCACCATGCTGTAGGAGCCCACTACTGAGTGGCACTGGCCTCTAGAAGCTCAGGAAGCACGGCCACCCCACAGGAGGCGTGTGGCTTCTGGAAAGCGGGACTTGTTGTTATGTGTGGGCCGACCTTCCTGTAAGCCCGGTGCTTTGCATGTGTCCTTCTGCCGGTACTTAATAAAGGCCTCACCTGTGTCTTACTCAACACCACACGGTACAGGACTGCTGTGTTAGGTACACCTGTATGTGGATTTGTTTATCTGATCCTGTACATGCTGCGACAGGAAACCTGCAGGGCTCGTTTAAACCACCACAGGTGGATTTACTTAAGCACAAGCTGGTTCTAAACGGTGGGAGCTTATTCTGATTTTCAGATCTGATCATACTGAGGTTAACGGAGGTTAACTGAACCGGGACCAGTGAGCTGGAGCTCTCGGGTCACGTCACCTTCAGATAGTCAGGAACTTGTTTTACTGGACTTTATTTCATATGTATCCTTTATTAATTCCACATTAAGTGTTTGCTGTATTTGGTCTTTCTTCTGATTTAGTTTTCCAGATTCAATTCCAATAAATTTGCATCCCAATTCCATTTTAAACTTCCATTTCTTTTTCAGTCCCTTAAGCTGGGAATGTTCAGGTTGTGAAATGTGTTAAATAAACTTCGTACAGATAGTAACCGGCTGACACGGCTCTACTACTGGAGGAACAGCGGCAGACTACAAAACCAAGGCACAAAGGAGTTTAGTCTAGAATGTTCTGTAGAAAAAAACCTAAACATGGATTTGAACATGTAATGCTGCTTATGGAAAACTGCACATCTAGAATATTCCATATAAAATCATTTATATTTGGCTTACAGTGTTTTAATCCTTTCAGAATACCTGCTTTTAACCTATACTGTTCCTTAGTGGAATTTTATAATTCAGTCTGTACTATTCCTCTCTGCTCCTTATAGAAATGTGTGTTTTAACCTTCAACGTTTTGTACAAAATGATGAAGACATACTATAAATAAATTTTAAACTTTAAGGTTCCTTAAACAAAACCTGTATTTTCATTTATAATGTTCTTTAAATATATACAGAGTTATAAAGTTATAACCTGTGTTGTACCCTGGACAGGTCTGTAGGGAAACCTGTATTAGAACACATTATAATTTAATATATAATGCCCCATATCTAGAAGTTGTATGTTAAATTTCACTATTCCTTACTGAAAGTCTTTATTTGAACTCCTTCATGTTCCCTACAGAAAGTTATGTCTTAAAGAACATCTGCGCATTCTTTACAAAATATGAATGTGTATTTTAGTGTTGATTTTGGAATATAGGGTATATTTTAAAATAACATTTTCACAAACACGGACACATAAAACATTTTGAAGTTTGGTCTTATAGACCGATAGAGCTACAGAAGTAACGTAGCACACGTAGAGAATCCGTTTCCTCAGAGCGGGTGCTCAGTATCTCTAGAGGACCAGAGTGTGTGGTTTCTGACACCGTATGACTTACTGCTGTTTGTTAATACGGACGAAAGTCTAGCTGAACAGTGGATATTGTGAAGACTCAGTTTTGTTTGTGTCCATTGTTTTTTAGATCATAGGCAGTCACCCTGCATTACCCACAGCGTCCAGCAGAGGGGGTGGAACCTCTCTGGAAGTGTTTCCGAATAAAACTAATCTGAACAAATTCAGTTCCAATAGAAATAGTCCAAATCTCACGACCATAATCTACATAAAACACCACATCTGCACTTCTTTAGTATGGAGGTCAAGGATTTAGGAATAGGGAGGTGATGGTAGTGGAGGTGGTGGAAGATGGCGGAGGTGGTGGAGGTGATGTAGATGGTGGAGGATGGGTGGGTGAAGGTGGTGGCAGGTGGATCTGGTGGAGGGTGGCAGTGATGGAGGTGGTGGATGTGATGGAGACGGTGGAGGGTGTAGTGGGTGGAGGTGGTGGCGGGTGGAGGTGCTGTGTCTGCAGGGTCTGGGATTATTAAGACCGTTTAGAATATAATCCTCCCAGTGGGAAAGCTTGGCCTTACAGTGGAGGTCAGTGTGAGGTCAGTGTGAGGTCGGTGTGAGGTCGGTGTGTTAGGTACAGGTGTACAGGACTCTCTGACTCCGGGGAACCATGGAAACAGGCACTCAGACAGGAGTTAGGACAGTGCTGGGGTTTATCCCGAAGTTAGGCCAGGGATACGTTCAGTCCAGTCAGGATCTGTGTAGTACTGGGTTCCTATCTGGAGATCCTGGAGAAGATTAGGACCGTAGAACAGATTCCTGAAATATTCCACATCCTGCCACGGGAATATCCCAGGCTATTTACCTGTGAAAGATCCGACTTCCTGCCTGGACACCAGCCAACACCAGCAGGGTCAGCCTTCCACCGAGCCTTTGGCCCATCCCTGAATATCACAGAACACGGAGAGAGCTGGATGGATGACCTATTACCCGATGACAGGCGAGCAATCAGACATACAGACCCGTCGAGCCGAGAGGAGATCTCTCTCCGGGATTTACTCTGCACCCAGCAGGAGAAGAGCTGCCCCGACCCCAGCCTATCTTCTACAATGGTCCCCAGGTGTTCCTCTCCTGCGCTCTGAGCTCCGAATCCGAGAGGGCCGTGGAGGTGATGAATTAAGGATCTTCTCTGACACTGAGGTGAGTTCTGCTCTGGTTCTGTGTTCAGTCCCGCTGTTCTGAAGGAGACAGGAGGTTAGGGTTCTATACAAGTTCCAGACTAGAATGTGGTGGGTACTTATCACCAGCATTACAGGAACATAAAGCATTCCCTCCAAACTAAACCCGACCCCAAACATGTCATAATCAGGAAGACCATGAGGTGGAGGTGGTGGAGGTGGTGGTGGAGGTGGGTACTTATCACCAGCATTACAGGAACATAAAGCATTCCCTCCAAACTAAACCCGACCCCAAACATGACATAATCAGGAAGACCATGAGGTGGAGGTGGTGGAGGTGGTGGTGGAGGTGGGTACTTATCACCAGCATTACAGGAACATAAAGCATTCCCTCCAAACTAAACTCGACCCCAACCATGTCATAATCAGGAAGACCATGAGGTGGAGGTGGTGGTGGTAGTGTTGGAGGTGGTGGTGGGTACTTATCACCAGCATTACAGGAACATAAAGCATTCCCTCCAAACTAAACTCGACCCCAAACATGTCATAATCAGGAAGATAATGAGGTGGAGGTGGTGTTGGAGGAGGTGGTGTTGGTGGAGGTGGGTACTTATCACCAGCATTACAGGAACATAAAGCATTCCCTCCAAACTAAACTCGACCCCAAACATGTCATAATCAGGAAGATAATGAGGTGGAGGTGGTGTTGGAGGAGGTGGTGTTGGTGGAGGTGGGTACTTATCACCAGCTTTACAGGAACATAAAGCATTCCCTCCAAACTAAACTCGACCCCAAACATGTCATAATCAGGAAGACCATGAGGTGGAGGTGGTGGAGGTGGTGGTGGAGGTGGGTACTTATCACCAGCATTACAGGAACATAAAGCATTCCCTCCAAACTAAACTCGACCCCAACCATGTCATAATCAGGAAGACCATGAGGTGGAGGTGGTGGTGGTAGTGTTGGAGGTGGTGGTGGGTACTTATCACCAGCATTACAGGAACATAAAGCATTCCCTCCAAACTAAACTCGACCCCAAACATGTCATAATCAGGAAGATAATGAGGTGAAGGTGGTGGCGGTGGAGGTGTTGGAGGTAGTGGTGGAGGTGGTGGTGGGTACTTACCACCAGTATTAGAGAAACATAAAAGAAAATGAATGTAGAAAATCAGGATATACAAATGTAAATATAGGTGCTGTATGTCGTACAACAGTGTGTAACACTAGAGTGTATACCCTGTTCGTATATACACCGTATACACCGCATACACAGTGTACGCTAAGGCTATAGAGTGTCTGTAAGGCTATAGAGTGAAGCGTATAGTGAGATAATCACGTCCTACTGAAAATACAGGACTTACTAAAAGACCTGAGACCAGCTAGCTAACGCTAGTGCTAATGCTAGTGCTAATGCTAGTGCTAATGCTGGTGCTAACGCTAATGCTAGTGCTAATGCTAGCTGTAGGGCATCCTCTCCGTGCTGCTAACTCCTTAGCTTGGGTTCAAAGTGCTAACAGTCTAGCACCTGTAGTCAGCTTAAAAAAAAAAAGTTGGAGCAGCACCACCCGCTCCACCAAGGTGATCCAGGAAGTGCTTAGACTCGACATGCTGACCTTGAGGTACAGCAGGCGGCTTGTGTGAACTGAGCGACACTGTTATCAAACTTTCACTGAACCGAAAGCAGGTTTTACGGTGTAGTACGTGTTTGGCGGCCGTTTAAATACACCATTAAAAAGATCTACACTGATCATCTAAAGAACAGCCGCACCCAGAAGGAGGTGTGGGAGTGCAGGCGTGTTGGGAAAGGTTACCATAAATTCAGACTGATCAGTTTTCATTGAGCTGTAGTTTACTTTCAGTATCTCTCAGTACGGCGTCGGGCCGCCGTGTTCGCTAACCCAACACGCCAGACGTCTCGGTATGGAGCTGTAGAGGTTCCTAATGGTGTCCTGTGATAATCCATCCCATGCAGCTTGAACATCCTCACACAGTTCCTGCAGATGGTGCAGTAGGGGTGGAGGTGGAGGTACACCAGGTCTTCTGGACGTGTGACAACAAACCGTCCATCTTGGTGCTGACCACGGTGCCTCCACACACGGATTCACCGGTCATCTCCGGTCCGTGTCCAGTCCTGAGTCTCTAAATTGCCAGTCCAGGTCCAGTCTAGGGACTCCGAGGTGCCAGTTCAAGCCCAGTCTCGAGTCTTTGAATTGCCAGTCCATTTCCCGTCTTGAGTCTCTGAGGTAGCAGTCCGTGTCCAGTCCTGAGTCTCTAAACTGCCAGTCTGAGTCCAGTTTTGAGTCTCCAGTTTTGAGGTGCCAATCCTATCATGTCTGTGTGATGCGAGTCAAGTCTCGGGTTTCTAAGGTATAAGTCTCGAGTCTAATCTTCTCTTGAGTCTCTGAAGTGCCCATCTGAATCTAGTCTTAAGTCTCTCAGGTGGCAACGTTGATCCCAGTCCCTACAAATCTCCATTTTCACCATGAGCATTAGTCTCCTCTCACCAGTGAGGAGTACACCAGTGATCAAAAGACGTATAGATTAATTTATTGTATGTTTATATACTTATTTTATATAACGGGATCACTATCTTATCACTCTCCGCCTTCTGATGCAGCTGCTTCCAGATGTTGAGTGAAGGCTAAAAACATTCCTTCCGTTTCTCTTCTCCTTGTAGGATAAAGGATGACGTCCAAAACTCCGTCGGGATGCCACTACCTATCGGTCCTGACTCTCCTGCTCTGTTCTGGGCTCCTATTTTATGTCTACTACAAGCCAAACGTCTCCTGGTCGGTGTGTCCGGATGTCACGGTGCCTACACGGGATGTTTGTGTCAACACTTGCTTTGACACCTTCCTAACGGAGAACCTCATCCAAAATATAAACAACACCTGCACGCTGAATTACACCTCGGCCAAGCGGCCGACGTCCATCAAGCAACCACCTGTCGCTGAAGGCCTCCATGAGCCTGACACCATCGTTTTAATCTGGGTTTGGCCTTTTGGTCATAGGTTCAATCTGGAGTCTTGTGCTCCGGTCTTTGGAATCCCAGGATGCCATTTAACGGCTAACCGAAGTCTCTACGACAAAGCCCACGCTGTGATGTTCCACCACAGAGACATTTACCGTGCCCTACCAAAGCTGGGGGAAATGGCACGACCTCCTCAGCAGAAATGGGTGTGGATGAACATGGAGTCCCCGCACAACTCAGCAAGACTGGGCAGACTGGACCTGTTCAACCTGACGGCAAACTACCGACGAGACTCAGACATCTGGGTGCCTTATGGACGCATCGCTGAGGCTTCAGAGAAGGACGAAGCCTTCCGGATCCCAGAAAAGACCAAACTAGTCTGCTGGATCGTCAGCAACTGGAACAGAAACTTCCAGCGGGTGAAATACTTTGAGGAGCTGAGCCGCCATATCGAGATCGAGGCCTACGGGCGCCACTTCGGGAGATACGTGAGCGGCACACAGTATTCTGAGCTCGTGTCCGGCTGCAAGTTCTACCTGTCCTTTGAGAACTCCATCTATAAAGACTACATCACCGAGAAGCTCTACAACCCAATGAAGCTGGGCACGGTTCCCGTGGTTCTCGGCCCACCCAGAGAGAACTATGAGGAATTTGTTCCAGCAGATTCCTTCATCCATGTGAACGATTTCAAAACTCCTCAAGAACTGGCAGAACATCTCAAGCTTCTGGACCAGAACCGGGAGATGTACGAACAGTACTTCACCTGGAGGGAGCGCTTCGCCGTCAGGGTGGCACAGTTTGGTTTGGAGCACGCTTGTCGTATCTGTGACCATGTGAGACGAGATACGGGCTACAGAGTATTTAAAAGCCTTGATAAATGGTTCTGGGGCTAGTTGGCTTCATGGAGCCTCAGGATGTTCTGCTCTCAGGTCTGTGTTTTCTAGCCAGCGGTCAGCTGGTATCCTTTAGGGTTGGATAGACTTTCTGAAAGCAAAGAAAACTGAAATCAGTGGTGAATTTGTATATGTTAAATTTCTCGTTGATTGATTGTCTGAAGGTGTTACTGATTAAACTCCTGTTACTGGACTTGACGCTTCTTTCCACCGCCGTGATGAATATGGCGTTACATGGAAGATTTTATGATTATGTTGTATAAATTTCACTCCCAAGAGGACAGGTACATCAGTTTCTTCAGGCTTGAGGCTAAGACCCTAAACCTAGTTCACCAAACTGCCCTTCACATTGACTATGCAATTTCATATGAATTACTGTATTAATAATGCATTATAAACACATTCATAGAGGGGTAGAGTGGGTAGAGGGCAGGAGTGTCCCAGTTCTTGTTAAGATAGAGGGGTAGAGTGTCCCAGGTCTTGTTAAGATAGAGGGGTAGGGTGTCCCAGGTCTTGTTAAGATAGAGGGGTAGAGTGTCCCAGGTCTTGTTGGGATAGAGGGGTAGAGTGTCCCAGGTCTTGTTGGGATAGAGGGGTAGAGTGTCCCAGTTCTTGTTGGGATAGAGGGGTAGAGTGTCCCAGGTCTTGTTGGGATAGAGGGGTAGAGTGTCCCAGTTCTTGTTGGGATAGAGGGGTAGGGTGTCCCAGTTCTTGTTAAGATAGAGGGGTAGAGTGTCTCAGGTCTTGTTAAGATAGAGGGGTAGGGTGTCCCAGTTCTTGTTGGGATAGAGGGGTAGGGTGTCCCAGTTCTTGTTAAGATAGAGGGGTAGGGTGTCCCAGTTCTTGTTAAGATAGAGGGGTAGGGTGTCCCAGTTCTTGTTGGGATAGAGGGGTAGGGTGTCCCAGTTCTTGTTGGGATAGAGGGGTAGGGTGTCCCAGTTCTTGTTAAGATAGAGGGGTAGGGTGTCCCAGTTCTTGTTAAGATAGAGGGGTAGGGTGTCCCAGTTCTTGTTGGGATAGAGGGGTAGGGTGTCCCAGTTCTTGTTGGGATAGAGGGGTAGGGTGTCCCAGTTCTTGTTGGGATAGAGGGGTAAGGTGTCCTAGTTCTTGTTGGGATAGAGGGGTAGAGTGTCCCAGGTCTTGTTAAGATAGAGGGGTAGGGTGTCCCAGTTCTTGTTGGGATAGAGGGGTAGGGTGTCCCAGTTCTTGTTAAGATAGAGGGGTAGGGTGTCCCAGTTCTTGTTGGGATAGAGGGGTAGGGTGTCCCAGTTCTTGTTAAGATAGAGGGGTAGGGTGTCCCTGTTCTTGTTAAGATAGAGGGGTAGGGTGTCCCAGTTCTTGTTAAGATAGAGGGGTAGGGTGTCCCAGTTCTTGTTAAGATAGAGGGGTAGGGTGTCCCAGTTCTTGTTAAGATAGAGGGGTAGGGTGTCCCAGTTCTTGTTAAGATAGAGGGGTAGGGTGTCCCAGTTCTTGTTAAGATAGAGGGGTAGGGTGTCCCAGTTCTTGTTAAGATAGAGGGGTAGGGTGTCCCAGGTCTTGTTAAGATAGAGGGGTAGAGTGTCCCAGTTCTTGTTGGGATAGAGGGGTAGAGTGTCCCAGGTCTTGTTGGGATAGAGGGGTAGAGTGTCCCAGTTCTTGTTGGGATAGAGGGGTAGGGTGTCCCAGTTCTTGTTAAGATAGAGGGGTAGGGTGTCCCAGTTCTTGTTAAGATAGAGGGGTAGGGTGTCCCAGTTCTTGTTAAGATAGAGGGGTAGAGTGTCCCAGGTCTTGTCAAGATAGAGGGGTAGGGTGTCCCAGTTCTTGTTGGGATAGAGGGGTAGAGTGTCCCAGGTCTTGTTAAGATAGAGGGGTAGGGTGTCCCTGTTCTTGTTAAGATAGAGGGGTAGGGTGTCCCAGTTCTTGTTAAGATAGAGGGGTAGAGTGTCCCAGGTCTTGTCAAGATAGAGGGGTAGGGTGTCCCAGTTCTTGTTGGGATAGAGGGGTAGGGTGTCCCTGTTCTTGTTGGGATAGAGGGGTAGGGTGTCCCAGTTCTTGTTGGGATAGAGGGGTAGGGTGTCCCAGTTCTTGTTGGGATAGAGGGGTAGGGTGTCCCAGTTCTTGTTGGGATAGAGGGGTAGGGTGTCCCAGTTCTTGTTAAGATAGAGGGGTAGGGTGTCCCAGTTCTTGTTGGGATAGAGGGGTAGGGTGTCCCTGTTCTTGTTGGGATAGAGGGGTAGGGTGTCCCAGTTCTTGTTAAGATAGAGGGGTAGGGTGTCCCAGTTCTTGTTGGGATAGAGGGGTAGGGTGTCCCTGTTCTTGTTGGGATAGAGGGGTAGGGTGTCCCAGTTCTTGTTGGGATAGAGGGGTAGGGTGTCCCTGTTCTTGTTGGGATAGAGGGGTAGGGTGTCCCAGTTCTTGTTAAGATAGAGGGGTAGAGTGTCCCAGGTCTTGTTAAGATAGAGGGGTAGGGTGTCCCAGTTCTTGTTAAGATAGAGGGGTAGGGTGTCCCAGTTCTTGTTGGGATAGAGGGGTAGAGTGTCCCAGGTCTTGTTGGGATAGAGGGGTAGAGTGTCCCAGGTCTTGTTGGGATAGAGGGGTAGAGTGTCCCAGTTCTTGTTGGGATAGAGGGGTAGAGTGTCCCAGGTCTTGTTGGGATAGAGGGGTAGAGTGTCCCAGGTCTTGTTAAGATAGAGGGGTAGGGTGTCCCAGTTCTTGTTAAGATAGAGGGGTAGAGTGTCCCAGGTCTTGTTAAGATAGAGGGGTAGGGTGTCCCAGTTCTTGTTAAGATAGAGGGGTAGGGTGTCCCAGTTCTTGTTGGGATAGAGGGGTAGAGTGTCCCAGGTCTTGTTGGGATAGAGGGGTAGAGTGTCCCAGGTCTTGTTGGGATAGAGGGGTAGAGTGTCCCAGTTCTTGTTGGGATAGAGGGGTAGGGTGTCCCAGTTCCTGTTAAGATAGAGGGGTAGGGTGTCCCAGTTATTGTTAAGATAGAGGGGTAGGGTGTCCCATGTCATTCCAGTTGTTATCAGGAACAGAAGAAACAGGTAGTACAGGGCAGATGGTGTGAGCGTTTCTAATCTGCAGTATGTAAAATATAACCGTCCACTGTCTCTGGAACAGAGTACACAGGTTGTTAATCTAGCTCTACTCGATATCAGGTCTCTTTCAAACAAGTCTTATTGGATTAATGATTTTATTACAGCCCATAGAAATTTGGTTAAATGAATGTAGTGCTGAAAGCATATTTTTGGAGTTAGCTCCACCAAACTTTAACTTTTAAACGTCTCACGTGTTGGTAAGAAAGGTGGAGTTGTAGCTGCAGTATCTGCTGATTCTTTAAATGCGAGCTGTGACCGCTTGGTGACTTCATCATTTGAGTATCTATGTGTAGTTTTGAAAGGGGCACCAAGAACACTTCTAGTAATCGTCTACAGGCCTCCGGAATACAATGCTGATTTTACTGACGAGTTTACAGATACGCTGTCTTCGATTTCGACTTCGAGTTCGAGCATTTGGTCATTGCTGGTGACTTTAACATACACACTGACAATTCCAAGGACAGTTTTACAAAAGACACCTGTGATGTACTGAATCCTTTGGACTTCATCAGCACGTAACTGGTAGCACACACACTCATGGTCACACTCTGGATGTGGTACTCTCAGAGGGTCTCGACATCTCAGCCGCTGGTAAAGATGTGGCTCTGTCAGACCGTTCCTGTGTACCCCACTGAACATGAAGACCAGAGAAGTCAGCTTTAAGAACAAGAGAAGGTTTATAAACGACTCCACAGCTTCACTTTTCATCAGCACAGTGGGCTCTGTTCCAGTTAGCCCATCTGACTCTGTGAATGCTCTGCTGAACAGCTTCAGCTCTGAAGGGGTTAATGTTATGGATGAGATTGCACCGGTTAAAGTTAAACTCTGTCACAGAGAGAGAAACCCCCCTGGAGGAACGATACAGCAGTTCAGCTCCAAAAGAGATAATATAGGAGGGCTGAGCGCAGATGGTGTAAAACTAAACTCCACATTCATAAAGAAATCTTTAAAGAGCGGCTGTGTCATTATACTCTTCACTGTCGTCAACGACCTCACAAAGTCCCCTACTAACACGGCCTCTGAATCAGCTTCAGCTGAGAGCTGTAACCAGTTTATTACTTTAACTATAAAATTCAAAACATCAGAGAAGCTATTAGTACATCTCTATCTACCAGTGAGCCTGGGTCCTCTCCATCACCACATAACGATACCACTGCTACAAGGTGTCAGTTCAGTCCTATTAATGAGGAAACGTTAATCGATACAGTGAGTCATCTCAAATCATCCACCTGCAGTCTCGACACACCACCCACAACGTTTTTCAAGAGTGTCTTTTGCTCAGTATCAGCAGACGTACCTCAGACAGTAGACACCTCTCTGATGTCGGGAGTTTTCCCAAACATGTTATAAACAGCTGTGTGAAGCCTCTCCTGAAAAAGAAAACTTCAGATACAGACTTCTTAAATAACTACAGGACCATGTCTGTCCATTTTCTGTCCATAAAAACTGTCTCAACAAATTTCAGTCCGGATTCCACCAAATCATTCCACTGAGACGGCTCTAATCAAAGTTATCAATGACCTTCGCTCAAATCCAGATTCTGGAAGACTGACTGTTCTGCTACTGTTAGATCTCAGTGCTGCATGTGACACTACTGACCACAGAGTTCTAGATAGACTGGAGAACCGGGCTGGACTATCAGGAACCGTCCTGGTTCAGTTCATACCTGCTCAGTAGGAGTTATTTTGTTGAAATAGTAAATAATGTATCTGAAACTGTCGGTGACCTGTGGTGTCCCCCAGGGCTCAGTTCTGGGGCCACTCTTAATCTATATGAGCTTCCTCTGTGTGGAACCCTACAGGACTATGGGATATCTCACCACAGCTATGCAGAGGACACTCAGATGTGGCCCTCAGTCCAAATAATTATGGTCCCCTGTGTAAGTGCCTAAAGAGCTAGCCCGTAATCTGGGTGTGCTAATCCACTCTGATCTCAGTTTCACCAGATCAGCTCTCTACCACCTTAAGAACATTAACCAGATCAGAGATTACCGTCTACACCCGACCTGGAGAAACTCACCCCCGCCTCCATCTCCAGTAGGACCCATCACTGTAGCAGTCTTCTAACAGGTCCTCCAGAAAAGACACTCAGACAGTCCTCACCCAGGGTCCTCCCCCAGAGTCCTCACCCAGAGTCCTCACCCAGGGTCCTCACCCAGAGTCCTCGCCCAGAGTCCTCACCCAGAGTCCTCCCCCAGAGTCCTCGCCCAGAGTCCTCACCCAGAGTCCACACCCAGGGTCCTCACCCAGGGTCCTCACCCAGAGTCCTCACCCAGGGTCCTCATCCAGAGTCCTCACCCAGAGTCCTCACCCATAGTCCTCACCCAGAGTCCTCACCCAGAGTCCTCATCCGGAGTCCTCACCCAGAGTCCTCACCCAGAGTCCTCCCCCAGAGTCCTCGCCCAGAGTCCTCACCCAGAGTCCTCATCCGGAGTCCTCACCCAGAGTCCTCACCCAGAGTCCTCACCCAGAGTCCTCAGCCAGAGTCCTCACCCAGAGTCCTCACCCAGAGTCCTCAGCCAGAGTCCTCACCTAGAGTCCTCAGCCAGAGTCCTCACCCAGAGTCCTCACCCAGAGTCCTCACCCAGAGTCCTCACCCAGAGTCCTCACCCAGAGTCCTCACCCGGAGTCCTCATCCGGAGTCCTCACCCAGAGTCCTCACCTAGAGTCCTCAGCCAGAGTCCTCACCCGGAGTCCTCATCCGGAGTCCTCACCCAGAGTCCTCGCCCAGAGTCCTCACCCGGAGTCCTCACCCAGAGTCCTCACCCAGAGTCCTCAGCCAGAGTCCTCACCCAGAGTCCTCACCCAGAGTCCTCCCCCAGAGTCCTCGCCCAGAGTCCTCACCCAGGGTCCTCACCCAGAGTCCTCACCCAGAGTCCTCAGCCAGAGTCCTCACTCAGAGTCCTCGCCCAGAGTCCTCACTCAGAGTCCTCGCCCAGAGTCCTCACCTAGAGTCCTCACCCAGAGTCCTCACCCAGGGTCCTCACCCAGAGTCCTCACTCAGAGTCCTCACCTAGAGTCCTCACCCAGGGTCCTCAGCCAGAGTCCTCACCCAGAGTCCTCACCCAGGGTCCTCACCCAGAGTCCTCACCCAGACAGTCCTCACCCAGAGTCCTCACCCAGAGTCCTCACCCAGGGTCCTCACCCAGAGTCCTCACCCAGACAGTCCTCACCCAGGGTCCTCACCCAGGGTCCTCACCCAGAGTCCTCACCCAGAGTCCTCACCCAGGGTCCTCACCCAGAGTCCTCACCCAGAGTCCTCACCCAGAGTCCTCGCCCAGGGTCCTCACCCAGGGTCCTCACCCAGAGTCCTCACCCAGAGTCCTCACCCAGGGTCCTCACCCAGAGTCCTCACCCAGAGTCCTCACCTAGAGTCCTCACCTAGAGTCCTCACCCGGAGTCCTCATCCGGAGTCCTCACCCAGGGTCCTCACCCAGAGTCCTCACCCAGAGTCCTCATCCAGAGTCCTCACCCAGAGTCCTCACCCAGAGTCCTCACCCGGAGTCCTCACCCGGAGTCCTCACCCAGAGTTCTCACCTGGAGTCCTCATCCGGAGTCCTCACCCAGAGTCCTCACCTAGAGTCCTCACCTAGAGTCCTCACCCAGAGTCCTCACCCAGAGTCCTCACCCGGAGTCCTCACCCAGAGTTCTCACCCGGAGTCCTCATCCGGAGTCCTCACCCAGAGTCCTCACCTAGAGTCCTCACCTAGAGTCCTCCCCCAGAGTCCTCACCCAGAGTCCTCACCTAGAGTCCTCACCTAGAGTCCTCACCCAGAGTCCTCACCCAGAGTCCTCACCTAGAGTCCTCACCTAGAGTCCTCACCCAGAGTCCTCACCCAGAGTCCTCACCTAGAGTCCTCACCCAGAGTCCTCACCCAGAGTCCTCACCCAGAGTCCTCACCCAGGGTCCCTGCTCCGAGTAACAGAAGGGACCACATCACTCCCATTCCTAAATCCCTACACTGGATCCCAGTCTGCTACAGGACAGACTTTAAAGCCCTGTTACTGGTCTATAAACGTCCCAGTGGATTAGGACCAGCTTATTTATCTGAGATCATGCAGCAGTATGAGCCGATCAGAGCTCTCAGATCATTAGGACAGGTTGGTTAGTCCTGCCTAAGGTAAAGACTAAACATGGAGGGGCAGCGTTTAGCTCCTATGCAGCTGTTAGATGGAATCAGCTGACAGAGAGTATTAGAAGAGCCCCAACTGTAGATAGTTTTAAATCCAGACTGAAGACATTCCTGCTTGAGAGATATGGTGACCTGGTTCTTGTTGGGATGAAAGGGTACGGTGTCCTGGTTCTTGTTGGGATTGAGGAGTGTGGTGTCCTGGTTCTTGTTGGGATTGAGGGGTATGGTGTCCTGGTTCTTGTTGGGATTGAGGGGTATGGTGTCCTGGTTCTTGTTGGGATTGAGGGGTATGGTGTCCTGGTTCTTGTTGGGATTGAGGGGTATGGTGTCCTGGTTCTTGTTGGGATTGAGGGGTGTGGTGTCCTGGTTCTTGTTGGGATGAAAGGGTACGGTGTACTGGTTCTTGTTGGGATTGAGGGGTGTGGTGTCCTGGTTCTTGTTAGGATAGAGGGAAATGGTGTCCTGGATCTTGTTGGGATTGACAGGTGCAGTGTCCTGGTTCTTATTGGGATTGAGGGGTAAAGTGTCCTGGTTCTTGTTGGGATTGAGGGGTACGGTGTCCTGGTTCTTGTTGGGATTAAAGGGAAACGGTGTCCTGGTTCTTGTTGGGATTAAGGGGAAACGGTGTCCTGGTTCTTGTTGGGATTAAGGGGAAACGGTGTCCTGGTTCTTGTTGGGATTAAGGGGAAACGGTGTCCTGGTTCTTGTTGGGATTAAGGGGAAACGGTGTCCTGGTTCTTGTTGGGATTAAGGGGAAACGGTGTCCTGGTTCTTGTTGGGATTAAAGGGTATGGTGTCCTAGTTTTTGCTGAGATAGAGGGGTATGGTTTTTGGGTTCTTGTTAAGATAGAGATGTAGGGTATACCTGTTCTTCCTGAGATAGAGGCATTGGCTGCA
>JAMWET010004579.1:0-427500 GCA_024036415.1 Prochilodus magdalenae
TATAATACTTGTGTTATTTTGCAAGTTTAGCAGTTGTGTTTCAGTGTTTTGTTGTGATGTGTAATTAGTATTTGTGTTGTGTGTTGTTCAGCATGTGTTGTGTGTTCAGCATTTGTGTTGTGTTGAGCAGTTGTGTTGTGTGTTCAGCATTTGTGTTGTGTTGAGCAGTTGTGTTGTGTGTTCAGGATTTGTGTTGTTTTGTGTTTAGCAGTTGCAGTTTGTGTTAAGCTGTAGTGTTCTTTTGTGTATTCAGCAGTTGTGCTGTGTTATGTTGTGCTGTGTTGTGTGTTCAGCAGTTGGGTTATGTTGTGTTGTTTTGTGATCAGCAGTGATGTTTTATTTTGTGTTTAGCATTTGTGTTGTGTGTTAGCAATTGTGCTGTTCTGTGTCGTGTTAACCGTCGTGTTGCGTGTTTAGCAGTTGTTCTGTTCCGTGTTTAGCAGTGGTGTTGTGTGTTCAGCAGTTGTTCTGTTCCGTGTTTAGCAGTGGTGTTGTGTGTTCAGCAGCTGTGCTGTGTTGTATGTTCAGCAGCTGTGCTGTGTTGTGAGTTTAGCAGTGATGTTGTATATTCAGCAGCTGCCCTGTGTTGTGTGTTTAACAGTGATGTTGTGTGTTCAGCAGCTGCCCTGTGTTGTGCGTTTAGCAGTGTTGTGTGTTCAGCAGCTGCCCTGTGTTGTCTGTTTAGCAGTGGTGTTGTGTGGTCAGCAGCTGTGCTGTGTTGTGCGTTTAGCAGTGTTGTGTGTTTAGCAGTGGTGGTGTGTGTTCAGCAGCTGTGCTGTGTTGTGTGTTTAGCAGTGGTGTTGTGTGTTTAGCAGCTGTGCTGTGTTGTGTGTTCAGCAGCGGTGCTGTGTTGTGAGTTTGTCGGTTGTTCGTCGGTGTTCTGAGACACGCGAGTAGAAGGTTGTGTCACACAGAGCTAAGCGGAGTAAATTCTTCTGGCCCAGCCCCTGATCTTTTTATAGGAGAGGGAAAACTGGCCTCATGCGTAGACTGTTTCCAGGAAATGACCATCAAGCTTCTCCACCTCCAGTTACAGAGTTAAGAGGAAACAGCCAAGTCTCATTCAGCTGCCGTTGTATGGCGCCACTTTCTCTTTCTCACTCCGACACAATGGACCATGGATGGACCAAACTCCTGTACTAAAAGGCAAGTATGTGTTTTCTTATAGGCCTTGGTAGTTTTTTATTCTCTGTCTGAATCATGCTTGTCCAAAACTAAGGTACTTTTGTCTATGCTAAGCACCAGTGATATAAGCCATGCATTAATGCAGCTAAGAGAAGAATTTGAGTGACATTCATTTCCCTTTCAGAAGCATAATCTAACATGCAAGAAAGAAATACTCGAGTTTAGTAGCTGGTGTCTGTATATTTCTGTAAATACTAGCTCAACGCTGTTATGTACAGGAGACTGAAATGGGGAGGATGGGGAAGTTGACCGTTATTCAGCTGCTATACGTCATGGTGAAAAACTGTGTCTACAAGACACAAAGTTCATATTTATTCAATGTGGGCCGAGCTGGTAACATTTAACTGGATGTAAGTAACACTCTCAGTGTGTAATTACAAGCCTACAACATTGTGTACAGCTCCAGCACTGCAGACAGTTCAGCTTCTTCCTGGTTGAACTGCTGAAACACCCAGACTAACACACCTATTTTGGGATGTATTCAGAGAGGAGGCTGTCTAAAACGTGTATGGAAATAAACAAAACTGTCTGCTTACAAAAGTAAACAACCATATTTAACATCTGGCTAACATCTGCTGTGTTGTCAGAAACGCATTCATGAAAGAAGGAATCCAGAATGAGTTAGCCTGCAGAGCGGACAACAAAGGTGCTAGTCTGCCAGCTGTTGTTTGATTACGTCCCAAAACAGCTTGAAGGTGTATTAAAGGAGGAACATAGATGTGCTGCGGACCTCCATGTCTGGAGCTTTACACAGTGTTGCAGACTAGCTCCTGATGTCTAATAGATAGTCGGAGTTTTTGCAGGGAACAGCAAAACCTCCAGCTCCTTTTGTCGTGAAGTTACTTTTGAGTGCTGTGTGACTCAGTCTGGCTTCTTGACAGTTTATAAACCAGAACCTGTTTACAGTGTCATTTAGGGATGCATGCTCCACAGTCATGTGAATTTACCACTGTGAGAAAAGTTCTGTCACAGTATTAAGGAAACAGAAAGTCGACACAGCTTCTAACAGCTGATATTGGTTTGCAACATGTGGCAAATTGCCAACTATGGACTTAAAAACCATTAAAAAGATGGAGCTTGCACCTAAATGAAAGGATAGTCAAGTCGTGTTTATTCAGTCCTGTTAAATGCTTGGATAACATTTACACTTGAGGCATTTGAGGCATTTAGCAGATGCCCTTATCCAGAGCGACTTACAACCTGAGTAACTGAGTAGATAGTAACCCCTCAGTGCTTTGCTACTGTTACGGTACCTGTAAGCCCTGTGTGTATTTCTTAGTCTTGCAGAGAGCCTCAGAATGGTAACTGTTCAGAGCTGTCCATGTTTTGTGTGATTTTTGCACTGATGTGAGTTGCATTGTACAGCTAACAAATGCCAGCTATTGTACATTTCATATGCCACAGTTCAGCTGTTTCTCAGGGACAGAGCTCTGCAAATTACATAACTTCCTTTACTGTTTATATTGGGTTCCTTCCTGTACTGTAGTTCTTTTGCCAAACTTTACTAAGCTGTTTTTAGAAGCAGCTCAATACATTTAGATGATATCACTACTGTTCAAAAACCCAGTAGCTGCCCTTTATACTGTGTGGACATTTCGTAATAAGCAGGTCACTACAAATTAAAACGTTTTCATCCTCTCCTGTAAAGGTTCCATGTTTTTCTTTGGACAGTGACAATATGCTTTTCACTGGTCACACACTGTCAGTGAAGAGTGTATTACAAGACCATAAGACTCAACAGTGCTTATTCTTCGTAACATAATTACCATGTTTTTAATGTTACAATTGAGTTATTTTAGTTTAGTGCCTATCACAACATGGAACCAGTGATAGGAGTGGATGTTATTTTCTCTGCCTAGGTCTCTCAAAATGCTCTACAGGGGTTATCTGACTTCCTTCCACACTGTGTGACTGCAGACAGGCCTGTGCATCGCAGGACTCACAGGAGTCTATTTTGGGTTTAGCTGATGGGGTTGTCTAATGTGAGTACAGCTTCTACAAAAAGCACTGCAGCAATAAAATCATTGTCAGTTTAGCATAAAGCAGGGCTGGGCAATATAACAACGTATATAGTTATTGTGATAAACTGTACATGTTTGTTTTTACAATACATTACAATGCTTTTCTGAACATGTTGTGAAGATCATCAGTACTTGTAGAGCACTGACCAAATGCACTGAATTAAATATTGAATGAATATTGAATTCAAATAATTGTATATGTAATTATTCAGTTTTTGACAGTATATTTTTACAATGCAGTACTACTGTTTTTCAACCGATCAGATATTGCCCACCTCTGCTCTTCCATCTTTGTACTATGGCACTTTTGAGAATCTGGTTCATGAATGAAACTGTTTTAAATTATTTGTCTCATAAGCTGTAATGGTAATAAAAATAGAAATTTCTCCTCTGTCTTTAGCCATAATCACCTAATGTTGAGTATCATATGTACATAATGTTATAACACTCACTTTTAGCATTATAATAGTGACAGTTTCAAACAAGCAAAACAAGAAAAGTGCATCCATCTTGTAACTTGTTGTAACTGTTACTTTTCCACAGATACAATATTAGCAATGCAGGGTGCCATAGCACGGGTCTGCATAGTGGTGGCAGCTGCCATTCTCAACCACCCGCTGCTTTTCCCTAAGGAAAATGCTACCATTGCAGAACAAGATGAGGATATTTTGGCCCGGATGAAGGAGCATGAGGAGAGGCTGCAGGCTGAGCAGGAGCGTCTTGAGCAGGAGATTTCTAAAAAAGAAATAGCAGATAAAGAAGCCCTAGACCCAGGATTCGACTGCTATGGCTGGTATTTCTGGAGTGCCCTTTCACTCGTCATTTTCTTCACCATCGAGGTCTGCAGACAGGATCTGCTTCCTGGAGAAACACCTGACCCTTCAGAAGATGAAGAGGGCTACACCAGTAGTGGTGCTAAGGTTGTGACTTTAGATAAAGGTGTCCTGAGCAACTTCTGTGACACCAGCTTCCATTCCTTTGTCCATGAGAGCGGGAGGGTGCGGGAGTTTGTTGAGGGCTTTGCAGATGACCTGCTGGAGGCACTAAGGAGCATTTGTGACCGTGAGGCTGATATGGAGCTTGAGGACTTTGTTGGAGTGGGCAGCATGTTTGAGTCTTGGAGAGTATCTAAGCCTCTCATGTGTGATCTCATTGTGCCCTTTGCAACCCCAGAGCCTTATTCCTTTCAGTTCCAGCTGTGGTGCAGTGCATCCTCAGACATTCCACTGGACCTGCAGGGCTGTGGCAGGATTAAGTTGACAAATAACAGTGGGAACTGCCCAGACTGCCTCTGTGGCACAACCAACCTCGGGGAAGATATGCTGTGCCTGATTCACAACAGAAACGACGATAGCAAAGCTGATGATGATGCCTTGGAGAAGCTGCTGTGCTCAAGAAATACCCCGTATCTGTCTAAAGATCAGGTCATGAAATGGTTTCAGATCTCTGTGACCAAAGCATGGGGACGGATCTCTCACAAGTACGAGTTTGAACTCACTTTCCGCAACCTGGATTTCCCTGGGGCGCTGAAGGTCAGGTTCAGGTCAGGAAAGATTATTGTTCTGAATATTACACCTGCTATTCAGCTTGAGGACACCGACGCCTACTTTATCTCTCATTTTCCTTCAGACACTGCCAGTGTCTCAGACATACACTGGCATCTTTCATTCACTGTTTATGAGAGAAACCTGCTTAAGCACATGGCAAAGAGACTTCCAGAAAACTCATGCCACCTCCGGTGTCTTCAGCTTGCATCCTTCTTGCACAGGAAGCAGGCAGGGCTGACGGGAAGAAGTGCTCTCACAAACTACCATTTGAAAACGGCTCTCTTGCACCTGCTGTTGAGCAAATCACCCTCAGCATGGAAACCACAGTGTCTGGACCAGCGGTTGCAGGACTTGTTTGGCTTCCTACAAAAAAGCTTGCAAGAAAAGAGACTTAGTCATAGTATCATAGGGAATCCTCTTGTCCCGGCAGACATTGGGGTTCCTACAATGTTCCTGGCAGCAGAACCAATAAATCTTTTCAGGCCTGTGGTGTTGCAGAGACAAATGTATGCAAAGATGGTGGAGCACTTTCAGGAAATGCTCAGAAACGCACCAGCGCTTATTCAGGAGTACACCCCTCACTTCCCTAATGGCGACATCTATCATGACCTCAGCCCAACAACTGAGTCATAGACTGACTCATTGAACTAATGGAAATTACCAGACTCAATTGCTGCAGTTAGTTCCTGGGGACTTTTAGACCATAATTACAGAATGTTTTTTCACATGCCTGTAAGAGCTTTTTTTGGCACTGATTGAATTAATCTACTAGGTTTCTACATTAAGATGAGATTCAGTTTACCATTAGGCAGCTTTTACTGTGGGTTTGTACCTCATGAACCACATGCAATTATATAAGGCAATTACATATTTAGATTCAATGTTACATTAAACATGCAGTAATGTATTTGTGCCGAGTAGTACTGCAGTATGTAATTAGCATAAAGGTTATATTCCAGAAACTGCCTTTCTTGCTTGTTATAGCTTATGGGTGTGTAAGAACATTCCTTTAAAAAAATATATGATGTTCAAATGCATTCATAAAGAGCTTTTCTAGAACGTTTACTGAGGTCCTGACCTGACACACCCACTGAGCAAGTCAAGCCACTTTTTTTGAATATGACTTTTTACTCAGACATTGATACAAAGCAGCTCCAGACCAACCCCTGACTGAGACACCTAGTGGGGACTCAGGGACACTCAGAGACAAACATTGGGGAATGCTAAAACGTTTTTAAACACTTATAAAGTAATTCTTTCATTTTTCTATTTTTTCATTCTTCCTTCCCCAGATCTGGTTCAGATGCGCACAAAAGTACAGTGAGGAGTAATTAAGCTGGGCTGTGGTCGATGATGGCAGTTCCACCAAACCTTCATCTCTAAGCACATATGAGATATACATATGACAGTGGACAAAAATTACAATCATCAATCAAGTGAAATTAACAAAAATAAGAATAAACTATAGATGTTGGAATATGCTTACTGTTTTGCAGATGCTGATGAGACTAACCTCGTAGGTATTGAAATTCAGTATTAAAAGGATTTTTTTAATAGTATTAGTAATTGGCATGATACCATAACAGTACTAAATTCTGATATCCAGCATAACTTAACCTCAGTTAAGGACATGAACAGTGTTTCTTCAATGGATAATTAAGATAATTAAGATAATTAAGAAGGAGCCAGACCAATGACAAACACTGATGTTGGCCCACCTCTGGCAGTCCTAATGTCAACTGTAGAAACTAAGAGGGACAAAAATGGTGACTGCTTCTGCTGTGCTGCAGTATTGTGTCCCTTTCTCTCCAGATATGGTGCACTGATTATGCCTTCATGTACATAAGAGTATGTATATATATAGAACAATATCTGGTATAGATAAACAACTGTACTGGCAGAGTTAAAAAATACATGTCATTTCAAGTCAGATTTAATGCAAGAATACATATTGACAATAAATTATGACCTTATTTTACAAGCTTGGATGTGTTTATTGGTGTTGTTTAAGCCATGACCAGCAATATGCTGTGGTAAGATTGTTGGAGGAATGAACATCATTTCCAAGGACCGATTAGACCAGAGTAAGTTTAGAAGGCAGCATGTAGGGCATTGAGTCCTTATCTAAACATTTTTCCCCCAAGAGTACTAAAATTCCTCACACCACATTCCAGCCGTACCAATTCTGTCTCATGACATGATGTGAGATAAAAGTAAACACGTGTACAAACCAAGCAAGGATTGTAAATCAAGATATAGAATTGCGTGCTAAGTACAGTTAGTAATAGTCTTTTTTGAAACATGGACAAGCAACACTATGTCTGCTTCTTCAGCAAGGGCTTCTATGTTGCAATAGAAACAGAATAATAAACTCTGTTCAAAAAACTGTTTGCTCTTTTTCCCCTAAGCTTTCCTTTTTGTCAATGGAGAAGAGAAGAAAAAGAGAGAAATAAAAACAAACGTTTGACTACGGTTTACCAAATGAGAGGAAAGTGTGCAGCGATTACACAATTCAATATAAAACCTGATGTTGACGTTACAAGAATGCCGTTAATTTATGTTCTGGTCATTTGCAATAAAATGTATAACACAATAAAAACTCTATTTGAATACTTTAACATTCAGTACACGTGTTTAGTTTCCCTCCTTTTTAAATAATTGCTCCATATGCCTTATACCTGCCATGTATTGCACTATTAAGTAAAAAAATCAAGACTTGTTCCCTTTCTTCTCCTTTCTTTTATTTCATAGTGTTATTAAAAAAATGACAGTTTTTGTGATTAATGTTATAAAAGTACAGGATTAGCAGTTCAGCCAGAATACAACTGCTTATACAGAGTAGATCATTTGTTTAGGATTGTCCACAGTACTGGTTATACAACATTTATTTGCTTTGAGGCCAGACAGAACATGTAGATTCTTCAAAAGGATAAAACATTCCCACACCTTCAAAAAGTAAAACAACCACTGAAGAGACACTGCTCTTTTGCCCATATGGTCATTTGACGATCACTTGTTTTATTATTTTGCTAGCACATGAATCTGAGTTAATTCTGGCTCTTTGATTAAATTGTGAAAAATGATTAGGATTGTAATACCAACTTCGATATGTGCAGAAATCTATAAACCATAGTCGTAATTCGGATTTCCAGAGATGAATGAGTCGAAAAAGGCTTTGTGACTCTTTGCGTCAAAAATGATGGCCTTCACGGCTGGATCCTCTCCCATGAGCAAAGTCCACTTCTTCAACTCTGGAGTGCCATCCAGACACCTGGGAAAAGAGTGTTTATATGCCAAGCTTTTAGAAACTACAAGCTCATGCTGTACACAGACACACTTGTTCACCCTCCTAATGCAGACACAGACACGCGTATTTTAACAGTTGCTGAGTTACTGCGCATGTATGTTATGCTACCATGGAGTTTAACCTAGGTCTCTAAGTCCTAGGTAAGTCACTGCCTATGTTGACATTTCAGTGCTATGATGACTTTGCACTATTTCTGAATAAGAGACTTGTCCTAAAGTCGCCACCGTGAAAAGAATATAACGGCTGATTTGAATTGGCTGCACAGTTGATCTTTTATGAAAGGAGCTTATTCGCTCTGTTTGTGCTCTTGTATTTGAGTCTTGCCATACAAATACCGGCTTTATGTTTTTTCTTTATCTTGATGTAAAGAAAACTTACTGATTCAGCTGCCACGCCTCGGTCCTCTCAAACCATGGCCAGATGAGGTAATCAATCATAGTGACTGAGTCACCGCCAAAGTATTTGGTTTTTTTGTTAACAAGAACCTGAGAAAGTTAGAGATAACAACAACAGGTTGGAAGCCATGTTAGTGTAAATATGTATACAGTTTTGGTAATACTGTTTTGGATAAACTCCAATTGTTCAGTTTTACACCAAACCGAGTCATTTCTAGATGAAATATTGCAAGTTACCTTGTTTAGTTTGGAGAGTTTCTCCTTCAGCTCTGCTTCCAGTGCAGACACATTCTCTCCTTTTTGTCTGCCCATAGGGATCTTGTAGAACAATGGAATGATCTGAGACACACATTAAAAGAATTGGTGAACCAGGTATTTCTGTTCACATTATTTCATTTTCGTCCAATATATTGTTATATATAGTCTTTCCAAATAGAAATAAATATATCAAAAAGGAGAAGAGCTTATTACTTTTATATAAAACATTTCCATAATATAATGTCATGTTCATTGTGTTTTCTGGGACGTTTTTAGGACAGGGGACATTTTGTGACTTCTGAAGGCTTTTCTCATTCTAGCTAGTGCTACGTGTGACATAGGGGAATCTTGAGAAAGTCTGGGATGCCACATTTTTTGAACAAACATCACTCACCTGTGCTTTTACCCAAGAACCTAATCTGGATTTGTGAGAAATGCATTAAAATGCAACAACCATATGCCACGGTATAGATAACGGATGATAAAGTGATCTTGTCTTCAGCACTTCCAGTTCTACAACTTTCTACCAACATGCACTGGACGGTAAAACATCTCTGTGTGTTGTGAAAACCTTTCTTTATGTTTTTGGAGTCCTTTCCATCAGCTTCTGTAACTCACTCAGAAACGCCTTGCAGGGATTTTGGTCATCTATATCAGCCTGGTCACATGTAATGGTGGTGGATTTTTTGGAACTGATTATAGATTAATCAATTATGTGACATCCAGTGGAGAAATTTTGTAACTTTTGGTATCTCTAAGCTTGCATTAAGTACTGATATGTTCCAGCTTGATTCCTAGGTGGAAATTTGCTTCTCTGACTTTGGAAATTTCTTTTTAAAAATGTTATTATTTTGTCTATGCCTGCTAATCCCTACATGGTGGTATCAGTGAGCATACCTTTGAGTAATCCTCCAGCAGCATCTTCTGCTGGGCTTTCTCAAAAGGGTCAGAGGGTATCAGCTTTTTCCCAGGATACACTTCATCCAGGTATTCACAAGTGATTGGAGACTCATAGATCACTTGACCACTGGGGAGCTCCAATGTCGGCACCAAACCAAGTGGGTTCTTCTCCAGGTACCACTCAGGCTTCTCTTTCAAGTGAACATTCACTGTTTCATGGCTGAATTGAAATTGTGGACAGTTGTTAATAAAGGTTAACGAATCCCACTTTCCTAGCAAGCATATGTTCAAATCTATTTCTTCATGCCTAACAGAACCTAAATACCAACATGATATCTGGACTTACCTAATACCCTTTGCTTGGAGCACCAGTCTGGTTCTCTGGGCATAAGGGCAGAATCTCATGCTGTAGATCCGAATTTGTCCCTGGGGTACAGGACCAGGAGCGCAGCTTCCTGTAAAATATATCATTATATAGGAACTGGATGATCTAATCTTCAAACTGTTAACAACACTGAACTGCTAAACAATAAACATGTGCCGGCATGGAAATATACAACATCTTTGTTTATTACTGCCGATTCTGGATCAGGTTTAATCATCAGCCAGTGTGAATTAACTAGCAGTGACCATGCAAAATGCCTCATTACACACTTATCAACAGATAAGCCTGGAGGGCTATCAAAATTTTTTGTTTGTTTAAACTGTGACTGGGTAAAATCACCCCACCCAAGTGGTGTTTCTCCTAGCAGGTAGGCTTTTTAGCTGAGTCACGATGATGAAGGCAATTTTTATCATGGGCATCATAGGCATGTTTTATAGCTAGTATCACTTTAAAGCACTTTTAAAAACTGCCTTCTTACTGTCGCCTTTAATTTCCCATGTTTTTATGTTCTGTTTGTTTTGTGTGTTTTTTTTTACCCTAAAGGTGATTTACTAATTCCACAAATAATAATTTAAGATGACTGCATTACAGAAAAGGACAATAAAGCACATTAATTCTTACACAGTACATGGTTTAAGCTATAATAGTGCTGATCTGATGCCTATTTAGGTGAAAAGCTACTATATACCAGATGAGACGATCTTAAACCAGCATATAAGGCATGCCGGTCTGGGTTGTTTTTAATACAACATTCATTGCAACCGACCAGCAATTTAAATATGATCCTTTAATGTGTACTCTACATTTCCAGAATTTTGTCTTTACTCATATGATACAGTATGGTATTTTTGAAAGAGCGAGGATTGTTACTGTTTTTAACAACAAATGTTTGTTTAACTGTTTGTCTGTGCCATTTCCAACAACCCTAATTTGGATTTGTGAGAAATAGTCAAACTGCAACTACAATATTCCAGTGCAGCCTATAGATAATGATTGATAGAGTGATCCCGCACTTCCAGTTCTACGGTTTCTTTCCAGCATGCATGAACTGTAAAACCTCTCTGTATATTTGAGTCTTTTCTTTCTGTTTCCATACCTCTTTCAGAATCACTAATGGCCTTGCGAGGATCCTAGTCATCTAATATCAGCCTGGTCACATTGTGTGCAGTGGTTGTGAATTTCTTCGAGAACATAAAACTGATATGACATCTAGTGGTGACGAATTTCACATACTGTTTATGCCTCACTTATGCAGACCTGCACGCCATCCTTTCAGTTATACACTTTTAATGGCCACAGCTGGCTTTAATTCTATTCTATTCTATTCTATTCTATTCTATTCTAGAGAGAGAGAGAGAGAGAGAGAGAGAGAGAGACAGACAGAGACAGAGAGAGAGACAGAGAGAGAGAGAGAGACAGACAGAGAGAGACAGAGAGACAGACAGAGAGAGAGACAGAGAGAGACAGACAGACAGACAGACAGACAGACAGACAGAGAGAGAGTAAGTGAGGTTAGGTGTTCTGCGCACAGTCTTTTACCTTTAGCGAGGCATTTCTGAGTCGCAGCCATAGTCACTGTCTGGATCTGGAGGATAAAGGTAACCGTAAGCTGCAGCAAATAATCGTGTTCAGCAGCAAGTAACTGTCAGCAAACCGCGGACATAGCAACAGTAAACTTTACTAGAGGAAATACAGCTTTATTGTTGCTCATGTTAAAGATTCGATGCATTTTACTGTCCAGGTAGCATCAGGAGAAGCAGAGCTAATAATCAGGTTACGAATAGACACGAGACTCACCTGAAGATCAGAATGGACCTTTGACACTTTCGGCTCGGTAAAAATGCACTGGCCAGTTACGAAGAGGAAGTGTCATATATCAAGTCAGAAATAAGGGGCGTCATTTTTGCACTCCTATTGCGACATAACGCCGCCACCTCCGATGGGCGGGCTGTGAGGCAAGACGCACCAATAGCCAATCGTCGCGCAGGATGGCTGGCCGCGAATTCAAACTACCAGCCAATCGTAGCGCAGGAGGCGGGGCTTTTCGCAATACAACATAACAAACAGAGTGCAGCTCGGGTTTCCCTGCCCTCACACGGCCAGGCCGCGGCCTTTCTCCAAACTAAAAGTCTTTCCCTGACACTGCTAGATACAGTTTTGTGGATATAATTTGCTAACGCACTTTATTTCAGTGATAAGCATTCTGACCAATCATTGCTGCACATGTGCTTTTACCGGTTTAATATATATATAAATCTAACAGCTTTTGTAAATATGTCTTCTCAGTGCATGTGCAGCCTCCGGGGTTTAGAACGGGCGCGTTGCCTGCGGGGGCGGTTTGTGATCTAGCCCTGAGCTACTCCAATCGGAAAAGTAACGTATGGACAACGATTACTGTCAGGCATTGCTGTTTATATAATCTGTCGAATACGTGATGGTAGGCAATCCAAATTACGTGGAGCAACCCAGCTCGATTTAAAATACAATTTGTTAATCCAAGTTGTATTTTAAATCGAGCTGGTTTACATCACGTAGTTGACAGATTATATAAACTGCAATGACTGCCAACAGTCTAGGCTAGCGTTCACCAACGTTTCTCCAGGAGATCTAGCTTCTGGCACGCTTCACCTCCAACCCAAATCTAGCACACCTCATCCATCCTAGTCAAGGACTTGAATACAATCATTAACTGCCGCAGGTGTGGCCGATTAGGGCAAGATCTTAACTCCACAGTACAGTACAGTACAGTACAGTAGATCTCCACTGGGCTCAACTACTGCTGTCATGCCTTAAGTGACTAATCTAATAAGTCTGCTCTCAAAACAGTCACCATTACAAGGAGATGTAGAAGGACTGCTGTGTGTTCTGTGCACCTTATGACTTTGCAAAACGCTGTCCAGGAGGGCATTCTGCACAGAGGGGATATTTAGCCAAGTCATTATTAAATGACTAAATTCCTTTAACATAATTATTACTTAGTCACAGGTCTCGTTCTCTCCTCAAAAATAAAGTCAATGCCCTCTTCAGACTCTTACCATATTTGCATTTCCCACAAAATGATGGAGAACAATTACTTTTATTAATGATGTACAGTAAACCAGTGTATTTCCTCAGTTATGTAGTTGACCCTTCATCAACCCATCAGATGAAAAATATAATAACCCCTGAAGCTATTGTTTGTACTGAGCGCTGAATCTTTCTGTATAGCTGATTATCTTCTGACAGAAAGAAAAACTGTAATAGACAATTTAATAACAGATAAAAAAAAAAAAAACACAACAGAAGAATAACATTTAAATTTAGTGGCATCTTCATATCTCCAAATTGATGTGGCCTGGGAAGTCTCACAAGCCTAACATTGCACTGATGACTGTATGACACGTCTCCGTTTATTTAAGGAGGATGTGGGGAAAAAACATTAACTTTAGCACCTTTGGTCCTCCACTCCACTATCAGTGACCACAGCAAACCATTTCTAACCACAGCTTAAAAAAATCGACCAGTACCATTTTTTTCCTGGCCTTTTATGTCCTCTAAATAGATGAATATACAGCTTCTCCCCCCAACAGATGTCCATATGTCATACCAAACAAACTCATTCGTGTTGAGTTTTTATTCTGTGAATGTAAGTTTACCTGCCACATCTGTTTCAATTCAAAACATCTTTGGGCATGATGCATATCCCCAACATTCACAGTGAGCATCTAAAGTGCTGCTGCTGATTGATAGAAATTAAATCCAAAGAGCTCTAAAACCTCAAATAAAAATCAGCCCATACACAGCAGATCAAGTTGGTTTATAGTAATAAATAAATATTTGTGTATTTAAACCGTATGTATAAGCTTTGCTTGCAGTTAGTGGTGCTGTGCCAATGTAAATGTCATTATGTTCTCACAACACTGTCAAAATCGTGAATGAAACAGGTTACAAATGTTGGAAAAAATATATACCCAAATAAAACATGTGAAGCTTATGAATAGCACATCAGAGAATAACTGGTCACCAGTCATTAGCATAATATGGATAAATCTATAAACGTTGTGATTTTGCAATCAGGGATTCATATCTAGTCCAGCTCCAGTCTTGATCCTATTTGGAAAAGACAGAAAATAAACATATAAAATGATTATAATACACATGTCCTGTGCAAAACTATAACACATAATTTAGCTTAAGAAAAAAAAGAGCTGAAATGATTTTAAAATGCTTTCATCAATTCATAATAAAATTCTTAACCATAATACTGCATTTAAAACATGACAACATTCCATAAGTAAAAACATTATAAATTAAAAAGTACATACTTAAATAACACTTAGTATAATATATACTATAAATAAATAAATAGCATAAATATCTACAAACATAAATATTGTTCAATATAGAAGCTATAATATAGTTAGTATAAAAATATGATATAGTTATGTTAAAGATAACATTCACCATTATACTCTCCGATTTCTCCTCAGTTGTCTCTTGCAGCAGACTCGTCAGCTGACTTAAGTATTTCTGGTTCTCCTCCAGAAGATGGTTGACAGTTTCACTAGAAAGCAGACTGATTTGAGTTCAGTAGCTGCAAAAAAACACCAAAACAAAACTCCATCTTGTGCATTTACTGCAACATGTTTAAGGAGCCTTACCTGTCATGTGTTGCATGCAGGGACATGGGCAGGCGTGGTGAGCAGGAGGGCTGAGGATGGGACCAGGCAGATGGAGAAGAGGACATCTCTGTGCTGTGGCTGCGTGTTGTGTTCTGTGCCTGGAAACATACATTAATTCCTTTAAATAAAATGCAATGGACTGCTTAAATAAATTGCCAGTGGAAAAAAAAATGTATAGGAACTTTTCCAACATATTCCTCAAAACAAACCATTTTAGGCTGGATTAGTTTTACCTAGGAAAAATCTGTAATCTGATGATAGATGTGATTTTAATCCAGTACCAATATATGTCATGTCCATAGTTTTTACAGGTCTGCTAAACAATAATTCTGCAACAAGGTACCTTCTATAATTTGTTAAACATGAAGATCCTTTAGCAAAATGAGACCTGTTCGAAATGACATAACATTAATATAATAAATGGTTATATGCATTCTCCTCTGTAACCATTCTTCTCCTTTCTTTGGCAACCAGTAGACAAGGCTTACCACAAAACAGGACTTGACCATGCACAGTTCCTTTATCCTCAGATTCAATCTATATCTATATTCAATTCAATCTATAACTTTCAGTAATGGGATAACTGGATGGAAAATGAAAACGTTATCTGAAAACAGGCTGCCTCTTTTTGTGCAGTGCCGTTTCTGTTCTGTTTGGTGGCATTTGTTGCATTGTTCTATCCATTCCAAATCTACTACGTTCAGAATTTTTTGGTAGAAATTAGTTTGGGGAAACTACACTAATTACTTTGTCCCCTATGAATTAGCCTGTGAAACCCTTCATTTGTAAAAATAATCCATCTTGGAAAGAACTATACTCACACAGGCAATCTTCAGTAAGTGCCAAAACTCTCTTTGTCTCTTCATCTGCATCTGCATGACAGTGCTGTCTGCCTCCTTAATGTTCTCTAAGGTTTTCTCTATCTTGGGGAACAAGTCAATAATCTTCTGTTTGCTCAACAGAATTTTGCTGTAAAAGAAAATTTAAGGCAGTATGTTAAACTTTGAAAAACAGATAACAGTCATTAGTTGAACTTTAGACAAATTACAGGGTGACGTGTAAGATTAAGGTAGCAACTGATCACGAGTTAAATGATTCACATGTAGGTGTTTTGAGTTAGCTCAGTCACACCGCCACATCGCAACCTCAACCCCCCCCACCCCACATACACACACAGCTGAACGCATACACAACATTTCTTACTTCACTTGCATCAAGCAGTGAGAGCAGTAGTGGGGTTAGTTGCACTTCAGTCAAGTACTGTCAGTTCAGGGGAACGAACAGGTAACCATTTAGTTAAGGCTGATTCTCTGACCAGGTTTATACAAGAATAAAAAAAAACAAAACAAACAAAAAAAAACCCCACATCTGCTGCATTTTTCTTCAGAAACCACCTGGGACTTTTGAAATGCTGGTTTACCAGCCATAATGACAAGAAACTACTAATATTGCTTAGGGACTCGATTTCATGACAAGCATGTATATACACTTTTGTATAACTAGAATTATTTATTATGACAATTATAATAATTTACAACTTCAAATGACATATTTAAACTCTAGGTATTTTTAACCATAACAGTTTGAAATCTTTACCTGAGGTGTGCATAGAGATCCTTCAATACTCTGTCCTGATTCTGGACAGTCTGGACAATGACTTTCACCATCTCAGAGCTGTCACTGTAGCCATGTTGAGGGTCATTCACTGTGGATAACAAGAAAACACAATAAGCCTATCATCCTGTCCATTAAATGTTTTTCATCTTAATGTCTTAACCAAGCATCTGCAAGAATAAAGGCAGCCGAGTATACTTTTAATTATGATTCATTCTGAGAGCAAATAAAAAGCGCTTCGTTGCCATCAAAGCCAGTCAGAAGTAACATTTCTTACTTTTGCATTTTGCCTTTAGTTGTTTGTAGAGTTCAATAGCTTTTTCCTCACTATAATAAAAACAAAAACAAATCATGTTTACACAATTTATCACAAGTTACGCAAGTTATAAGGGGATATTTAGTGCAAGTGAATATGTACAGTTGCTCCATCACATCTGCTTGGCGCCTGGCATATGGGCTTCTCTGAAGTTCAACAATTTCTGAGTGCAAAGCCATAATCTCTTCATCTAGGTGGCCAACCTCTGCAACCTTTAAAAAAGGAAAAAAATATATATACCACTGCAGGTGTCATCGTGCATCATTACAGCTTCTAAAACTACAAAAATCACATATGTTTACATAATCCCTCAACCACGATCTATAAATTACTGAGTTAGCTGTAAGAATTCAAGACCATAAATGTCAACCATACCTGCACAAATGCACCAGCCTTTTCTTCATTGTCTTGCCAGGCCTTCAGCATCTTTTCAGAGGCTATGAAATTCAAAACACAGTTGAGATAAGTTTCTAACTAAGAAGGTAAATATATGAATACAATCCATCCATAGGAATTCAACTAGGAACGTTCAATATGAACACATACATATTCCATACTGCATCTGATCACTGTACTTCTCCAGGTCATACTGAATGCTACTCTTAAAGAAGTCAAGCTTCGCTTTCAACTGCTGGGAACATGAAAACATCAGATTCTTGTATCTGGTGAGGTTTGTGTTGTACCGAAGAAGACTCAACCTACAAAAACAATCACACAGTCACAGTTAAAATGTGCCATGCCTGAGAAGTCAATTGTAAACATGACGTTTACAACAGCCATAGACAAATCTGGAATTCCCCATGTCAAATTACATGCTTTACTAATTAAAAAATAAAAATAAAAAAAAAAGAATAAGTATGCTTTATTTACTGCATAAATGTTATTGATTTGTTTGTGTATTGACATATTGAGAGAAATGTGTTAAATTAACCAAATAAACAAAAATTGTGCCCTACAATGTGCAGGAATATGTCATCACATGCAGGACAACTTACACTTCAAGTAATTTGACCAAGGGAAGCCAAACCTTCGCATATGACTTATACTATGGAACATATATGATGGACATACATGGCGGCTCTTTGTCCTTGAAAAAGGCGGCTGTAGTCTTCTCTAAGGCCACAGATGTAGCTCACCGCCTCACCCCAAACCTTCTTAAGTGCACTCAAGGGGAGCTGAGTCTTGGTCTCACGGACTAAAAAACATGAAATGAGGAGACTGTGATAAAAAACCAGTATGACACTGCCTACTGGCAATATCAGAGACAGTCTCTCTGCATGTGAACACATGTTAATATATAGAAATCTTAAATTTCACATGTGGACACAACATTGTAAATTTATTCAAAAACATTTAAAATTAATAATCAGAGTAAAACAAAACACATCACCATATATTTAGACTTAAATAGCAAAAATGCTAATACTTACCAATGAAGTTGACACTCTCTGGGAGCGGTCTGGCAGTAAAGGGTCCCGAGTACTTGGTTAGGCTCTTATCAAAAAGATACACTATATAGCTGTCCCATCCTCTCTGATGACCCAAGTTACAGAAAACCAAAGAGCAATGGGTTAGTTCTAAGACATCCAAATTACACTCAAATAAAGAAGAGAGTCAAATTAGGAAACTCTTACAACTCCATCCAGGACACACTGTGCAGCAGGCTTCCTCGGGTCTAGCATCACTCCTGTCTCCTGCAGAAGCTCTTGATTCAGATGTTCAATTTTTGTCTCAGTCTCAATCCTCTGCTGAAGGGAGTGGAGGCCCTCCTCAGGGCTCAGCAGGAAAGAGTGAACCTGAGTTGTGGTCATGTTCAAGATGTGCACAACCTACAACAGAAGAACGTGCATCAGAAAGATAGCAAGGCCTTCTTCTTCTAATGCAATTTTTATACAACATATTGATTTATGGCACCGTCAGAATGACTAACCTTCATGTTCAGTATTTGATCAAGTAGTGCAAAGCACTGAGGCTGTTTAGTGTCAGTGTTCACTCCCCCTCCCCTTTGCACTGGGTCCCACTTCAACATTAACTGCAGCAAACTCTCCAAAGGCTCCAACAAAGTCCTGAAGGTACAGAATTTGTCACTAACCATCTGTTGGAATTCAGTGCATGCCTGAACTCTCGTGGTCCCTGCAATTCAACTAAAAGATGTTTTTTGCATTCTGTGCAAAACTGAACACGCTACAGTAGTTACAACACATTAGAATACTTTTCCATCTTATTACCTGCTTAAATTATTGGGATACGGAAGATGAGTGCTGAATCTGACTTCTCCATTCATATCCTCTACAGCCATGATGTCTTTTGGGCCTTTGTTACGCACTTTGCTTGTCCTACACAACATAGCGTTATTTAGACATAAGACAAAAACACTTGTATGCAAACATTTGGATATCCCTGCATGATTTGAAATACATGGAAACATGGTTTCTGCATACTTCAGAGATAAATTTGTTAAAATGTTTTTTTTTATATTAAATTTGAACACAAATTAGATGTGCCACAACTTTTGTTCATGTCACTTGTTCTGAATGTGCAATTTCTTCAGGAAAAGAAACCATGCCCTTGAATGACCCTTTATATTTTTTCTAAATAACAACTGTTGAATTAACGGCACATGTCCTTATTGTACATCAAAGCCACATTTTCTCCTTGACATCCTGTGACAAAATGCCCAAACAAGAGCTAAAGCTGTTCACTTGACTAATTAAACTGACTGATTAGTCACGCACAGAAACTGTGAAAAAAACAAAACAGTGAAAAAACAGTCTAACGGTCAATTTGCAGTAATTCAAATATTCAAAAACTGTTGTCATAACTTAAAGACCTCTCCTCAGGTCATAAGCCATGTACAACTGTGACTCTAAAATGAATAAGGAGTCCTTTTTTAAGTCACAATTTTAAACCTTAAACAAACCACAAGGAAATAAAGACCAATTTCACAGTAAAACCACTAAACCCGCTCAATTGATTAAACAAACAAACAAAAAAAAATACCTGCTTAAATATTTACATACTTAAAATGTAAAAGATTTTTTCCGAAACATGTTCCCTCACTTGGCCTTTCTTGATGAAGGTGAAGAGCACTGTCATACACATTAGTTCAAAATCTACACAGATCCGGTCGTGGCAAAAACAATATAATTTACTCAACATCAGTGATGTAACAACACACTCAGCCCACAATATGGTTGATACTGGGTCCACGATTCAATACACTTATGATTTGATAAACAAAAATCGATTTAATTAAATTATTACTATGATGATGTTGCTGACACTGGATCTGAGAGGCAAAATGAGTCTTGGCGAGAGATACTGATTGTTCACAGATGCTGGTTTTTAACCAGTGTAACCAGTGCACTTGCATTAGATGGCATATTTATTTAGAATTTTACCATGCATTAGTGCAGCCTTAATTGTCATCCTTAAAAGACACCACTCTTAGGATAGAAAAATTTCATCATAGGACAAAGATGACCAGTAAGAATAACTTGGTATGAATTTCCAGTGACTCCTCCCTTCGAGAAGATCCAACCTATGACAGCAAAACACTCCCACAGCGGAGTCGCTAGACTCCCTCACTCATGTTTCTCCACTCATTTATTAACGTTTTCCCCCTTTACTTTGTCAACCACCTGTTTAATACGCAATGTATAAAGTTAAATAGGAAAGTACAACAACAGAGAACCACCACTGAGATCAAAAGCTTGAGGAACACTCAGCCTGAGGAAATACTGTAACACTGACTGTTTCTAGTGACCATTGCACATACCACTGCACAGGTTGCAGGTTGTGTAGAAAAGGACGAAAACCACAGCTACACTCAAAGATCATTGTGCCAAAGCTCCAGTAATCCACCGTGACTGTGTAGGGCTTGCTCTCAAACAGCTCTGGGGCCTGTTTGCAAAAAACAAAAACAGAAACAACAGTTCTTTAAAGGCCATTTCTTTAGCAAATGGAAACCAAAACCAAAAAAAGCAACAATGTCACAGTCACGTCCTTCAGGTTGCAGACTTCAACAAGCTGGTCTTATTAGGAACAGAACTGACATTGAAACTATCTGTTCATCACTGCAGTTTCTGTTCAATCAAACAAACCTGAATTCTTAACTTCACTCTCAATTCTTCATTTTTCAACACTATTCAGTCACAAGACTCACCAGGTACTGAAGAGTGCCCACAAACGAGGTGCAAAGGCTCCCTTGATCCAAATCTTTTGCATAGCCAAGATCTATTATCTTGTGGACCAGCTAAGGACATAGATTAATTTAATTAGGGAAGTTTTAATACAAAGAAACTGCAGAACAATATGGAGAAGCAAATTTCAGATACCTTCCCATTTATGTCTTGAAGTACAATATTCTCTGGTTTTAGGTCTCTGTGAATGATTTTGTTCGCATGGAGATACTGAATTCCTGAACCTGTTAATATAAAAATGCTTTTAAAAGCTGGACACTGTGAAAAGTTCAAATTGGATGAAAAACATAAGTGTATCGTCAAAAAGGTGATACTTTACCGACATCGTTGAGTAAGGACAGCACCTCACTTTCTTTTAATCCGCAGCAGTTTTCAGGTTTGCTTAACAACTATAACAAAGTAAAGAATATGAAGATGAAAAAGAAGAGAAACACCTCCCTTCAAAAAACTGGAGACAATTAAAAATGAGATGATGTATTAGATTACCTTACGAAGATCTCCCCTGGAACAGTACTCCATGGCTAAAAGAGGCAAGTCATTCAATGCAATGTGTTTCATCTCCTCAGGTACGTCCCTTGCTGTCACCACATTGAGGTGGTTTAATCTAAAAAAAAAATTTTTTTAAAAAGACAGTTGATTTTTTTTGTAATTTAGATTTAGCTTCTTTAATGAATCAAATAAAACAAAAACCAAATTCTTCTCCACAGGTGAACATACTTTTTCATTATCTGAATCTCTCTACTCCATCTGTCTTTGTTCTTAGCATTGAGTTCAAGCCGACAGAGTTTCAGAGCAATTTTCTCTGACGTTTCCTAAATGAAATGAAAGCAAAACATTATTTTAAGTTAATTTATCAAGGTTATTATGTACATAATGTAGCTTAACAGTGGATGATTAAGATAAATATTACAGACAGCTGATCGTAAAGTCACAGATAAAGAACAGAGCAGACTGGCTGCAGGGCTGGGTTTCCCAAAAACATCTCAGAATAAGGATCACTTGTAAGTACTGTAGATTATTATTATTTTTTTTTTTTGCCAAATTTCTAAATAACTAAATACACACATGTACTGAAAGATAGATAAAAACCCACACCTGATGTTGATAAAGATACACATGACCAAAGCCTCCAGTTCCCAGCCTTTCCTTCATCGCCCAAAGTCCACACACTTGAGTTTGTTTGAAAGGAGGTTTCTCCATCTACAAGAAGGATGACAACTTGGTTGATAATGTATTTAGGCTGTATTTAGTTTGTTAACACATAAGATCACTGAGTTGTAGGTTATCATTTAGCCTTAAGAGGTGACTATGACTTCATGTGAGCTCGACGTCCAAGATACACGACAACAAACATGGCATATACTATATAGTCAAGTTTAAATCTCAGTCAGATGTTATCAACAACGAGTAGTTGTTGTTTCTTATTCCTATAATATACTCGATTAAGCCTAAAGCTCGATATCACTGCTACTTAGCTAGCCAAAATAAGCTAACGATGTCTTACCTCGGCTTGGGTTAATTTACCAATCCGTGTTGCTAGCTTGATGGAACCAACCTCATGTGATGTCGAGATTTTAAGATAACGGAATATGTCAGTTTGTCAAGAATAACAGCGATAGCCATTACATCATTATGAAACCTTGCGAAAATTGTTCTGCTCCACAGCTAACTAGTTAGCAACGTTAGCCAGCTGTCCGTAAACAACTTGAGGCGATGCAGCAATCAATTAGGTAACTACAGCTAGCAACGTAGCCAGCTAGCTAGCTTACAAAAGTCAACTTCATACCCCCGAAAAACAACGAAGAAAAAAAGAAAACGGTACCAGATGACGACCAGTGAAAAATAAAGATATATATTACAAGGATGAAAACAGAGAATCAACGCAAAGACTTGAAGACCAAGCGCTGTTGACAAACACCCATCAAACAGCTAGCTAGCGTTAGCCTCGAAATCGAAACAAGCTTAGTGCGCAGGCGTACTGTAGCCGGATCATCAAGTTGCGGTTATGATGATCGGGGACCAGTTTCTCTCCGTGAATCATGAACTTAGTAGAAACTGAGCTGATGTCAGATCAGCAGCAGCATCAGTGCCTTTCAGCACTATACGCCCACGAAACGACACGCCCATTTCGAGAGTACGTTTACCGTATGACACGCCCTGTTGACACGCCCACTTGAGGCAGAACAGGTTCGGTGGTGTAATTCATAGTGCTGCATTTTCTGGAAGCAGGTGCATGTTTATTGTCGCGAGGTATGAAAAAACCGCAACCGACTACCTTTTGGAATTCTAATGCAAGTTCATAGACTTCTGTCTTTGTACGGGTTATTTGGTTAACTTTTTGACATCCAGTATTTTAAATCCATTGTAGCATTAGTTGCCTTTGGACGCTAGAGGGCGCTCATCACACTGTCAGATACCACCGCCATTAAGTAGATGCCACTGTAATAACTGTCACATACCGACAGGGGGTAAAACATCACAGTGAAAACATCACAGCACAGTACTTTAAGGGCTGTAACCCCCTTTTATTATCATGTATCATCTTGAGGGATATAATAAGTTACATACCCCGAAATAATAGATGTTGTATATGTGATGTATTTGCAGTAAAGTTGTTCCTATTAATGAACACTGTGGGGCGCTGTTGTATCTAGGAGTTATTACTCCCTGTCTGCTACAATAAAGAACTCTCGAAGAAGTCTAGTCACGGAGTCGGTCTCTCTTTGTGTGGAACTCATTCCTTAACTTATACTACTATATTAAGTACAAAGACACTGCTTTAGTATGGTGCTAAAAACATAATAGTATAATCTACAATGATAATAATAATGGGCAACACTTTCCTTAAATATCCAAAAATTTGCGATATATTTTCAACCCATTAATGGTGTATGTTTTATTAATGGTTAATATTAATTTATCTGTCTTGTACCATTTCCTCAGTAGTATGTTGTCATGAGTTGTCATATAATGGTCTAGTCTTGTGGTACTACAACTGATTATGCTTTCAAGCAAGAAACTATAAGATCTTACTAGTTTTGTACCCCACCTTTATAACAATAATAATCACCATATTTTTGTCCCTGTACTGTTCAAATGTACCAAATGCACTCTATTGTCTATTTTAGGACCCCTCTGAAAGTGTCTTTCGGGGTAAAAGGAGGTCTGTCAGTGCATAAATAAAACCTTTTTCATCAAATGCCTGAAATGCCCTTCTGGGAACTGAACTGAACTGAGCTAAACTGCTTCCAATGTATCAATTTATCAAAAGCCTTTGGGACACAGATGTGTACCAGACTCTATGAGAAAAAACTGCCTAGCTTTCCTTCCACTGCACAGACCTCCTCTTCTGAAAGGCTGATGAGGTTCTGGAGCTCTGACCACACAGTAAAGTGTGTAACAAATTAGGCATTACATACACAAGTGACTTTCTGTGAATTTGTATTTCTGAAAACCTCCCAGTAACAGCTGCACTGAGGTCACTAAGCACCTTTTTTTTCCCGACCACACCAGCAGATCTTTCAGCCCTTTGTGGAAAAAATGTAGATGTGAAAGGAAATGTGCTGAATTGGCTACTGTGTTAAAGCTATTAACATCGTGGGCAGGGGCATTTACTCTAGAACGGTTATGCATCTGTATTCAGAAACACCCACAAAAGTGTACTTTAAGAAGCCAGCATCTCATATCAGCATCACACCACTAAATAAATAAAATAAAAACAAATCCATCCCAGGACACAAACGCCATCAAAAACTAGTGTTAGTGTATACCCGAGGACACAAGCACATCATATTCAATAATTAACCAAGCCTAGTATTACATTACCCTAAATATCATGTATCATCTTATTAGGAGAACACTGGTACAACAAGGGAAGTGGCAGGTGAGTGATTGCCAGATAAAGAGAGAAAGTGACCTCTTAATTGTAACGTAATAGTGATGAATATATTAATGCTATGCCTTTTATCATCAATGTGCATGTACGGAAGAGCTCCAAATTAGCAAAACCGATCACCTTCCAGGTCCAGTATTACTATGTAACTAGTTAAGTCCAGTATTAGATACTATACATTGATTTCAGATTAACTGTTTATAGTGTTCTCTGAGAAGCTAGACTGTTGTGAAGACATTCATATCATGTAGGAACACCAAGTATTTGAGACTTGCTTGTAGTAAGTGTAATTTAGTAATAATTTAGGGGATAAGGTGGGCCCTGATTTATAGTAGCAAAGGCCCCTCCCCCCATGTCAAGCTTGCTGCTACTCCCTTGGCAGAAATACCAGCAACTAAACATTTCCGGTAACTGTTGACAAGTCCTGCACGTAGACTTGGAGGAATTAAGCCCATTCCTCTGTACTAGAAGCTAGCTTCAGCTCTGTTTTGTTGGTGAGTTTCCTCAGGTTCAGGTTCTTCCACATCATTTCTATTTTGTTAAGGTCAGAACTTTGACTTGGCCATTCTAAAACATTAACTTCATTGTTCTTTAAACATTCTTTGATTGAATAAATATGTATCTAGGGTCATTGTCATGACCTGTGTTCGCTTGAGATTCAACAAATATGAAGGTACAACTCATGGACACTCACAGATGGCATAAGGTTCTTTAAGTGATTATTTCCATTCTCCAAACATAATGGTCCTCATTTAAACCCAAAGGATCCATTTTGGTCTCATTTGTCCACAAGATATCGTTTCAATAGCCATGTGATCTTAAGCAAAATCTTAGATCTTAACTGCAAATAGGTAGTAAAGTTCTTTTTCCATGCATACATTAATGTTCAGTGTTCTCCTGATGGTGGACTCATGAAAAGTAGCCAATGTGATAAAAGCCTTTAGTAGCTTAGAAGTTACCTCAGGTTCCTTTGTGGCCTTGCAGACTATTACACACCATGCTTTTGGCATGATCTTTGTTGGTCGACTGCTCCTGGTAAAGGTGACCTTGAATTTCCTTCTTTTGTACACAGTAAATAATCAAGTAAAATATTTTTTGCCTGAAAATCTGATGGAGTGTAGAGATATAGAACATTCTAAAGAGACTAGTCAGAATAGTTTTGCATACATTTTTGAGATATTATTGAGATTTGAAATACAGTTAGAGAGGTCTACAATTTAAATTCTTACTAGTCATATATGGATCTCTCCAATGGTTTTATGAGTAGATAGACAATTATATATATAATGCATATTTATGAGAGAGACACTAGGGGGAAAGGATGGTATGTGTGCAGCAAATCAGTGCAGGAAATAAGATGGAAAGCAGTGGAGAGAAAGGAAGGGTAGTGGAAGAATCTGACTGATTTCAGGTGTTGAATATGGTCACAGTGAGGGGCAATGAATTAAAAATAAAAAATCAACCAGAATGTAACCAAATAAGCTGCAAAGCTTAAGAAGTTGCACAATTTTGCAAGTCATGATAAAATATGATATCATATCAGTTTAACTGATCGACATAAAAGCCAAAGTATGTCTACCAAATGTGGACAAATTTTGGCAAGAGATTTCCACCTGACATCTGTACTGTGTTAACAGTGGTGCTTTGTGAGAGATACAGCAAACTTAATACATGACCATACATGATATGCCAAAGAACTCATGTCAGTACCTTAAAAAAGGAAAAGCTTTTATCCACATTACTGGGAATGTATAAACACAAGGAATGCTGTCAAAACATCAGCTGGGTGAATGAACCTCAACATGTAGATAGATTTAATAGAGGTGGAATACAACAGACATTCATTAGACATACGTACATGTATATTGCATAATTACATGTTCTGTGTAATAAGGGGCAAATGAATCAGATTAACTTCATTAGAAAGAAAGTCTCTATTTCAGCGTTTTTCAGGGGAATGAAGAATGTCACTTAATACGTAAACCGACTCACTAAATAAGTGTTTGCTTTGTTGCATTCTGCTTGTTTGCCAAACACACACATCTGTGGTACATTCAGTAAATAATCTGTGTGTGTTTTTTTTTCTTCTCTGGTAAACAGGATGCTTTCCTCTGAAAGACTGACCAACCCCAATGTAAACAGTGCCTTCCATTATGTGTTTCACAAAAGACTGACCTCAGGAACCTTCCTAGGAATTTGCTGTGAAGTGTTTATTACACACTATGAGTGAATTCCTGTGAATTTACAGAAATTAGTCCTCTTAATGAAACACCCAGCAACAGCTGTGACAAGCTCCTAAGCTGCTTCAAAGATCCGCTTCTCCTTTCTTCTGTTCACTGTATCAAAGTATAGAAACTTACTGCTAACAGTTATTAATATCATTCTCGAAACGGACCACTCGCTGGTTCACTTATTCATCCTTTAAACCGCTTTATCCTTCTGGGTGCTGTAAGCCCTTTCAGCCCACATTGGGTGGAAGGCGAAAAACATCTGGGACAGGCCACCAGTACATCACAGCACAGACACACAGACATTTACATTCCCCCACACACTCACACTGAGGGCCAATTTAGCAGCTCCGGTTCATCTGACTGCATGTCTTTGGGCTGTGGGAGAAAACATGCATGTGAGAACTCCACATGTAACTCCAAACAAAAAGGACACCCAGCCAGGAATCTTAATAAAATTGTATAATGTTAGCAGCATGTCACTTTTGATTGTCACTCATGCGTTACCCCCACATAAAAATATGTGGTCACAATATATATATATATATATATATATATATATATATATATATATATATATATATATATTTCTCTTCGTACAGAATCAGTTGTACCTGATGAGGAATACTTACCTTCTGAAGACGTATTATCAATCAATGATTAGCAAACATTGAGTGATAGCCAGCTTTAGAAAGGCACACTGAGTCACACCACTACCAGTTGAACACCCAGATCAAGTCAGGAAGTCTGTTCGAGAGAGAAAACCCTGAACACCAGTCATTAGGTCGCCCACATACCACTCAATTATGTAGGAGTATATGGGACACTGTTTGTACTTGTTTGGGAAAACCCACCACACCCAGGTTATGTACAACAGATCTCAGACTACACTGACACCTCATGCGATTCCAATTTTTATTTTGATATTCAAGCCTGTATTAATTATATTGTTCATTCAACCTTCAGCTCTTGGTACCTGTTAAAAGTATTCTGGCAAAACCAGCTAGAATGCACTCTTGCACAGGCGGTCATGGTAGTGCTTCTTTTCAATTAATTTGGAAAGAGAGACAGATAGAAGCACAGGTATGTTTCTCTTCTCTTTATTTCTCTTGTTTTTACAGGATATATCTGTTTTCATCTTTAAAACAAATGATCTTTACATGCCAACAGCTATAAAATAGGTCTATAGGTAAGTCAGATAAACAGCAGTCCATGAATACCACAAAAACAATGCAAAACAAACGTATTATTTATTACAGTAAAAATCCAGGTCATGTATAGTCTTGATTTCTGGACAGTTATATTGACTGGACACACTGCCCTCATGTTTAGGGAAGGGAAGTGTGTTTCACACCCAAACCAATCAGCTTAGTAAATATTGTCAAAGAGCTGAAAATGCTGCTATCTTTCTTTGTGTGGAGTGCGTCCAATCACAAGATGACTCTATTCAGTTCCATGATGAATGCTGTAGTAAACCGTGATGTCATGTAGGTTAATCCATGTATAATAGATCTGACTAGATGGCTGGTGGTTTTATTTAGAACATAAGGTATTTTGTAGAGAGACAGTTTATCTGTATTTCTTTGGTGCTATTTTTGGTTAATCATCAGATAAATAATCATTACTCACAGCCACCCTCTAAAGGTTCAAAACGCATAACAAACGTCAAATAAGCAAACATTACTCATTGCCATCTCCTAAAGGTGATACCAACATGCACCAAATAAACAATACTACTCATTGCTACAATCTAAAGGTGATACCAACATACACCAAATAAACGATACTACTCATTGCCATCTCCTAAAGGTGATACCAACATACACCAAATAAACAATATTACTCATTGCTACCTTCTAAAGGTGATACTAACAAACATCTAATAAACATTTACTACACACCCTTTGGCAAAAGTTACTCCTGAACTTCTTTTTTTCATTGGGCCTATGCCATGTCTCAGTAAACACAATTTCACCTTAACTGAGAGGAAGAAAGTGGCTCTAATTAAATTCTGTTTGTTGTGCCATACTGATTCGACTCAAATAATTGTGATCAAACATTTATATAATCATTTTGACAGGCCTTATTGTGGCATGGAATGGGTCTGAAGATTTCTCTACAGTAGACCTAATTTATTCCTGTTGGGCTGTTTTTAAATTGGCACGCCATCTGTTCATATACTATAGCCTATTTCACAGCGGAGAGGAAGTCCATTCAGACAGGATGACAGATGACATCATTTCACAGACGAGGTGTCCGGACATTAAAATGAGCACAGTCATACTGTGATGAAATGACTGAAAAGTGAATGAAAAGTGATTATAGATTTTAGTACAGGCTGTTGTTTTTAGTATATGGTTCCATTTGCATAGTAGAAGTATCCTGTATGTCTTATCTACAGTTTTCTAATACTTCACTCAGGTATTAATGCATGCCATACATGCAGGGCCAACAAGTGCTGGGACATCAACTTTATTGTTGTGGGCAAACCAGCAAGCACATTTTTGTGCTCTGTCTTGTTAATATGTAACAATATGTGAACCATAAGAAAGAATGAAACTGATTAAAGGGAAATACCCTGTCATGAGCTCAGACCTCACCTTCTTCCTAAATTAATATAGCTGGAAATTCCAAATCCAACCAAGTACCCCAGGATTTAATGTCTATTTACCACGCCCTATGACAGAGCTTGAAATTAATCAGTCCATAATTAGGACATTTGAGCCCCCTAAAATAGTTCTCTAAATCTTCACCCAGTCAGCAGATTCTGCATCCATTGCCTTTCAAAATTCTTTTCTGTTTATCCACTGATTGTGTATAAAAAGAACAAAATATATGTTGTTACTGTTCACAAAATAGCATATATCTCCATTTTTGTCGCAGTACTGAACACAGTAGCTACCATTTACATTGTGTGAAAAAAGTTTTTTCTGTTTTTTGTTTTTGGACAGTGATCATTTTTTGGCAGCTAAGAGCATACATATACAAACCTTTGGACCAGCTATGTAGAATTCATTCTAAAACTAGATGAGGTATGTTTAAAGTGCAACTTGTAACTTTAATTAAGAAAATTATGTTTCTGGGATATTAAACAAAATAAAAATTACAGTCCAAAGACCACAGAGAGTCTTAATATCATTTGATGAGCATTTATAAAAACAAATGGGTTGTTACCTGACTTCATATTATTACTATTACATCAAAAAGGTGTATGAACATGCCTATTCAGGTTGCTCTTAACCCGTATCTCAACAGTTCTGAACCCACTATTATGTCAGCTATAATGGGGCCAAGTTTATGCTATCTTTAAAGTAAGTACTGGAAATGTAAAGAAGACTGAGTATGTCAGAGAGGTTAGTTACTGCCTTGTTATTAATAGAAACTAGTAAAAATGATTTTTAGATCTCTCTGTCCAATCAGCAGCTGTGTGGTTCGGGTTCTCTTTTTATAAAGGGTGTTATAAGTTCAAAAAACAAAAAATTCTGCTGCACAAAAACAGCAAAATTCTCTGTATGAAGATAATTTATCAAGGTCTAGAATATTTAGGAATATTTGGTGAGACGTATAACATAAACAAATAGGCTCTCTTTAAATGTAACACTGGAAGTTTTCTGATACATACAACAGGAAGTGTTTGTAAGCAGCTAGCAGCTACACATTTCCTACAGTCTACATGATGATGTCATCCAGCTTCAGGATCTGTCTAAACGAAAATCCCCACATCGCTGATTAATTTCTGTGCCTTACCTTAAATAATAACTAATAATAATAACTCATGCCAGTCCCAACAATCCAATGTGATCAGTACAAAAGTACCAAATAAAAATAAACCTGACCTTGTATACATTGTCAGCTGTCTGCAGTTTGCAGTGATGCAATGAATGTGACTTCACACATATTCCACTTAAGTGATAAACAATACACTGCTGATAAAGCAAAGACAAAAATGGACACGCAGTGCCTGTAAAATTGTATCCCTCTAACAGTTCAGAACTGTAAGTAAAGGTTTTAGAGGCATTTTACTGCAGCACTGTTTTCCTCTGAAGTAACATAAAATACTTGGAAGCTGTATTTTTATGTGTCACAGTTGATTATGGAGTGATTGGTTTTTGTCCTGTATTAGGGACAAACATTTTTCACATTTTTATTTTTACTTTAGTAATAAATAACGTTTATCTCTTTTTAAGGCCAACATTATTAATCAATACTTTCCACATTTTGTGCATTCAAGCTAGAGCGGTTTCCTTAAAATGTGAAACCATGGTTTTAATCAAATAAGGTTCTGTATTCTCTACCCAGCACATTCATTTGGATTTGTGGTCCTTTGTTTGATTGTTTTTCTGAAGTTGTCAGGATTTCACTAAACAAAAGTTTGGGCCATGTAAATAATGAGTTGCAGGTGCAACTCTGAAGGAAATGTGGGAGCATTTCAACATTTGTGAAGCTGATTCTGAGAATGTGGAACAGAAACAGCTGGTAAAGTTTTTTGTACAGTAAATGTGTGTGTATATATATATATATATATATATATATATATATATATATATATATATATATATATATATGTACACATCTGTTCACCAGATGAGGTCTCCAGTACTCCAAATGTTAAAATGTTGCACAATGATTCACATGACATGTGGGCTTGTTGGGGGCTTTCCCCCTGTCTTTGTCTTATGAGCAAGTGTAGCACCTTATATTTACAAATTGTTGTCTGTTTTTTTTAATCAGTTCTTCAGGTTGCTGTGATGTCAGCAAATATTGTATTTGTTGAATTTATTCAACTCTTTAAGACAAAAACCGTCACACGTGGGATAGAGAAGTATTGAGACCATGTGTCACTAATGAAGACCAAACAAATACCAAATACCATATAAGGAACATTTCCTCTTACACTTATTCATTGTGTCGAAAGTACGAAGGCTCTTGAGTCACGCCATGAATCATGCCGTCACATTCTGAAAATATCACATATACCTTCCTCATATTCTGCGGAACCTTTCTTGTGTAGGCCCGCCTCTCACAGCACCCCATAAGCCCATACAGCTATAAAAACAATAGACCTTCAAGTTAGACCCAGCTGTGCTTAAAGGAGAGTTCTGGTGATCACAGAGGAGGAAAAGAGCAAGATTAGCAAAAGATACCAACTGTGAGAAAAACCTCGGCACTGATTTCTGAAAGGTAAACACGGTTTTTATGCTTTAATCTAAATTTTCTCAAACATTCTGTGTAAAGCAGTAAGCCTGTTTAATGCATAACTGAAGTAGATCTTCCTGAATGACATTTCATAGGCTTTACATGAATTAAGGCTCAACTTAAAAAATGCGTTTGATCAATGAGCTGGCTCAAACATTTTAATCAGTTTCTATTTCACTTCACACTGCAGAATATTAATGTGTGCAGAGTGATAAAACCGCTGTGATATTAATAAGTGGGTTAACATCATCAATTAGGCCTTAGGATCAGTTCTATAACATGCGAATTAAGCTCTGCTTCCTGTTATGCATGCATGTGTTTTTGCGTGTGAATGAGTGGGTTTTATTCTTTGTAGACTCAAAATCAATATCTGCATTTTGCAGTTTCTCTTGAAGAAAGGCCATTTACAAACGTTCTTTTAATAAAGAGTCAGTTTTCTATAAATCGAGACTAAGTTCAGGATTAGGAAGAGACTCTGTGGTTTTCAGTTTCGATATTTAAATGAATGGAAACCCAATAATGATTGTTTGTGTGTATGTGTGTGTGTGTGTGTGTGTGTGTGTGTGTGTGTGTTTGTGTGTGTGTGTGTGTTTGTGTGTGTGTGTGTGTGTGTGTGTGTGCTCTTTGTGAACTCTTGTGCTCTTTGAGACGGAATGTAGAAAACAGAATTGCTAGAAAACCCATTTTTGGACATTTGTAATCCTAATATCTGGACGAGGGACTAAAATATGGATGAGGCAGTAACTTGATTGAAGTATATGTGTGTGTGGGTGGTGGTGGGGTTTCTCACTCACAAAACCTGCAAGGAAGTTTATGTAACACTCGAAAGGTGCTTATTCCTGGCCTAATTACCCTTAATGGCTAACTGATCAACAACGAAAGACTGGTCAAATTTTAAATCCCAAAGGTTCCAGTCATAGAAATCTGCGACATTGAGAGATTAGTCCATAATCTGAATATGTGTCATCTAGCCATCAAGCTGTCAATGCTATGGTTCACTTATACAGTATATATACTGTATATATTAATATTAATAGTCTAGAGAGCGAGATGAGAGGCCCTCACAGAGAAAGCTTGTTTACTAGAGTCGGTTTCTTTAGGTTAAGATGAGGATTAATGCTGTGAAGCCCAGCAAATTTTCAAACCGTTTGGATTCTTACTTCACCTATCTGTATAAGAAACAGGGGGTAATAAACTCGGACTGCAGCATGGGGGTTGACAATGTACTCAAAAACAGAACGTTCCTAGTCTAACTATCAATAATAGCTGTGGTTGCAATCAATCAAATTGTTTGATATTGAAATCCATGAAAATCTGTTATAGTTAAGGGTTAACCCATAACGGTCAACCCATACAGTGCATTCATTATTGATTCATTTGTTTATTTATTTGTACATCACAGCTAAGAAAATATTTAAACAGCTGGTTGAGGTGTAAGACCAATTGTTTTGTCAATATCATCTGTAAAATATATAAGTACATATGTATAAAATAATAATATGAGGAGATGGATGAGCATTTAGCAGGTCTTAATTTAAAAAGAGAATCAGTTTTAGCTTTATGGTTAGGTAGGGGTTAGGTATGGACATTGTGGCCTTCAATTACAGCAATATTTAGATAAGTGGATAACCATGGAAGAGGTAGTAACACTAAAGTGTATGTGTATGTGTTTTTGAGAATATGCATATAGATTTTTTCACTGCTCTACGACGTTGCTTTTCAGAAACTCCATATAAAGGTAACAAGTAGGAAAACAGTTTGCGGTCAAGATGAGGCAGCTGGTGATGACATTATTAATGGCGTGCTGTTTTGCTGCGGTAAGAAGAAAAAAGCAGAACTGTTTATTTTAACTTCTATATTTATATATATCTATTTCCAGAAAAAAACAGAAGTGTAATTTTTTTCTGGTTTCATTTGTTTCCTCTCAGTCATCCACACTCAGACACAGGTCTAGGAATAGCATTCTCTCAGGAATGAGAGACAGACAGCATGGTGAGTCTGCAGTTTGAGTCTCATATCATCACTGGCTTCTGGAAGAAAACAACCCTGATTGCTTCCAGATTGCATTATATATGCATGTGTGTAGGTGCTGATTTAGATCTCTTTTCCTGCAGATAAATCTGTGCAGTGTCTGGTTGAGGAGAGTAATGGGAGTGAGTACAGAGGGACTGTCTCAGAAACAGCCAGAGGAAACAGATGTCTCAATTGGAGCAGATTCCAACAACGGGAACATGTAGCTGCTTCCAAGGGGCTTGGAAAACATAATTACTGCAGGTGAACCATGAGATCATTATTTTCAATCTGAACTTGCATGCATGCACTGCTGAATGCCTTTGGAAAGAAGACAGTTTCCCTGAAAAAGATTAATATATAGATAAAGATTAATACGGTTAAAATTACAGTCATACGGTTCATTCCACCAAATTGTTTCAGGATCAGAGTTTGAGGCACATTTCAGATGGTTACCTGACTTGGGCTTTGGTTTAGAATTCGTTTGCTGTGACAGACATTGCAGACAACAAATGACTTTCAATTTCCACAAAGTAGAAATACAGGCCAGTATACGACTAGCAAGATTTGTACAGTTGTACACACATTAATTTTTTCATTAAAAACATAAAGGTTTACTTGAAACATGTGCTCCGGTCATGACAGTTCCAGGTAGTTCAAGGTAACATTCTTTTTGGTGTACAGGTGTCGCTAACATTAATCCTATGAACTGCTGTGTTTTTAATTAAACATTTAACTCATCAAAAACATCTATATCTATAAAAGGTTAAGCCTGTCAAACATCACCTTAATCTAAAACAATAATATAAATAAAAAGTATTTAAAATACGAAGATTTATTTTCACATGTTACAGTTCAGGGGTTAGGTTTTTCCACACCCACCTGTCAATAGAATGTGCCTTTGAAGTGATATATGTTATTATTCTCCCAATTAATGCTTTGAGTTTAAATAGATCAAAACTTAATTCTTGTAAATATGTAAAGTCCAAATTTGGTAGAATGGTTCATGTATATGTAGCCAAAGTTTTATTATGAGGACATATTAGGAAAGAATGAAGAAGCTAGTAGAGGGAAGTATTTTGGTTCCCATGGCTGAGACTCACAGTCACTTGATGAGTCATTTCTGTGTGAGAATTTTTTTTTTTTTTTTTTTTTTAGGAACGCTTTCTAAATTTGTCCTCTGATATGCTGTGCATGTGCATGCATCACTGACTGTGACTGACACGTTTTTGCAGGAATCCAGACAACAGTCCCATGCCATGGTGCATAGTGAAGAGAGGGGCCAGACTTGTTCGTGAATTCTGTACAATTCCAAAGTGTGAACCAAAGCGCAGTAAGTTGTAAACTATGGTCACAAACTTATAGGCCAAACTATGATCTTCAGTTTGTATCTGATTTGAATTTGAAGTTAAGGATGTTTATAAAGATACAAGGTTATACAATGAGCAATAAGTTACGTTTTTCTTTGGTAGAAGCTGTCCTTACATGTCTTTCTTATTTTTACAGCCCAAACACCAACAATAATAAAACAAGTAGTGCCATATGATACTGGTAAGAAATTCTATAATACTTTAAAAAGCCCATATCATGAAAAAAAATATTTATTGACAGATTTTTATTAATTATATATAATTAAAATGTTTAACATTTTATGCAACCATTTCTAAGGTTGGAAAATGTGCTACTGACCCCCAAATATTCATTGTATAGAAACCGAACTGCAGAACAACCTCTTTGGTTCTGCTGTTAGTTAATGTCACGAAAACCAACATATTAGAATACATGTGCCTATTTAGCCTACAGAATGTAGCTCCACCCATTAATAAAAAAAAGAAGTTATAAGTGTTTTAATCCCTGAACTGCTTTTCAAATGGTATATAATGCAGGACATCACACTAAAGGTTGTTTACATATAATCAGAGGCACAGTAGCAAAAACAGCCTGTCCTGAAGAGATGTTGGATGGTGTTGTGTTTATGGTCATGTCAGAACACAATTAGTTTTTGGCACATATAGCCACACAAATGTTGGAAGTGGACTACTCAGGGAAATAATGAAGTACATATTAATAATGAAGCACATAAGGAATGAATGAATGTGAACCCTCTCTGCTCCTTGGTTAATACAATAACATCTGTAACACATGTAGTAAGGGGTCCTTTGTAACCCACTGTTCTGTGTTCTGTCTTCTACTTTTACAGAAACTACATGTGGTGAACAATCTTCCAACATGTTATTTAAGATAGTAGGAGGATTTAGGTCTTCAATAGAGTCTCAGCCTTGGATTGCAGCCATCTTTAAAAGGAGAGGCTTCACGTGTGGAGGGACGCTTATCGCTCCCTGCTGGGTCCTCACTGCAGCCCATTGCTTCTCTAGCAGGTATGTGTTAAATCTTGATAACTCCAGTCATTTTTTATTTCTAATGTTCAGACGGTTTCTAAACGCTAGCTGCCCTTAAGGAGTTAATCAGTAGGAGTAAAACAGTCCGGACCTGGAATAAAAGTTAAAGTATATCAAGTTTAGAACAATGAAAATACTTTTTAATTGATGCTGGTATACAGCAATATCAGGAAATGTCTTTTTCGCAGTACACCATGAAATATGCTTTGTCTTCAACAGTCAAAATGAAAAGGACTACACTGTCTATCTGGGGAAGAATGCCATTAATGAGACTGACCCCAGCAAAGAGCAGATGTTCAAAGTGGCCAAACTTGTGATTCACCAAGACTATGATTTCATGAACGAGAATTATAACAATGATATAGGTATGTACATCTTATGGGTTTATATATCACATGCACTAAAGAGACATGAATGAGAGTTTTAATTTTAATACCTACTTGTACAATGTACAAATAGAAGAACTGATTTCTATGTTGTTAATGCTGCTGCCTGTTTACAGCTCTGCTGCAGATAGTGAACAGCGATGGGCAGTGTGCGCAGAGGACAAGCTCAGTGAGAACAGTGTGCCTTCCTCCTGCCAAGCAGACATTACCCTTTAGGGCAGACTGCAAAATTGCTGGCTATGGCAGTGTGACGAGCTGTAAGTGTTACTCTTTTGATTTGTCCTCTTTGCAAATATCCCCTTGTACTGGAAAGTAACTTGACCCAGTGTTTCCCGGTGTCTGAAGACCACCTGTCTTGCACAGTTTTGTGCTTACCATTCTCCACACACAACCAGGGCATGTTCATAAAAACAAGGAAGGGTTTTTAATGAGAAAACGTCAACATGTTATATTATAATTGTGGTTAAAACGTTTATTACATCTGGACCAATAGAAATAAAAAAAATGTCATTGCTAATTAAAGAAGCAATTTGTAAGATTAAGTTTTAAGTCCCCTTAATGGACTGGCAGGCTGTCCATCCACCCACTGACCACTGGGATAGGCTCTAGCATTCCCCAGAGACCCATTAATAAATTAATTTGTAATTTGGTTTTAATTAATGTATGATGTAAGTAAAACATTACAAAATTGACTAAAATAATCAGTACAATTAATAGAAATAGTTTTGCGTGTCAAAGACGTCTGTGTATCGTGTGCAGAGATATCTTCTGAAGTTAGCCTGCTAACCAGCTAGCCCCAGCCCATCCTGTCTCATGATACCAGTCATGAGGTAGTGAGTCACTGTAATGTGGAGCACTGCTGCTGTGGTGTATTATAACCTCTTGTCAATCATGGTAAAGGTCCCACACCCAGTTAGATCATTTATGGACAGGTAGAAAATAAAAGGATTAGTGAAAACACCAACATCCAAAGTTCTTGGAAGCGACCGATGAAATGATTGCCACTGGCTGCTCTCAGCGAGAGTTATGGAGTTTGAATTTGACAGGTGTCGTCAACTGCTCCTTTAAAGTTACTGTATTGGAGATATGAGGTTTTGTTCCATCAGAGAACATAATAATCATACGTCAAGCTGAATGAATAAACAAGCTGAATAACAAATATGGAATTGTTTGATAAACATTAAATGTGATTTTAGCAAGAATATCTAATCACTGTATTTTAATTTCTCCTCTCTGAAGCTCAAATTCTATATTCCCGATACCTGAAGGAGACTTACGTAAAAGTCGTCCCTGAGACTGTTTGCCAGAGGGAGGACTACTATGGGAAAAGTGAAATTCCGCTCACTGGTAACATGTTCTGTGCAGCCAGCCCATCTTGGAAAGATGATGCTTGTCAGGTAAATCAGACATAAATGAATTCTATTATTACTACTGGCTTAGTAGTTTACTACTAGTATTATCTACTTCTATTTATGAAGGATCTTATATTATAAATCCACGTTCAGGTATATATTAAGTGAACAACATTTAATATACTTAATATTCACTTCATGAATTCCTGTGGGTTGTTTTCAGGGAGACTCAGGAGGCCCTCTGGTGTATGAACAGAATGGTCGAATTTTCCTCTTTGGAATCGTCAGCTGGGGAGAAAAATGTGCTGTTAAAAATAAACCAGGTGTCTACACCAAAGTCACCAACTATAATGGGTGGATTGCAGAGCACACCGACCTGCCCTCCTTCACCACTGGCATCATGTACCCACGGAAGGATTAGCTGTGCTCCTTGAGGGGGCTGCTTTGTGACTGCACAAGTGATGCTCTTAGACTCTGGCATGCTGGCTTCAGCCTCAAGACAACGCAGAATCAGCTAGTCAAAATGTTGCTCTTAGATAATGACCTTACTAGAAGTCCTGTAGGCAGTTTGAATATTTAAACGCTTCTTATTATCAACCGTAAAGATTGTTTGATGAGCTTAAATCAGCTGGGACAATTTAAAACACAGAACTATGTGCTTTATAGTAGATGGTTCATATGCTTATTTGTAGCATATGGTTTTAATTGACTGTAAATCCAATTCATGTTTATATGATGCTGCTCATGTAGTTTAACCTCTTTCTGGGGGTATTGCTGTCTTATTTGAAATAGCTGTTGATATTCTAACTCATTTTGCAGTACATATTTATAACAGTAAATCAGTTATGGCATTCAGCTGACACTCTTATTCAGAGTAACTTAATCAAGGTTAATCATATTACAGGTAGGCCAGTATAGTGTTAGCTGTCTTGCTCAGGGACTCTTATTCATGTAGCACAACTTAATCACCCCCATACCGGGATTCGAACCCCAGTCTCCCACACATAGTGGTGTTATCCACTTAGCTACAACAACCACACGGGAGTTAATCAGTATTAAAAGGCAAGGTGTAGCATTTTAAAATTGTGTTTTCTATTTAAAATATTGTATTTATGCTAATATATTGTATATATACACGTTTATACATACATGTTTATATATATATGTAATATTTTGTTTATATGTATATTTTATAACAGGCTGGATCCTTTTTACATTTAATTTATTTGTATGTTGATGTCCTGTGTTTTCTAATGCTAATATTATTTCTAAGTAATTAATGTGTATATATTTATTAAAACTGAACAGATTTCAGCTTTCAGCTGGCCTCCTATTGCTTACAGTCTCACAGTTTGCATTGTTATTCAACGGATCACTTTTCACTTATTCTTGTGTTCATTTTAATTCCCCATGTGGGAACATGCAGTAATGTTCACATGAGCTGAATGCATCCAGCATGCTGTCATGTCCTTTCTGCACAGACAGCTGCATGTACTGGTGGGTGGGCTGCTTCATCACATCAGCTCGTTAGGGATGTCTGGACATAGGAGTGGAGAGTATTTCCCAGCCTGTCGTTCCGGAGGGGGAAAGGGGTTCCTGAAAATGGATCCTGGATTAGAGTGTGCCGGGCTTCGCCCAAGGCTGACACAATGGCAGCTGCAGGCTTGCTTCACAGATTATGTCATCAATCTATCTGTGGGAAAGTGAAGCACTAATCACTCGAGATTTTAGGACGGGTAATGATGACGAAAAACAAATGTCTGGGTGATAGTACAGGAGGGGTAAAGGCACGAGTGACCCATCAGATAGAACCACCTCACTGATGCGAAGTTACGTAAATGTGGTGCTTATCTTGCTGGATGACGTGGGCCTGGGATAAAAAGAGCAGAGTGTAAGATTTAGTGACATCCAGTGGTGAGGTTACAGACTGACAAATAAATAGTCCCTCTCTCACCCTCCCCTTTATATAGGTGCTGTGCATCAGTTCGGCAAAACATCATTTACGAGTAAACGTGGAGAAAATGTATCTTTCTGATGTGTGGTTTACGTTCTACAACTGGCAGAATGGATATACCATATTCGTTTTCTTCATACAGTTTCTAAATGACCCAAAGTCACGGATTTAGCTCTGGTGGTCCATCAGTTTTGTTTTGTACTTCTGTTTCAGATTATAGTCTTTGTCCAGTGATGTTCATTTTCCCCCCAAAAGAGGGGGTGGGGACATGTTGCACGCCGAAGTTCCCAGATGTGCCAATCTGATGTATGACGCCTTCAAATTAAACATAGTTTGTCTGTTCTGGTACAGTTGAAACACAGCTCATTCTAAGCTAACAAAAATGCAGCAATCCATAGTTACAGCTCAATATATGCTAATTAATTTTTATACTATATATGAGAGATCTCCCTAAATTTTACACAGTGCTCCTTTAACATCACTAAACATGTAGTAGTTCAGTAGTTTCGGGTTTATTTGTCATTTGCACAACATGCCAGGACATTATGCACTGAAATGCTTGCGGGGAGGCTCAGGTTGATACTCTACAGCAGGACAGCATTATATAAATACTTACTAAACCTTAAAATAAAGAGATATAAAATAGATATCGTCGCTGTCCAAAGAAAAACAGGTATCTCCGAAATGGCAGCTTTACAGGAGAGGCTAAAAACCTCATTGAATTTAAACGGAAGTCAATGGAACCAGACATCTTTCCAAGCAGTTTGGGGCCATTTCTGTTGGTCTATTCTTCATGAAATCTCTACACAGCATAAACAGCAGCTCATGTGATCAAATGAGGCATAAGAGTGAAATCAACAAAAATGGAGATACATGTTTTTCTTTGGACAGCGACGATATCTTTAAAAAAATACAAAATACACACAAAATACAGAATATACAAAGTAAGGAGGGGTCTGTGAAATTCTTTCCTATATACATTTATTAAACAATGATCTGAGAGAGATATAATATAAATATGTATATTTATATATGTCTGTTTTTAAAGTGACTCAGTGATATTGTCCATAGTGGTGATATATTAAGATTAGAACTTCTAAATTAGTTTAATTATAAGACGTAGTTATTTTTAGGTACCATCAGTGTCCAAAGATACAAGAATCACCAAAAGAATCACCAACAGCAGAAGGCAAAACTGTTTTTTTTTTTTTCACTTTGAATGTAGATTCATTCCAATGATGATTTATTCCAAGTCATTTTGGAGCATTTCTATTGGTCCAGTCTTCATGAAATGTACACGCAATGTAAAGGACAGCCACCATGTTCAAATGAGACAGAAAAAAATGTTGGTGTGTTTTGGACAGGAGCGATGCGTTATCAGATGCTTTTCAGTGCAATGAGAGAGAAATCAACCACACTGTAATGGTACTGGAAATGTACATTTTACTCAATTATGGGAAATGGCTCACCACCTCATTCTCGTTATGTGGAAGCATCAAATCTTTGAACAAAAATCCTTCACTGCATTCAATACTTTTACTATTCCTTTAGGCAAAAAGTGAAGCAATTCTAGAAGACAGAAAAGAATAATAAAAAAAAAAACATATTGAGAAATGTTAAATGTTATTCCTGTTGATAGTTCTGAGGTTGCAGCACACGTCAATGATTGAAACAAAGTCATTGTGAATGTTTGGATGAGAAATTCATTGTAGAAAATCAGTTTGGCTAAACATTCACTTTTTACGAAGAATCAGGGGTCACAATATGACAATTCACATCAAACCGTTCTTAATGACTTTTACATCTTAACTATAAAAATTATACATACATTTGGAAACACCTTTTGTAGAAAACGCTGGTGCTGGGTGCATTTTTCAATGACTATAAGGCTCCACCGGAGGGCAGCACTATGCCATTCACTGCACTCATAACTGAACTATAATTTGTGGATAATACGTTTCATTCAAGTATGATGTAGCAATCGTTCATCATTATACATATAGACTGAATAAAGAAGAATATTGATGGTCCTAGCATATAAGCTTCTAGCTGTAGCTTCATTGCATACATCAGCTGTACATATCTGAACCTCATGAGAATGTGTTGTGCTGAGCCTCAAGAGAAGCGTTATGCAGCAAGACACCAACCCAAAGCACACAAGTCATTCGACAAATGAAAGAATAAAGGTTTTGTAAAGTCAAAGTCCTGGACTTAATCCAATAGAAATGTTGAAGAACCTAAACCTAGCAAGCAGTTCCTGGGAGGAAACTTACTAACATAACAGAACTGAAGCTGTTTGGTATTGAAGTAAGAATTAAATGTCCAAGTCCAACAGTTTTGTCACTTTTGTTAAATTTGCTTCTTCTAATCCAGTTTTAGGACTTCTGGTGAAGCTATTTATTTGTGTATATACAAATATGTCTATAGTGGTTGGTGTAGCTCAGCGGATAACACCACTACCCGCCAAGTAGCCAGCACCACACGTGGGAGACTGGGGTTCAAATCCCGGTCTGGGTGATTAAGCTGTGCTACACCAATAAGAGTCCTTGGGCAAGACTCCTAACACTACATTGGCCTCCCTGTAATGTGATTAACCTTGTAAGTCGCTCTGGATAAGAGCGTCAGCTAAATGCCAGAAATGTAAATGTGTGTGTGTATGCCTTACCACTAATACACTACAGTGCAGATGAACACATGGAGCCAGTGGAGTGCCATCTCTTTTCTGAAAGAACGACACTCCTGTAATTTGGACAATGGTTGAAGATGGTTTCGGATCATTCCCATTGCGATATTTTTGGATGTGTGTGGTTTGAGGGATAGACGAGTCTGTGGAGAAGGCACTGTCTAATTAGACAATCCACCAGAAGCACACACAGTCAGAGTGGTTTGACCAGCATGTTAACTTAATAACTTACGTACTTTGACCTGCGAAACATAAAGTAGCTCTGAGAGTCACTTTATGAGTGGGCTATATATTAGCAAACACAGCGCGTCCGAACTACAAGATTAGTCAAATGAATTCTCTGGCTCTCTAGCAACTCTGATGAGTCAAAGAACAGTTAGAGTGACCTTATAAGGTAAAACAAATGTTGAATGGTTAACTTCACCAAATGCCTCTTCTTGTCATCTTGATTTTCATCTTCATTGCATCTAGGGCAGGGAGAAAGGGAGCGGGAAGGCTGTGGGGGATAAAGCAGTGTGATCACCATACATCTTCCTTTGGGGTGCATTTGCTAACACTGCAAATATGGTCATGTCAGCAGCTGGCCACTGGAAGACCTGGACACACACACACAGACACACACACACTCATACACACACACACACACACACACACACACACACACACACATATATACACACACACACACACACATACACACACACACACACACACACACTCACACACTCATACATACACACACACACTCATACACACACACACACACACACACACACATATACACACACACACATATATACACACACACACACACACATACACACACACACACACACTCACGCACGCACGCACGCACACACACACACACACACACACACACACACACACACACACACTCACGCACACGCACACACACACACACTCACGCACACACAGAGAGAGAGAGAAAGAGAGAGAGAGAGAGAGAGAGAGGTGGTGGGGTGTAGTGGTTGGGTTGATGGGGGGAATGCTGAACACAGCATCACTTGGTCTCGTTTTTGTGGAGCTGTTTCTGCACCATTCGGTTTGCACACAAACACTTTCCAAAGACTAGCCTGCTTATTAACATCTCAGTCAGGACCAGCCTTAGAGCGTCATGTGTTTGCCCAGAATGTCTAAAAAACAAGTTTTAACAGTAATTCTACAGAATTCCCTTTGTTTTTGTAGGTACATGCAACACTTATTTTAAAATGCAAATATAAATAGATTCCGATCTGAATGTGCAGTCACAGGTGAAGAAGCCAGAAGTGCAAAGTCTCCTCAGTAGCACTGTTACTCTGAGGCTTCTGAATGAGTCTGCACTTCACAGCTCCAGTGCAAGCTGCTGGGCTTACCATAAACAATTTACATTAGATTTGCACGGTATGCCTTTACTCCTTCAGACCTTATTAGGAAGCAGTCTTTGCTAACAGGCACGCTGAGTTTGATGATAGTGGAAAGTGCCACCATGCAGGCCTAATGGGACACCTGAGCTCATTATAGGCTACAAGTCGGTTGTAATTACATTAACTGCAGTTTACAACTTGGTCTGTCTCTCTTAAACTCACTTTCCAGATTCCTGAGAAACAGTATATGGCCCAACGTTTGTGGACATCTCACGGATGTTTCAGCTGCACCCACTGCTAATAAGCTAACAGAGCTAAGTATCCTTAAACATGGAACTGTCATAGCACGCCACATTTGCCAAGTCAGTTCATCCGTTCCACCCTGTGAATTTGCCTTGTTTAACTGTTAAGTGCTATTACTGTGAAATATAAGCATCTAGAAGTCACACAGCAAAGCTGCCTTGTTCTGAAAATTGTAGCACATAAAAATCACCTGTTGCTCCACTCGCTATTGAGTTCCAAGCTGCCTCTGTAAGCAACATCAGCACAGGAACTGTTCTTCAGGGCTTTATTAAATACGTGGTACCGCTTTAGAATAAGGCTACCTTTTAAAGAGTTTATGAATGGTTTAAAAAGAGTTAGCTAATGGTTTTTAATTAGGTCATAAACTTTAATAAACGCTAAAACGTTACAACACATACATAAGAAAGGCATCAGTACTCTGTTGTTAGTCTAACAGCAAACACACATACTTTTATAATGTTTATTGATCATATTTCATAATTTCCATCAGTCTACATAAACCCTATCGTCTATAATACATATTCATATACATCTTATGGAGGAGCTCATCTGTGCCCTATCTAATAACCAATATCAACCTATTTTTAAACCATTTATAAATCCTTTATAAATGTAGCCATATTCTAAATTGGAACCAAATTGGAGCTTCCATGGTCGAGCAGCTGCACACAAACCTAAGGTCACAAAGGTGCAGTGCTAAGAGTTGGCTACAGTGGTGTAAAGCATGCCACCGTTGGACAATGGAAACATGTTCTCTGGAATGGTGAATCATATTTCACTATCTGGCAGTTTAAATGACATATTTGGGTTTGGCAGATGCAAGAAGAAATGCCTACTACAATGTATGGTGCTGCAAGTAAAGTTATAATAGTCTGGGGAAGTTTTGGGAGTTTGGGGTCCTTAGTTTAGTGAAGGGTAATGGAAAGTTCATGATTTCCAGTGACCTGCACACAGCTCTGACCTCAAGCCCACTGAACGCCTATGGGATGTCCACATACTTATGGTCACAAAATGTACATGACCAATCAGAGTTAGTTATTTGAACTAATTTGGGCTACGCTTCAAAAAGCAAAGGGGTCTGGTTGTTTTGTAACATCTCATTGAATCATATTCATGGGTCTACTGTGTCTCAGTGATTAACTGAACCACTGAGCTGTGGCTTGGTGGAAATGACAAAGTTGTTCAGGCACAAATGCTTAAGTACAAGTTTTAAATTGTTTCATTGTTTTTGTTTACACATTATTCGTACACTGCATCATTTACTACATTACTCAGCCACACCCAAAACGCACAATGTTCCTTGTCTCAAATCTGGATGTCAACCACAAACCCTAAACATGATGTGCTTTCATTGGCTATGGACTTACATTGTCTTTTGATGAATGGAATAAACAGGCCAATTAACCAGCCTCAAATTTTATGTTATGCACAGTTTGTGTTCATGTCCTGTGCTGAAACTGGGAGGGCATGCTTTTGCATGGAGCTTTTAAAAATACACTGCTCTAGATAGAGTTACAGCACTCTCCTAGAGGCTGCACAGCCAACAGAAACGCCTTGTAGAACACTCAGGCAGCTGAGAGCGAAATGTAAGAATAATAATCAAATTTGCAAAAATAAAACAGCATGGTAAACTTGGATTACCTTACCACACAATTCTCCAACAGCCATTGCTTTGGTCCAAAATTGCTGCATTGAACTGTTTATTTGTGAACATAGACCTTAGATAAGAAAGAGCTATTCTACATAATGTAAACTCCTGTAAAAGTCCTCTATATTGTGTAAAAAATTCATATTGATTGGACCAATAGAAAAGCTCTGAGATAGCTTAGAATAATGGATTCAATAACAGGTCTAATCCACGTTTAACTGAATTCTGCCATACTGAACACAGAGAATATAAGAAGACACAAAACGCTGATGCTGAGATCCCATAACCTTGCTGATTATTATTTCCCCTGAAGTCCAGCTTTTGTGTAGGTGTAGTACAAAAAACAAATAATAACAATGAATTTACAGGACCGCTTTCCAACCTCTCGTTATCCTTTAGAACAGGATTCTCCAGTATTATCTGCTAAGGGCTGCAAGTTACCAGCCAAACAGAAGCACATCTCATATAACTGTCAATTGTTTGAAGGGACCAACTGATTGAACAAGAATCAGGTGGGCTAATGCTTAATTTAAATAAAACCAGCAACCATACAATTCCACACCTCTGTTCTAAAGGCTATTGACCCCTGCCTTAGAATTAAATTACTGTCACTGTGCATTTTAGGGTGGCATAGTTTGGAAAACTGCATTTAGATTGGCATAGCTGAATAAGGTTCGGTACATGGAACTTACAATCTCAAACACTCGAGATATACCTCCTGTATAATAACAGTATAAAAACATAACAGTAGTACAGTTATATTCCTGTTAAGACTGATACTTGTTAATAACCTCTGTTCTGACTGATGGCCCTCTATTGTGCCTCATTCATTAAGCGGTCCAGACTGAAACACTCCTTGTATCTTCAGCGTGAATGGGCGGGGCTGAAGTACTGTATGTTTAATAGGCAGATGTTTACTGTTACATGTTCTTCATTCGCGGCTCAGTCTACATAAGTAGATGCTATAGATCTGGAGTTAAATAGTGCATTTACCATATCGACCTCTGCTGTGTCATAAATGTAAGTAATGTGGGCCCTGTAAAACAGCTCGGACAGTGGACTCTCTCACACGGCTTTAAGAGTTGATTATCGATGGCTTAGTGCTTTCTTCCCTCCAGACACGGCTGCACTGTAGTGTATTTAACCCGCGGACTCCTCGCTCCGTAACTCCACTCCATGTTTGGGCAGAAACATGTATGACGTAGCTTGAGAGGCGCAGGCCAATCAGATTGTCTCCCGACTGTCACCCTGAGCTCTGATTGGCTGGGCTGCGCTGGTGCTGCTGAGCGGTGCGTTGGCCCTCCGCTCGCCGGGCGGCTCGCCACAGACAGCCGAGGCTCAGTGGGAGAGCACCGTGGGGAGTTCAGCGTATGAGGGGGAGCAGCTGCGGGACTTCCAGCTTGGATTGTGTCACCTTTAAAGAAATAACGAGGGAAGTAGGTGAGAGAGTGAGAAAGAGAGGGACAGCTTCGGAACGAACACGTGCCCCCCATCTTTTTTCCCTGCTTGAGCTGAGGACATTCGGACTCCACGATGCCGGTGTTCCACACGAAGACGATAGAGAGTATTCTGGAGCCGGTGGCTCAGCAGATATCCCACCTGGTCATCATGCACGAGGAGGGCGAAGTTGACGGTAAAGCGATCCCTGATCTGAGCGCCCCTGTGGCTGCCGTGCAAGCTGCCGTCAGCAACCTGGTCCGGGTGAGAGTCTCTGCTGAATTGCATCGTGATTGACTCTGTATCTGTGTGTGTGGTTTATTTTTCCTTCCCTGCTTAGGATCAGAAACGTGCAGTTTATTTTTTGAACCTTGACACCTGTCACTGCGTGGGTCAAGTGTGGTGGCTTATGTACAAGTTATGTTCAAAAACACATGACTACACCTGCCTACTGCCACGTGCTGTATCATTTATCAGTGGTATTTAAAAGAACCATTATCTTTTCAAGTGATGCTCAAGGAAAGTCTTCCTGACTATTTAACCGAAAATGTAACTAAAAGTTGACCATGTGTGGGAGAAGCAGTGTTGTGTCAAAGTGGATTGCAGGCGTTGGTGCTACATTCTGTCAGGTGTTCACTCTTGTTTGGAGAGGATGACAATAGCAGAGGGATTCCCAGGGATTTACTCTATATGCAGACTGAAGCGATACCGGCTTTAGGACACCCAGCTGCCAGTAAGAGTAGTCCTGGGATTTTTTCAGTGTATAATGTCATTGAAGAGTTCAGTGGTCTGGTCAAAAGTGAGTCAAAAAGCCTCAGGACGGTGGTGGTATGAGAAACCTATGTAATAGTGTCAGTTTAGGCTTGCACTGGTGGCTGTAATACTCTTAAGTTTGACTCCAGGCTGGGCTGGGCTGGGCTGAAACACCAGCATGTGTCTGAAGACTGCTGTCATGTTTTCGCCATACTGTTGGAAAGTGTTCGGAAACTGCTTCTGCAGTCTCAAGATGAGCTTAAGATAGGTGCTGGGGCACTTTTGGGAAATCAAGGCCACACCAGGGGATCTCATCTGTTCACGTCACAAGATTTTCATGTTCTTGTTCCAAGAAACTTCAAAAACAAAATCGTTAATCCCACAAACTTCAAGACTGCTTTTCTTTATTTGCTCTGTGTGTCCACAGCAACAAAGACCACTCTTGCTGGTATGCTCCCTACTCTCTCAAAACACAGTGAGGCTTACTGTGGCTAGTCTGTTAAGCACTGAACGTGTGGGATGTTATTTATTTGGATGTTTATTGTCTACAGCAGTGTTTCCCAAACCAGGTCCTGAAGGTCCCCTGTCTTGCACACTAGTGCTTTTAGTGCAGCTTAAACACACCCACCCCAGCCCAGTAAGGGATTGATAATGAGAAGATTAGTTGGATCGGGTGAGTTGAGAGGAAGGGAAATCACCAAATTGTGTAGGGTAGTGAGTGTACAGAATCAGAGTTGGAAAGAACCGCCTAGTATTATACATATGTATATATGTATATATTTATATATATATAGATACCCACCTTCACCTAAATGCTAATGTAGTAAGTCCAACTGATCAGCTTTTAGCAGAATTTCATGTAGAATAAATTACTTCCTTGCTGCTTGCTTCTATGGCTAGGCAATATGATAGTATATATAGTTATGATAAATCATGCCATGATAGAATACAATATGCTATTAGACTTTCTGCTTCATTATAAAGAGTAGGGTTAGTCTTGCTTAACAGTAACAAGTCATCTTTTTTCTGTAGAATGTTGATGATAAAAATAAATTGTGACATATTGCGTAGCATGAATCTAACACAATATTGTATGTTTGCCTAATCACCCATCTACATGCTTCTTTATTATGTTATTTAATAAAGCTAAGGTCATTCAGGGGTGCAGGTATATGCATGGCTCATGATGTAATGCTGAAAGAGTGTGTAAAGAATGGCAGAGTTCGACTCTAGTGCTGGCAGCTCGCACTCCAGCTGGTGTGGAATCTGGAGACTTGCAATGGACAATTTCCCCTGAGCTTATTGAGATGCTCCAGAGTGCTGCTGCAGCAGATGATCAAAACATATGCGGTGACAGGTTTCAGGTATAATCAGGGCATGGGTGCAGCCGCTTCTCTCCCTGTGTAGTAGGGGTGTGATGATACACTCAGCCCATGTTTTGATTCAATTCACAACTTATGAGCTCATTAATTTGGTATCCACTGGTATCTAGAATAAAGATTACTGATGACCGTAGCCATACTGATGCGCAGCTTACTAATGACACTAGAGGTAAAGTTGGTTGGTGATGGTTATTTGCTGAACTTTGGTGTTCCAACCATTGCATTAAATAGCATAATTAATAGAATGGCCAAGCTCCATGATGCTCATCTTAATGATGCCATTTCACTGGGCAACCGTTTTTTGTGATAGCTGCCTTATTGGTTTGGATTGTTACTGTTTCTTTAGCTCTGTAGTTTTACTGAGTTAATACCAATGTCCTAAATGTTATGTTAATAGCTGCACTGGAAATATGTTTAATAAAATAAATTGTGTGTTGAATACTTATTTCTCTCACATTAAAGAAAGCATGAAATAAAGAACACAAAAAAGAAAATGAAATTAATAATAGAAAGAAATACAATATAACAACATTATTACAGTCAAATAATAACAAAAAATATATATTACAGTCACAATTGGTAAAGCTGCAAATGATGCAGTATAAGTTAGCTGATGTAGATTAATGAAAAGAGGCCTCACAATAAACTAATGATTACATAAGCGCAGTTAATTTGCATTGCTCCTACTGGCCAACTATAGCTGTTGTTTATGAAGCAACTCTTTATAAACACATTCCTAGATAATGACACACTCATGTGCCTCTGTGCCACGTAATTCTCTTTTAATAAGATATCCATTTCTTCATCCAGCACTAACTAATGGTATTGCTACTTCTGCACCTGTTACACCATAACCTATCTCTGCAATTGCACTTCCCTCACTGGATATTTTGTAATTCTAGGTCAGTTTCATGATAACAAAAGCAGAGGCCTTTATATACTGTATTAATATTAAGATTAAGATTTCTTTGTATAATGATATACAATGGTAAACAATGCACTCCAGAATGGAACACCTGCTTGGAGTGGCATGGAATGACTTGCTTCACATGTGTACGAGTCATTGGAGGCTGCTTAAAATAAGGACAAGGTTTCAAATGCACGTTTTGAAATGGCTAAAGTGCTGCGGCCACTGAGGAGATCCTAATCTGCCAGGCTGTAAATTATAAAGAGAGTAAAGTCTCAGAATGACTGTGATATTTGATGCTGCTCTTCTGCTTCCTTTAGTGTTGTGACTTTGCAGGTTAAACTGCCACAGAGGAGCTAGTTCTTGTTGCTCCTTGGTGCTCTTCAACAGCATAATTAGCTCGTGTCAATAATGAAGTAACGAGGAGAGAATCTACTTAATTTAGAGTGTAAGTCACACACAGGGAGCGGGCATTTTAAGGGGGGAATAAATAGGCCTGCTTGACTGGGAAGTAACACAGTCTTGTGGCGACTGGTTGGGAAAGATTGTTCATGGTGCCGGGAAAGTGACTCCCTGCCTGGGAGAGAAAGTCTCAGGCGTCAGCGTCTTCTTTGGATATACACTTCAGAATACCCCCTCCCCCCAAGTTGGGGCACCTGTTCAGGCTGAAGCTGAAGGATTCTGTGTACCAGCCAAGCATTTACAAACAAGTCTGGGTGTCCAGGCTTTGTACTTACTGGGTGTATCCAGGCTGTAATGCCATTTTTGGCAGGTTTAATTGATTTCTTAGTACTAGAGGTGGGAGAGAGAGAGAGGAATGAACAAACGCTGGTTAATATGGGCATGTAATGTCATCAGACAGGATCCAGCATTACAAGCTTTTATTAATGTAACTGTGTCCTCCTAGTAATGTCATCTGCAAGTTTTGACTGGTATTTGGACTGATATTTTTCCAGGCTGACCCTGAGGACCTGTGTTTCTGCCATTAAAAAGGTATTTTTTTAGGCTTTAGGTTTACTTAGTAAGTACGAGTCACATAAGTTCATACCCATGTTATTTTATTCACCCTCTTGGTGGCTGTCATATAGCACCTTTCTACAGCATGTTAAAGGGGATTTAAGGTTTCCCCTTTCCTTTAGTGTGTTGTGTAGCTTTTCGTGCGTGTAAACAGTCTGCAAAGTTATAAAGCCCCAAGGTTACGCCAGAGTAAGTAACTCTCCCCCAAAGGTGACATCCTCTTGTAACACAAACTTTATTCCCTGGGTACGGGCAAGCTTGGCACACCCCCTTACACATCACACAGAGAGAGCTACAAAAGTGAAAAAAAACTCTGAAACATCCTGTTCCAGTCTAGTATATGAAGGTGGATTGGGTTTATCTTGTTCTACCTCACTTTTAGAATCAGACTAAACAGATACAGCAGAACCGACGTCATTAGGTCGCTTATATTAAAAATGATTCATTTTTACTCTAAAAGTTATTAGGCAAAAACAAAACGTGTTCAGTTATAACCGGCTGTCTCTGGAAATTAAAAATATGTCTGGCTAATCAAAAAATACTAGCATTCCCTTCAAATGACACATATTCACGTTTGTATTTGTATTTAGAAGCCTCATTCCACCCTTCTTCTGGCCTTCGTCTAGATTTCTTTCCTCAGTTAACCCATTGCTGTTTATCAAGGCACATGGACAGCACAGTATGTGCTTACAGAGGCACAGGTAACCAGATGCTTGCATCTCTTCATGGCTTCATAAGGGCTTTTTCAGAGTCTCCCATCCACCATGTCTTCTTCAAGTATGCTTTTTATGGCGTATGAGGAAGAGACACCTATGGGTCAACCAGGGCTCTGGCATGGAACACGGTCTACATGTCTCTGTCTGCCTCCCTCGCCAAGTCTGTCGACAAGTGCCAGGAGGTAAAGCTTGAAGACAGGGCGTAGGGGGTGAAGACCCACACTCACCCCATCCCCCTTTTTGTCTGAAAGTGGTGCTTACATCATTGGCAGCTAAGTTGTCCGATTCACTTGGAGTCATGCCAGCGGTGCAAAACTATATCTCAACTGTTGCTGGTTTGTTTTTGACTCTATTCCATTACTATTCCATTACTATTCCATTACTATACCATTACTATTCCATTACCATTACATTACTATTCCATTACTATTCCATTACCATTCCATTACTATTCCATTACTATTCCATTACTATACCATTACTATTCCATTACCATTACATTACTATTCCATTACTATTCCATTACCATTCCATTACTATTCCATTACTATTCCATTACCATTCCATTACTATTCCATTACTATTCCATTACTATACCATTACTATTCCATTACCATTACATTACTATTCCATTACTATTCCATTACCATTACATTACTATTCCATTACTATTCCATTACCATTCCATTACCATTCCATTACTATTCCATTACTATTCCATTACTATTCCATTACTGTACCATTACTATTCCATTACTATTCCATTACCATTCCATTACTATTCCATTACTATTCCATTACCATTCCATTACTATTCCATTACTATTCCATTACTGTACCATTACTATTCCATTACCATTCCATCACTATTCCATTACTATTCCATTACCATTCCATTACTATTCCATTACTATTCCATTACCATTCCATTACTATTCCATTACTATACCATTACCATTCCATTACTATTCCATTACCATTCCATTACTATTCCATTACTATTCCATTACTGTACCATTACTATTCCATTACTATACCATTACTATACCATTACTATTCCATTACCATTCCATTACTATTCCATTACTATTCCATTACTATACCATTACTATTCCATTACCATTCCATTACTATCCCATTACTATTCCATTACCATTCCATTACTATTCCATTACTATTCAATTACCATTCCATTACCATTCCATTACTATTCCATTACCATTCCAACACAGTCCCCAGTGTTTACTCCCTTTCTGAGCACATCAGTGATTAACAGAGGGGTTTGGTTGCTTGGTGAGATGTAAAGTACTAAATTACTCTGATTCCAGTGATCACCACAGTGCTCAGTGCTCAATAACAGCAACAGAATACGGTAGCAATTTATCAGTGTTAATATGACTGTTAAGCATTTCCAAACCAAATGTTCAAGCCTGACCTGAAAACACAGGCATTTAAAAAGGGATCCAAAGTTTTGATACACTGAAAATAACACACAACTGTAACTGCAGACAGCTCATTATTGCATAAAGAGTTAAACACACAGTTATGGGCCTGACCGAGAGAGCCTAGTGGCCTGTTACCTGAAGAGATATCTTCCTGAAATCTAAACTAAATCTTTAGATCAGACCATCACACTTCCTGAAAGCTGGCATAGATAATATGGTTCGGTTCATGCCAGCAAGCCTTCTACACATGCAGCTGAGTTTCTGCCAAGTGCTCTCCCGATGTGTCATCTTCTCTTCGCTCGTCCTGACTGTGCTCTAGCTGTGGGGCCTCCTCTGCTGTATGTGAAGCAGATTTTTCTCTTTTGTCTGAAACTTCTTTAGACTGTTCCCCCATTTTGGTTTATTGCTTGTTCATGTTCTTGTTGATAGTTATTCAGATGCTGCTTATTAATTAAAATTCCCAAGTTAGGAGGTTCCAACGGTAAGTTTAGACTGCATGGAAAAGCAACAAATGGAAATGATGATTGTGGTAGCCAGTAGAAAAATGGATGGATTGCTTAAAATGTTGTCCTATAAACGATAGAAGAGGCGGATGTAATGTTCTTTGATGTGTTGTCAAAACCACTCTGGTTTTGCACTTTAACAATTCTGTTTCATCAGCCTCTGTTTGCTGTTTGAAAGACACTTTGTCATGTGATGAACCAGTTTTATGAAAATGTGAACGGGCATCAAAATCCCATTAACTTCACTCCTTCCAGAGCTTTCAGCACGTCCGTGTGTGTCAATTCTCACCTTTTAGGACAAAAGCATACATTCTGTTTCAGTTCGCTCCATTTTGCTCAGCTCTACTAAAAGCTCAGCAAATCCAAAGTGGGATAAGCCTGAATCAGGCGCTGTTTTCACAACGCATGTTATTTTCACAAGCTAAGAGTGTGAAGGGAGTGTGAAGCACAGATGCATTGTCATGCATGTTACCAATCTCTATGAAGAGGATTAGAACAATCTAAGTTGCACTACTCAATAATAACAAGTCAGAGACTTAAACTTCACATTGACCTTTATTATGATGTAATGAAGGTTAAAGTCGATTGTGTCTAGTTGCATAGTACCAGTTTGCTGCACATACCTTGTTGATTGTAAATAAGTTGTATCTGAAAGGTTTATTTACTGTTTGGTTTAGTAAGCTTGACTAGGCCTACATTATTGTCAGTGAGGTAAATCACAGAGCCATGAGCTTGAGAATTAGCTTGATGATTTTAAAAGGATGTATCTTGATGATGATGATATATTTTAACTGAGAGAAATATTCCAATTCAGATCCCTCCTCATCACTACAAGCTCAACGTGGCTAGGAGATGAGGATGAAGGTAGGATAGAGCGAGCTCATGCTACCCCCATTTATACGAAACACCATTAGTGTGCTAAGGTAGTGAATAAAATAATGAATGCAGAATTTGTACGTAAATTAACATCGCAAAGATGCCAGAATAACATAACTGCGTTGTATTGTCTGAACATAGAAGAATGTTCGAGAGTATAATTGATTTTCAAGTTCAGTCTACATTTATATATATCTGCTGTGTAAGAAAATATTGATACACTTGAGCATTGCAATATTATGGTTAGTATTAATTTTAAATATATAGTTTACATGCAAATCTAAAGCACAAGATAGCTCACAACACCGCTATTTTCAGATATTAGTCTCTTCCATGCCAGTGAAACCAAGTATTGTAAGGTGGCATTGCTGAAGTAAACGTTGGCAAACCAATACATATAGTGGTGTGTATCTTATACTGTGACACTTTTCCTAAAATTACTCACTCATCTTCTAAACCACTTTATCCTTCTGTGTCATGGGGGTGCTGTAGCCTATCCTAGGGGGTAACACGTTGGCACAGCGGGAAGCACTGTTGGCTTACAGCAGTCCCGCCCAGATTCCTTTCTGTGTAAAGTTTGCCTGTTTTCCCAGTGTCTGTGTGGGTTTCCTTCGGGTGCTCCGCTTTCCTCCCACAGGCCAAAGACAGGTTGACAGTCCAAGGTGTTTTCGGCCTTCTCCCATGAAATGCTGGGATAAGGTGTGCTGAAGGCAGTTTTCCTAAAATAAGATTTTAAAAATAGCAATATATCGTCTCGCTTGCAGTGTTGAAATATAATGCAATCTATTGATTTGTAACCCTTGTGTTATGACACATATTGTATCATTACATTCTTGGTAATAGTCTTGCCCTATATAAATATATGCAACAATCATCATTAGAGCATTTTTATTAGTCCATTCATCAAAAATATTGTTTCACTCAAATGATGCAAAAATGACATCAATTAATAGTGAAATATTTCAAAGTCAGTGCTTTTCCACCTATGTGCACTTTTCCCAGGAGGGTCACTGCATTCTCCTAATTACAAGGTCACTGTCTACAAATTGGGAACATGACTCCAGAGGTCTATACAGTCACTTTCAGTTTTTTCATCCCTGGAGTTGAAAACATTATAGTTAGACTGTACACCATGTTGTAGTGTTGAAAAAGCAATGAACCTGTGCAGAACTAGTGTAGACTAATGTCAGCTACAAAGTCGCGTGTACTGTGTCAGTAGGTGTGGCTTTAGCTCTTAGGTTTCAGAGGCTGAAACTGTCTGAATGGTGCTTAATGATATCTGACAGGAGCACGATCGACTGGGGAAGGAGCAGCTGTTGACCTCGACTGCTCTCTCTGAATCCATTATCACTGCACAGCAAGTGCACAGCTTTAGATCAAGCAACGTTTTAGTGAGGCTACAACTTGCTAATGCTATAGCCTGTGCATTTACATTAATAATGCATTAAAAACAATCAATCCATCATCATTCTCTGTGTCACTCTCTTTGTAGCCTATTCTTGATTACCAGAACCATTACTTGAACGTTATCTGCATTGGGCTTATGAGCAAGGTTGTGGAAAACCTTTTATGGTCTAGTCTTATGTACGGAGTCTTCCTTTAAAGGAAGCATTGATGTATCTTGAAGGAGGCTGGAGTGAGATCAGTGAGAATTGCCTCTTGCAGCCTGAGAGTAAACAGACATTCTGTAACTGAGAGCTGTAGAAGAACCCTTGTGATGTAAACCATCACTGAAAGAGAATTCCCCCTCGGCCTGCCTCACTGTCAGCTCACACAGTGACTGCAAAACCTGCTTGTCCTTATATGTGATAAACTCGTAATAAATGGCTTATTTGTAGATGGAGATACAGAACGGTTTGTGCAGTGAATGAAATGAAGATGCTTACGTTGCTAAGACTTTCCTAGGAATTTAAGGATGGAAACTACATATGGTTTTATTATAGCTTCATTAAGGTCTTTTCCCATTGTAGTAAAGTCATCATACAAGCACACTATCAATCAAACAGGTTAAGGCCAGCACATCTTTGAAATATTCATCAAACACTGGGCTTTTCAAAGAATGCTAAGCAGCAGCAGAGTGCCAGAGTTGAGTATTGTGACAGATCAAATGCTTGCAGTCAGTGTTGAAAGTGTGTGAAAAGCAGGCCATTTAAACTTGCGATGATCAGTGGCAGAAAGAGCATGTGTAATAATTTACATTAGTACAAGTGAAAGTATAAATAAAGTCAGTAAACTGAGAGTAAATACGTTGTTTGTTAAGTGATTACTGTCCATTATATTGTTTTTATCCATCTGCAGTTACCTAAACATCTTCCTGTGCACTGTATAAAGCACAGAGCTTGCATGAAATGATGCTACATGCTCAATTTCTCAGTTAATAACATAATTTTTAGCTGGCATTAACTAAAATAGCTAACTAACAGACACTCGGTATAAAACATACGCAACAGTTAGCTAAGATTAGTTAGCCACTTAACTAACTGCTTGTATGCTCCATCATGTTGGAAGTAGGGTTCTGCTCGATCATTTGTTACTCTATCTGTGTCTCTGTCTATATTGAATAATAAAATAATCCATGCCATATTCAACACACACATTACTGTCACTGTGTTTTAGTTGAGTAAACTGGAGTTTCCCGGGTTTAAAAAATGCAGAGAAGCATGCAGTGTCCCACTTCATCATCACATTGTGATTTCATGCTTCACTTGATGTTTGTACAGCTGTTTTTGTGTGTTATTGGTCGGTGCTCAGCATGCTATCCAGAGCACTGAGTGTCTACCACCCGGCCCAGGGCAAATAATATTTGGAGAACACAAAAGATATGATGCCCACTATGACAGTAAAAAAAAACAGAGTATTTTAGAAATGAATAAAGACAGCTATGCCATTATATAAAGGGCCACGTGGCCTTAAATGATCAGGAACTGTGATAAAGGGTTTGATAATGATTATGCTATTAATTGTTTATATCAGCGCATACCGGCCTTCATGACGTTCTGATGTTGGATCTCTTTGCATAAGAACTGTAGTGGGGATTTGAATCTGCTGAATATCTTGCTAAATGAATCGATCTAAATGCAAGAGTTCATCATTGCATTTCTTTATATGATGACATAATCTTTACTTCCATCAAGAGCCTGCCAGAGCGGTGCCGTACCTCACTGCTATCACTGTCCAGTCACAGCCTTTTGTCTAACTTAAGGGGCTGGTTGTAAACAGTCTCGTTTTCTCTTGAATGAGGTTGCCCATAACTGCTGATCCAAAATCAGATCATTACATCCATGCCCCTGAGTTTAGCTGTGTGTGCTTATGAACGTATAAGCACACTTGAGAGGGCTTTGTTCCAATGAAAACAAATCTCTTCATGTATGAGTGCTCTTGGGCCTCAGTGCTGATTAGCTGCTATCCACTATCAGAGCAAGACAAACACATGTCAAAATCTTGAGTGAGTTCTGAAAACAAGGCTGCTGACCTGATTGTTTCACCACCGTCATGGATTATGCTCCTGTGACATCTCACTCTCGACTGAAAATCTGGGTGACTGTCAAGGGTGTTAGGGCACACTCTAACCACAGTTCATTAACACTCATGATTCTGGGTTCTGTATTCGGCATTCTCATGATATTCTAGACAATCTCAAACTTTTAAGCAACATTATGTCTATAGTCATGGTACTAAACAGCACAGAAACACAGAAGGAGAGCTGACTGTTGATTGGTACTAAGATTTTTAAGATTTTAATCCCTTGTTGATCCCACAGTGGAGAAATTTAGTCTCCGCATTTAACCCATCCGTGAAGTGAAACACCCACATACACACTCACTAGTGAACCCACACACTAGGGGGCAGTGAGCACACTTACCCGGAGCAGTGGGCAGCCCTATCCACCGCGCCCGGGGAGCAGTTGGGGGTTAGGTGCTTTGCTCAAGGGCACCTCAGTCGTTACTGTAAGTTCAGGGAATCAAAAACCCTCCGGTCACAAGGCTGGTTCCCTAACCTCCAGCCCAAGACTTTAATCCCCTTTAATCTCCGCATTTAACCCATCCGTGAAGTGAAACATCCACATACACACTCACTAGTGAACACACACACACTGGGGGCAGTGAGCACACTTACCCCAAGCGGTGGGCAGCCCTATCCACGGCGCCCGGGGAGCAATTGGGGGTTAGGTGCCTTCCACAGTCGTTACTGTTAGTTCAGGGAATCGAACCGGCGACCCTCCGGTCACAAGGCTGGTTCCCTAACCTCCAGTGTCACAGTGCACTCTTATACCCTAGTGAGCTTAGAATTTATAGTGAGTTCATTAAAGACTGGCTTACATTAAAGGTGCACTGCCATGCACTGGTTAAAGCTTTCCTGATTAATAGTTCATGTGTTTAAGTTGTTGGAATTGCTAACTATACTACAGCTGTTTCAGTAGTCAGTATTTACAAATAGTACACCATTAGTGCCAGAACCAGTGCTCCACCTGGAGCCTATAAGTGCCTTACATATAAATACAGCTGACCTGCCAAATGGCACCCACAGAGATGATGTGTGTAAAACCCGGCCTGGTTTTGTCACTGTGCCCATCCTGGTCTTAAATAGGAGTTCACATCTGCTCCCCTCATTGCGGAGCCTTGCAAAAAACACATCACCACACAGACATGTTCACTGAGAGGAGATCAATCAATAGGAAGAGAATGAGAGTCATCACCAGTGTGACTGCTTGATCATCGCTTGCTTGTTTGTCTTGCTTCTTTGTTGCTGAGCTCTTGAAATGTGTACCGTTACAGTGAATGACCCACACGGTTAGTACTGTGCACTGTGTGACTGCAGTTACTGACTTTACCGTGCCAATGCTGCAGAGCCTTCTCTAGTTTGCATGCTCTTTCTCTTTGATAGCTTCTGTACTCCCTTTTAGTGCCTATAAAAATAGGTCCAGCTAAGGCGGTAGAAGTTTGTAGCTACCTCCATTCTTACTGTCCCGTAGTTGGTGTGCACAGGCCCAGGGCACAGTGGGCTAAGAATAGTTGCCCGGAATGTGGTCGCTGGGTCCAGTGTCTCTGGGGATGGTAACGTGGAGGCCCCCTAAGCAGGTCCTTCCTGGGTGTCACCAGATTGAAATACTGTAGTAGGGGAGACAGCAGTGCTGCACAACGTGCATAAATTATTAGACTTCACCCCTACATATTGTGGATGTCATGCAGTTTTTTTAAACTTATATGCATATGAAGCATGTGAAATCCCTCACATATCATTCAGCCACCCACAGAAACACTACAGGAACATCTCAGGTGGGTCATGAAACTCACAGCACACAATAGAATTAGGCACGTATACACATTACAGTGTCTGCTTTATCCCCTATTGCAAATAAAATTGTAGTGCAATAGCAACTTTCTTTAATATACTGAGAGAGTCATGCATCATAGTTATTGGAACAGCTGGCCAATTTTCAGGTCAGGCTGCAGGTAGCTTCCGTAACACTTGTACTAACAGATCTCAAATTCATGTTGTTAAAGAGGTTTGTTCCATCCTGAAAGAGGAGGGCTTTTAGAAGAGGTTGGGCTGCTGTGCTAGAATGTCTATGTTTTATTCATTTTAAGAGATTTACAGTTTACAGATATAAATGTTACATCTATGAAATCCAAAACCAGGTACATTTGATCCTTATACAGGCATTTTCTAAATGCTTGTATGTCAGCATTGGTATCCGAATTGGCAGATATGTAAACAGAAACATTTAATATAAAAGCATTTGCATATCTGCATTGGATCACAGTGTTTGAGAACTGATAAAATTTGAATGTTAGCCAATTTAAAGTGAACAAAAAAAAGATCCTGGAAACTGTAATCAAAGAAAAAAGAGGGAAAAAAATTTCATTCAACTTTCATGCAAAACACTGGAGGTCCTGGTGGTTCGGAACCCCCTAACTGACTTGTTGAACTGAATGTCTCAGTTCCGGGAGGGTTTCTGAACATGAACTTGTGATGTTATGCTATCTGCTAGGGAAGCAGCTGCTCAAATTAAAATTCAGGGAGAAGTCATTAATCAACCTGCTTCATCCACCAATCGACAAGCTTCTGTCTTTGTTGCCCTTAAATTAAATAGAGCAGCAACACTGATCTGCCTCAGGTTGGCACTGTAGCATATTGGTTCACCCACGTGGTCCTTCATCGCCTAGCAACTGTAACTATACCCAGGACACCACTAAAACTTTACTATATGTCATAGCACATTTGTAAACCTTCAAACATGCGTAACTTCCCAAGAGTGAATTCTTACTCCTTTCAGTTCATGTGTAGAAGAATACATTACCAAACTAGAAGAGAGCAATTCCTAAAGAAAAAAGGTTTAGCCATCATTTTGTTGCCACTGGCATTAGCATCACTATGTTGTGAGTTAGCAGCAACACTGGAACGGCCAACCAACATGGAGTGCCCACCCAAATACCAGGACAGAGATCCAGAGGACTTGCCTGTAAGGGGCCTTTCAGCAAAACAGAATGAAACCATACCAAGGAGGCATGTTTACAAATACGTTGATGTTTATCTTTACACAGAATGTCTTAAACGCAAATGTGGGCACTGTGCAATCCTTACTCTAATTTATCAAGCAAACACTCAAAATTAAGAATGTTAGCTAAAGTAGGAACACTGTATTCTGCACATGTCAGTACTCCATACTCTTTAATATTCCATATACTTTAGTATTCCATATACTTCAGTATTCCATACACTTTAGTATTCCATACACTTCAGTATTCCATACACTTTAGTATTCCATACACTTCAGTATTCCATATTCTTTAGTATTCCATATACTTCAGTATTCCATACACTTTAGTATTCCATACACTTCAGTATTCCATACACTTTAGTATTCCATACACTTCAGTATTCCATATTCTTTAGTATTCCATACACTTCAGTATTCCATACTCTTCAGTATTCCATACACTTCAGTATTCCATACTCTTCAGTATTCCATACACTTTAGTATTCCATACTCTTTAGTATTCCATACACTTTAGTATTCCATACACTTCAGTATTCCATACTCTTTAGTATTCCATATACTTCAGTATTCCATACTCTTTAGTATTCCATACACTTTAGTATTCCATACACTTCAGTATTCCATACTCTTTAGTATTTCAACACTTTAGTATTAACTTGTATGTACCTACTGAAACACCAAGCCTGCCAAGTTCTGTATGGAATACTGTGCTCTTATATAATAAGATTATCCGTAATGTTATTTATCATTAGACATATTAATATGATGTGTAGCCAATACTGTAACCCAAATATAATAGTTCAGTCCAAAACTTTTCCAGCTGAAATAAAAACAACTCCAGATAATCAGGACAGTGTGTGTCAGGCATAACACGTTCCTCAGTAACACCTTTCCAGCACTCCATACTCTACTAATTACCGCCAACGCCGTTCTCACTGCAGGCTTGTGTCAGCTGTCAGCGTTTTTCTTCTGCTTGGTAGAGAAAGTTTGGTTCGGAGAAGACAGTTTGTGAGCGTAAAGGACATTATAAGTGTAAATAATTAGAAACATTGAAATACTGGCGGGGGGAGTAATAACCACTCCTCTTCAGCATTGTGTTTTTTCCTGATAGCACGCTGATTTAACTGGAATGGAAGCTGGAGTGTTTATTTAAGTTCTTTACAGGTGATAGACACATGAACTAAGTGATCTCGTCTTTGCTGATACAGTGGAGTGTCTATGCCAAGCAAGTGGAACCGCATTTCTGTTTTAGTTTGGCCTGTATTGCTGTTTGGGTTGGCCTCTGTCCCTCCTGATTCAGTCACTGGCACTGTGTGTGGATGTGGATGCGTGTGTGTGTATGTGTGTGCATGCTGGTGTGAGTGTGTTTCTGTGTGTGCTTGTGTATGTTTGTGGGTTCATGTGTACGTTTGTGTGTGTGTGTGTGTGTGTGTGTGTGTGTATGTGTGTGCATATTGGTGTGAGTGTGTTTCTGTGTGTGCCTGTGTATGTTTGTGTGAGTGTGTGGGTTCATGTGTACGTTTGTGTGTGTGTGTGTGTGTGTGTGTACCCTAATTGGCATGCACCAGGCTCTTTAGGCTAGCTGCCCTTATTATAACATTATTTATAAGCTCTGTCGGCCTTTGATGGGCTGAATCTGTCTAGCATAACTGCATCACGTGCCTGTTTAATCAATGCCCCATTGTAGGTCATCAGCTCATGTTCATACACTGCACTGTGTGCACTTAAGTCTGTTTTTATCGTATTCTTGTTCCTGTAGCACTCTGTGATTTGCTGAGGATGCACAGTGACCTCTTGCTCTGCCAGCTTCTGGAGCTTGCTGAGCACTTAAAAGTTCAGAGAGATAGAAGTGGCTTCCTCCTGTAATTTGACGTGTGGAAAAAGATCAGAACAGTGATCAGGCCATGTGGTTCTTATAAATGGCTCTCTGCAACTTTGCCTACAATGGACTGAATAAATCAATTGTGATATTAATCCTCTTATCATATAACATATATTTTATTAACATTCAGACATATTGTTTATGACGTATTAATAATTGGCTACATGTTTCAGCTTTTAACACCATTACAATACCTGGCTACATATTGCAGTCTTTCTACACCGTCTGCCAACAGCACATGCTATTTACATTGTATAATGTAACTGTATAATTTAATGACTAGTGAACCAGTAATGGGTCAGAATTGCTTCGTTGATTTATACAGTTACCATTTTTGAGCTGCAAGGGTTTTACTATGCCAGTGTGAATACCTCTGCTTATACGGCACGTGGAAAGGGATGGGAGGGGTGCATTTAATATTCTCATGCTCCAGTTAATCTAAGCAGTTTGCCTTTGCTTTTGTTTATCTGTTTTGCCCTGAAGGTCTTTAATAAATGGGGACATTAGCTGCTGCCCACAGATGAACTGCGAGGTACTAGACTTTGTTGGCTGCCTGGCGGCTTCCCAGGCTGCACCAGTAGAACAGCTTTGGACCCATCCAGGAGGACACAGGGCCTTATTGTCCAACGCCACTCCAAGCAACCCCATTCACAAGCAGTGTCCGTCTGCTTGAGAACTGAAGGCTTTCCACATGAGAGTGTTTAACTGTGCTGGAAGGCCCCGGATTGCTATTACTACTGCGACTTTGAGAGGAATAGGCGTCTGTTGGCCTTAAACATTTCCAGCATGGTTATAATAATGCACTGATTTTATGATACAATATATATTGTGTTTTTTTTTTTTGCACCACAAATATATTTTTTATTGTTGAGGAAGAAAAGAAGCACTCATATGTGTTTTTGTTTGCTCAGGCAGTTCAGTTGTCAAACCAAAACTGGTGAAGCCAAGTTTTAATTTATTAATTAAAATGTTAAAGCTGCACTATGTAAAATTTTAGGATTTGGTTTTCAGTGGTGGGACTGAACATAACATTTTAGAAGTTGGCTTGAACTTTGAACCCCTGAGCGGATGATTCTGGTGATTGCGAGCATGCTGAAGGAGTATTAAGAGAACTGGGTGAAGGATGTATTTGCTAAAGATGTAAGTGAATGATGTACAATAGACATTATGTCTTCATAGATTTGTTTTTGAGACCTAAAAATCGAGCTGGTTCTCCTTTTTTTGTTCCTGGGTGTGTGATGTTAATACATAGAGACGCATGATATGGTCAAACACTGACCATATGAATTACTATAAAATATTATTTCTGGCTTTAGAGGGTGACTTGCAGCAGCACACACACCCCAGATTTTTCCCTGACCTTGTGGTTGTCCCTTTTAGAAATACCATGGAGTGGTATTTCTTTTGCATTTCTACTCAAATTGTGCATACATTAATTTGTGTAACACTATTAAGTTCCTGCATTGTTAGTTCAAGGAAACATATTCTGAGAATTGCAGGTTGTTGTTTGTTTTTGGGATTTGTGTTTTGACTGAGGATATTTTTCTGGTGTGCTCAGGTGGGGAAGGAGACGGTGCAGACCACAGAAGACCAGATTATGAAGAGAGACATGCCTCCAGCCTTCATTAAGTAAGCCCTGCGCTTCCTGCCTCCCTCCAGGGGCTCGTCATTAAAACATACATCAAACTTAATAACATTCCCACACACACATAAACAAGCACACACACACATACACACACACACACACACACACACACTATACACCAGGTTAAAAAGGACGGTCTGCTAATGAAGTTCACCATGTGCTGGAGGGGCAGAACTGGTGATGAACTAGTCAGAATGTTCCAAGCATCTCATTATCTCTCTGGCTGGTCAAGCATATTTTTAAACACCCTGTGCTGGTGCCACATTTATCAAAGCACTCTTCGCAGTTCTCTTATGTAGGAGTTTTTAGCATACAACATCAGTGATATGGAAGTTTGTTTTGTGCTTTCAATGGCTTATCTGAATCAGTGAATCAGCATCATCTGCTTTGCACCGTTCATTCTGCTTACTAATGCTCAGTGGCGTCACTCTTTCCTCTTCTGAATTCCTTTCTTAAATTTAATTAGTAAAAAAATGTCCTTTGCTTGTTCTATTTTGGCGGCTTACCAATAAGAGGAAAGCACCTGACAGCTTGGCTAAATTCAAAGGAACCTTTTCCTTCCCTCGGTTCACATAACAAGAACTAAGAGGTGTGAGCTGAGGTTTAAGCTGAGCATGAGATGCATGTGAGCTGAATGTGAGCTGAGTATGCTGCGTGTGAGCTGCTTGTGAGCTGAGGTGTGAGCTGCGTGTGAACTGAGGCGTGAGCTGTGTGTGAGCTGAGGTGTGAGCCGAGCTGTGAGCCGTGAGCTGTGTGTGAGCTGAGCTGTGATCCCTGTGTGAGCTGAGTTGACCAGCTGTGCGCTGGTGATGCGCATTGTGCTGTGGAGGCTGAGCCGGCTGTGAGCTGTGTTGTGAGCTGAGGCGGTGTGAGCTGAGCTGTGAGTGGTGAGGCCGAGCTAGTGAGCTGTGAGCTGTGAGCTGCTGTTTGTGAGCTGTTTTTGAGCTGGTGATCTGTTGTCCTTAGGGGTGAGCCGAGGTGTGAGCCGAGCTGTGAGCTGTGTGTGAGCTGAGGCGTGAGCTGTGGTTGGTGAGCTGAGCGTGAGCCCTGCGGTTGTGTTGAGCTGTGTGAGATGTGTTGTGAGACTGAGGCGTGACGGAACGGTTGTGAGAGCCCTGTGTGAGCTGAGCTGTGAGCTGGGGGCGTGAGCCTGAGCTGTTGTGTGCTGTGGGTGTGTGTGAGCCGAGGTGTGAGCCGAGCTGTGAGCTGTGTGTGAGCTGAGGCGTGAGCTGAGGTGTGAGCCGAGCTGTGAGCTGTGAGTTGTGAGCTGAGCTGTGATCCCTGTGTGAGTCGAGGTGTGAGCCGAGCTGTGAGCTGTGTGTGAGCTGAGGTGTGAGCTGTGTGTGAGCTGTGTGTGAGCTGAGACGTGAGCTGCGTGTGAACTGAGGTGTGAGCTGTGTGAGCTGTGTGTGAACTGAGGTGTGAGCTGTGTGTGAGCTGCTTGTGAGCTGAGGTGTGAGCTGTGTGTGAGCTGAGGTGTGAGCTGTGTGTGAGCTGTGTGAGCTGCGTGTGAGCTGTGTGTGACCTGCGTGTGAGCTGTGTGTGAGCTGAGGTGTGAGCTGAGGTGTGAGCTGTGTGTGAGCTGTGTGTGAGCTGAGGTGTGAGCTGTGTGTGAGCTGAGGTGTGAGCTGTGTGTGAGCTGAGGTGTGAGCTGTGTGTGAGTTGTGTGTGAGCTGAGGTGTGAGCTGTGTGTGAGCTGAGGTGTGAGCTGTGTGTGAGCTGTGTGTGAGCTGAGGTGTGAGCTGTGTGTGAGCTGTGTGTGAGCTGAGGTGTGAGCTGTGTGTGAGCTGAGGTGTGAGCTGTGTGTGAGCTGTGTGTGAGCTGTGTGTGAGCTGAGGTGTGAGCTGCGTGTGAGCTGAGGTGTGAGCTGAGGTGTGAGCTGTGTGTGAGCTGCGTGTGAGCTGTGTGTGAGCTGAGGTGTGAGCTGAGGTGTGAGCTGTGTGTGAGCTGAGGTGTGAGCTGAGGTGTGAGTATTTGTGTGTTTTCACGTCACCTCTCACTATTGTTCTCCCTGAGGAGCTAAAAAAGTGCTGTAGGAGTTTGATAAGTTGTGTTGTGTCTTCTCTCCTGGACTGACTCCTGGCTGTCACGACTGACTCATGCCCTCTGATGACGCCACACTGCTGCTGATAGAAGATGCTGCTGTAAGAGGTTGCAGATGCATTATTGATAACCCTGGCTAGAAAGAGAAACCATGCTGAAGCGCTCCCTGGAGTTCCTCCCTCTGTGAGAAATGGAGCTTGGGCAGCAGGCGAAGCTGATATAAGTGGTGTGAAGAGCAGCAGTTAGGATTGAATTTATTTAATATTGATGCAGTGTGTGTGCGTGTTTGTGTGTGTGTGTGTGTGTGTGCGTGTGTGTGTGTGTGTGTGTGTGCGTGTGTGTGTTTCTCACTGTCCTGTTGCCTTCAGCTTTTTTTGAAAACTCGAACTGTGACATCTGTTTTTCCATCTTTGCACTGACTACAAAGACATCATATCTGAATAGGAAATATGGGAACAGTTCTCTGCTATGATTCTCTCAGTGGAATAATGATTGAAAGAGCCTCCGGATCTACTGTTCAAGTCAGTTCATCGCCCCACCCCAGGGCTTTTTCTGTTACATGCAGTATTACATTATTACATCCTTAAAACTCTTCTCAGTACACTTGCAGGCAATTACTGAGTCTATTAAAACATCAAAACTGCACTTTAAGTGGTAGTTATGGCCGCACATGACTCTGTAATTACTTTACTGGTTTGGATTCACAACAAACAAGACGGATAATGATTATTTTAATAGGAACTCTCCCAGAGGAAAGGTGTTTTCACTCGAAGCCGCAGACAGCACTGCAAGTCTAAATCTGCTTTACCACAGGTATTTTCACTGACTGATACATAAACTCACCAGACAATAAACGAGACACCTGTGAATGGAATACCTCCAAGAGCACTAATAACAGCTGTGATTAGCATGGACTGGACAAGTTTCTGTAGGCCACATAATTGTTCAGACATTTTTGCATCACAGACCTGTGCAGTAGGGCCAGATTTGGTGGATGTCTTCCCTGACACAATTCTGAGGAGAATGTCCTGCAGACTGGGATTTTCACCTGGTAGACCTGTATGACTGTATGCTTCCATACATCTGCAGATTCAGCTGTTTCCTTCTCACTATGGCCCTCTAATGCGATCACTCCTTTATGCCAGTCATTAACATCTGCTTTGTGACCCTTTTTTCCACAAATGGAACAAGACACTAAACGATACCATGCCTACTCAGTCTATGAATCCTGCCACACACCCCACAGGTATATATAGCCTGACCATCATCAAGCAATGCCATCTGCAGGAGCCTGTAGTTAATATCAACTTAAACGCTCAAAGTTATTTATTTGTTGTTAGTGTTTATTTTTTCCTAGTTAGTTAATAAAGCCATATATTGTGATACTGTGAGCAGATCTAATCCAGGAAACCATCGTATATGGTATAAAACTCATCACCATATGTATAGGTTTGCTAATGCTTACACTGGCCCCAATACTACTTATTTACATTGGAGTGAAAGGGTCTAATGGCTGTGTTTCTCACAGCAGCTTGTCCAGTTTTGGTGTGAGGATGGACAGACAGACTGTGACGCGCGCTGAGCTAAAAGCAAAGCTAGGTTTATTAAACAGTCTCGTAGCACAACACAGCAGCAACAAGGCACAAGCGGACATAACCAAGAGGGCAAGGACTGAGTCAGAGTAACAGGACGAGCAGAAATCAGAACCAGGCACAAAACAGAGTAAGACCAGAAAGTCAAAAGGGAGTCAAACCAGGTAAGCAAACGAGAACAACAACAGAGGAAACCGCTCATTACATTTACGGTATTTAGCTGACGCTCTTATCCAGAGCGACTTACAAGGTTAATCATATTACAGGTAGGCCAGTGTAATGTTAGAAGTCTTGCCCAAGGACTCTTATTGGTGTAGCACAGCATAGTCACCCAGCCCGGGATTCGAACCCCAGTCTCCCACGTGTGGTGGTGGCTACTTGGCAGGTAGCGGTGTTATCCGCTGAGCTACACCAACCAACCTGCTCAGTACGCACAATGAGGCAATACTTCGCAACAGGTCAGTGGGAGAGAGGAGTATTTGTACCAGAGGCTAATCAGCTACAGGTGAAATCAATATTCTGGAGACTTCAACCTGAGAGACGGAGCGGGACTGGGAGATGGTGGACATGTGACTGTGATGTTTTCGAGTGGTGGATTATGGGAAACGGAGTCCAGGAGATTGGGGATGAGAGGAGAGCCAGCAGGCGTGACATTTGGCTTCTATTTGACTTTAAGGTGTGTAGTTACTATATTGAAATAATGACATACTTTATCAAAATAATGACTTATGTTGGAAAAACAATACTTCCTGAGGAGTAATAACAAAATCTTCAGAATAGTCATTATTTTGAAAATTTTGACTTACTAAAAACACAAGTCATTATTTTAGATGAAAAGTCAAATGGTGGACCTGATGGACATACTGCTGCCAAACCATGTCTTGTTGTGTCCATTTATAAATTGTATCAAATACAGTTTTCTTTTTTAAGTAGTCGTATAAGTAACAATAAGGAAGGTGTTCTGTTTCCCAGTGGCATATTGGCAAGTGGTGTGGTTTCATACTCTATGAATTATTATTTTAATAAAGTATCTATAAAGCTTTTATTAGTATGTAGGAGTCCTCATAAAGTAAATCAGTGGTCAACCGTTCCGGTGGTAGAGGGCTGGAGTCCAGCATGTTCTATGATTTCTCTGCTCAGACACACCTGGTTCTACTCATCTGCTAATAACCCGATTTAGTAGATGTGTGAGCAGGGAAATGACCAAAGTGTGCTGAACTCAAGCCCTCTAGGACCAGAACTGGTCACCACTGAAATGAACTGTCTCACCAAAGTATATCCCTGGAAAAGGCCAGTGAGTCATACTTAGTCATAGCATATTAGTTTCTGCTCTGCACTCAGCTCATCAGTTATAGATAAGAGAGCTGTGTGCCAGGCTGAATGGAGCAGTGCAAAAAACTGTTCTCTCTTTTCATCTTCTCTCTAATAAAGATGGGGTTATACAGGTATTCTGTGTTAGCTGTTCATGTGCAGTGTGTTTTTTTACGCAGTTGACATTTTAGCGACTTCTAGTATAATATCTTATGCATGAACCAGAGTTCCTAAGGATCCTTAACAAGTCTTTTAAAAACTTAATGTGGATTTTAATGTTATACAAATTAAAGTCATGTAATTGAGCTATTGGAGGTACAGACCAGGTTGAAAAGACCATTAATATTAAACAAATTTAGAATAGTCCACCAAAAACATCTACCTACAGTGGCCCTGTGTGCAGGAACGCTGACCACTGACGAAGGGTGGATAGCAGAACTGCAAGTCAGGCACACTAAAAGGCCATGTTTATATAAAATGTCCAAACAGTGGCTCAGACCACTTTTGAGTTTGTGTACATTGTTTTGCAGTGGAGGTTTCAGAAAACTCAATTTTGTACTGTGACTCTTTCATCAGCTCACCTCAATGCTCTCAAAATGAAAAGCCTGAATACTGTTGCTCAGTGCACATGCTGTTAGACGCCGGCATGCAGAAATAGGTTCCTCACTGTTCTCACGTAGGAGTATTTGGACCCGGCATAAAATGGCTGAGTATAGGGTTTCCCCTTAAATGCAGCAGAAGGTCCATCGGGATTCGTAAATGCCCAGGCTGACACATTTGGCACCATAAACACAAGCTGGCTCTGAGCGCATCAATCAGCGCACACGTGGTTGGTGACAGGGAATGTGAACTTGTCTATATATAGACTGTGTGGTGCTCAGTGATCCTCAGCTCAGATAGGGAGGTGCCTGAGTTAATGTGGACCTCCGCTACTTGCACTGTGGTAAAAGGAGGCTTTCTCATATGCACACATATGTCATCATTCCACCCCTGCCCTTTCTGTGGGTGGGGGAAGGAACTGAGACGTGCCTCTTTATCTATTAATACATTACCACCTACGCATGAAGATGCCACACGGGCAATGGCGAGGTAGCAGGCGTGGCGGTTTATTCTCTGAAATATCTCATTTAAGGTCATTTTGTTATTATGCGAATTATATTAAATGTAACTTGTGTCTAAAAGTCCAGATATGACGTTGTTTTGCCATACATTCAATAATTATTTAAGTTACTTTCAAGGTGATATAGAATGGATATTGGTATAGTTGAATTAGGACTGATTGGTACATGGAAATTACATACCATGATTTATAAACACGGTTATATAGTTCTCCAAATGAGTTCAACGGCCCATGTCCAAAATTCTGAACTGTTACATAAGAGGCCTCAACATGTACATACAATAGAGCAACAGCACTGAAGTTGTTGGTGTGGAGCTGGACTCTGTGGTGAAGGTGGCAGAGAGGAGGGCACTGCACAAACTGCTGTCTATTATGGATGATCATGGGCACCCACTGCACACCGTCATCATGGACAGAAGGAGCAAGTTCAGTGGCAGGCTGCTGTCATAGAGCTGCTCCACGGACAGACTCAGGAGATCCTTTTTCCAGAGAGCCATCAGGCTCTTCAACTCCTCCCAGCAGGGCTGGTAGAGGGACGAGGACTGCTGAGGACTGAATTCTCTTGTTTAATCATAGGCTTATTTATGCACTGTTCACTTACTGTATATACTGTACATCTTTAACTCCTGGACACTCTGACACTTACTGTATATACTGTACATCTGTACTCCTGGACACTCTCAGACACTTTACTGTATATACTGTACATCTGCACTCCTGGACACTCTGACACTTACTGTATATACTGTACATCCTAACTCCTGGACACTCTGGACACTACTGTATATACTGTACATCTTTACCTCCTGGACACTCTCAGACACTTTACTGTATATACTGTACATCTGCACTCCTGGACACTCTGACACTTACTGTATATACTGTACATCCTAACTCCTGGACACTCTGACACTTACTGTATATACTGTACATCCTAACTCCTGGACACTCTCAGACACTTTACTGTATATACTGTACATCTGCACTCCTGGACACTCTGGACACTTTACTGTATATACTGTACATCCTAACTCCTGGACACTCTGACACTACTGTATATACTGTACATCTGTACTCCTGGACACTCTGACACTTACTGTATATACTGTACATCCTAACTCCTGGACAATCTCAGACACTTTACTGTATATACTGTACATCTGCACTCCTGGACACTCTGGACACTTACTGTATATACTGTACATCTTTACCTCCTGGACACTCTGACACTTACTGTATATACTGTACATCCTAACTCCTGGACACTCTGGACACTACTGTATATACTGTACATCTTTACCTCCTGGACACTCTGACACTTACTGTATATACTGTACATCTGCACTCCTGGACACTCTGGACACTTACTGTATATACTGTACATCTTTACCTCCTGGACACTCTGACACTTACTGTATATACTGTACATCTGTACTCCTGGACACTCTGACACTTACTGTATATACTGTACATCCTAACTCCTGGACACTCTCAGACACTACTGTATATACTGTACATCTGCACTCCTGGACACGCTGGACACTACTGTATATACTGTACATCTTTAACTCCTGGACACTCTGACACTTACTGTATATACTGTACATCCTAACTCCTGGACACTCTCAGACACTTTACTGTATATACTGTATATCTGCACTCCTGGACACTCTGGACACTACTGTATATACTGTACATCTTCAACTCCTGGACACTCTCAGACACTTTACTGTATATACTGTACATCTGTACTCCTGGACACTCCACTCCACCTAAATACCTATATATGCACATGTTTATTATGTTAATTCAGTCATTGTCTGCTGATAACTGCGTCCCTTGCACAATCATGCACATTTATTTATGTCTTTTCTACAGTCTACAGTTATATTTGTATTCTTGTATATATTTCCTTGCGAAGTGAGATATTTCTATATTTATATTTACATATTCATCGATAGTGACCCGTACTATGTAGGCCTATAGTTTATATTTTATAGTTTAACAGTTAATAATACTGCTGCCGGTACCTACTCATTTAGGTTTTTCATACTGCACAACCCTGTTTTTATTTTTTAATTTGTGTTTGTATTTGTATCTGTGCTGTTTTTTGTGAAACCGCGAGAACACTCTAAAATGCTGAATAAAGGTATTCTATGCAAACAGTAAACGGCATGAAAATAATAGTTCAAAGTGTGTTATGTGTGATCTTCATGTATGCGAACTATATATATATATCCGCTTGACATTTCAAACTGCAGCCTAACCAACATTGTAGGGCAGCTGCATGCACTTGTAAGACACTAACTGCCTTTTTCAGTGTCCATGAGCCAGCAAGTTCTACAACTGGCCAGCAGTATGGCTGCAGATGTGTTTTCTTGAGATGCAAAAGTCTTTTTATGAACTTTTCAGCAAACTGTAACCTAGTCTGTCTGTGGTTTCTGTGTTCTTCTCAAAGTGATCTACTTCAGCACATCTCTGACTACACTGTGCATAGTGTTCTTGATGTGTTCAGGGGTTATTCTTCAGCACTGAATCCATTCCACTGTTGGTTTCTGTGGTCTGCCAAATTGTTTTGATCTATTTGTTACTGAGTTTTATATCGAACTCTCCTGTTTGTATAGTTTAATCAAACTATGGTGATGTAGATACAACAAAAACAACATGATCGTCCAGTTATTTATCTCCACAGGCATCCATTATAGATTTTAATACCTGTCACTACCTCTAAATTACAATAAACAGTCTCTCTCTCTCTCTCTCTCTCTCTCTCTCTCTCTCTCTCTCTCTCTCTCTTTTTCTCTCTCTCTCTCTCTTTCTCTCTCTCTCTCTCTCCTCTCCTTCTCCTCCTCTCCTTCTTTCTCAGAGTGGAGAATGCTTGTGCGAAACTGGTGGAGGCAGCACGAATGCTGAAGACAGACCCGTACTCTGTTCCTGCCCGAGATTACCTCATTGATGGCTCCCGTGGCATCCTCTCAGGCACGTCAGACCTCCTGCTGACCTTTGATGAGGCAGAGGTACGCAGCCAATGAGCTCTGTCTGCACCAAAGCTTTCAGGTGTAAACAAACAATCTGTCTATTATCAACAGCTATGGATGGCTTTTCCAACCTTTCAGCAGTAGAGTGAGGTCATTCGAAAGTAACGCTTTCAGTTGACTCTTTCTTAAGAGCCTTTGCCAACACCTACTGCCATTACAGGGGTAACACTGCAACGTGGTGAAAGGTTAATGCCCCAAACTGCTAGACTGGGTGATATAACCTTATGGTATATGTGTGCTGGAACTTCTGAAGTCTCTCTTTAGAACTATTCTTCAGCAACTCCCATAAAAACACTTTATATCACTATAATACAATATTTGATCATAACAGAGCCTTACCGCGTACTGAAATACCATACCACTGCCTTCCCTTTTGTTGTTATCCCAGCCTTACAGGATTTAAAGTTTTGTGACTTATCAGACACAAGGGTAAAATGGAGGGAGACATGTTCTCTCAGCGTTCATGTTTTGCTGGGCCCCGTATTATCCTAATCCTCACTGTGTGCTGCATGTGTGCTGTGCCAGTGTAATAGAATTCACTCTGAGCACATGATCCCAGGCAGACGCTGCAGAGTGCACATTGTGTCTTTTATCAGCCTGTGTTACTTTAGAAGTAGGAGTGCAGCTTCAGCTGGTCACAAGACTCGTTATCACAAGACGAGATACGGCGCTGAACTCCCCAACCTGACGGCCACGCTATGAGGACATTATCTCAAACATTTACTTCCCAAAAGCAATAAAGAATCAAATTGAGCCTGTTCTCCAGCGGTTATTTTTATACCACTTTAAGGGGAATGATGATATTTTAGTTATGTTGGTAATAGAGTTACTTCTAGTTCTTTAGAAAGAGAGCAGGAGGCCTTTCACTTCATACCTGTGTGCAGCCATGACCTTATTCAGAATAAATGTTTTTTGTGAGAAGCTGGTGATGTATGAATTATGAAGTGGTATATATCGAAGGTCCGCAGTCACAGTCTTACTGTGAACATAAAGAAATAAGTCTGTGGTTTTTAGATGAAACATTGTAGTGTGCTTTTAAAGGCTGTTGCTGCTTGCTCCTCCATTGACTTATATTTGGTCTGAATTTCTTCTCAGGTGCGTAAAATCATTCGTGTCTGTAAGGGCATCTTGGAGTACCTGACAGTAGCAGAAGTTGTGGAGACCATGGAGGACCTGATCACTTACACTAAAAACCTGGGACCAGGTGCTCTTATGTTTGCTTTTCTCCTTGATTTAGAATCTACCCCTCACTTACTATGTTGATTATGTTGCTTTAGGAAAGTGAACGGTAGTGAATTATGAGAGCTCAAACTATTGTAGTTCCCCACTTACCTTAAGCTTAGAGATGGCGTAAGGCGGATATTTCCTGATTGCTTTTGAGGTGGCATTTTCCAGTTTTAATACTGGGAAAAAGCACACAGCACTGTGTAAACCATAGAAAGAACCCTTGATTTATTTGGTTTCAAATCTAAACCACCATCAAAAACAAGTTCTTTAAATTTCAGCAGAATATATGATTTATTATTATTATTATTATTATTATTATTATTGTTGTTGTTGTTGTTGTTGTTGTTGTTGTTGTTGTTGTTGTTGTTGTTATTATTATTATTATTATTATTATTATTATTATCAGATTTAATTGGACTTGTAAACCACCAAAACTGTCGCCTTTAGATATACCATACCTTAAGCTGTAATCTTTGAGAGAGAGGAGAAAATCAGGCTTTGTTCTTGCTACAGATATGAAACATCCACAGATGTTTCTGTCCATCTTTCCACTGCAAGAAGTGGAAGCTCAGTCAGTCTGAAAGGAAGTGTAGCTGTCATAAGGTACTGAGAAAAGGAGGTAGACAATCCAACAAAGAAGTTACTGGAGTTATAAGAACAATCAAGTGTTTACAGCAGAGTCTACATCAACATCACAGAATGTGTTTGGGATTACTTGGATTGTGAGAATCAGAAAATGCAGCCAGGGATCTAAAACAGAATAAAAGTCATAATACAGGTAAAATATGGACACATACTGCTAAAAACTGTATTACAGGGTGAACAACTTGTGCTGTTTTGCCCTGAACGTAAACAAATAAAGGGTGGTCTCTGACGTTTGCACAGTACTGTGAGAAGACTTGCACTGTAGTTTAACTCTTTAAGAAAACTAGACCCTACAAAACAGATCACCTCGCTTTTAGATACATGCAAAAACAGTTTATATGCTGACTGTTCCTGACTCTAAGCCTTATCTAGCTACTCGTCCTTATGTTCGCACTGAGCACCATCCGACTGCTGTTGTTGTCATGTTGTCTACTTCAGCCTGATTTCCATTATGTTGTGCTAAAAGCAATTCTACTAAATTAGCCATGATTTGTAACAGAATCAGACATTCCGATACAGAGTTTCAGACTGGCACCATCTCTACCTCAGAGGCTGAAAATGAATGCAGTTTAAGGAGCTGTCAGACTCAGATCTTCTGGGCTCTGCGTCCGTCATGCTGATTTATGGATGTCTCCTTATTTTTGTTAGGAATGACAAAGATGGCAAAGATGATTGATGAGCGGCAGCAAGAGCTGACACACCAGGAGCACCGCCTGATGCTGATAAACTCTATGAACACAGTGAAGGAGCTGCTGCCTGTGCTGATATCAGGTGAGGGAGAGGAAGCCGGCAGCATGCTGCATGCTGGGCCATGCAACAGCAGTTGATATGGCAACGTTGATAATTGCAGTCATTTAGCTGCTGCCCCTTAGCAAGAAGAGCAAGCTTCTCTCTCTCTCTCTCTCTCTCTCTCTCTCTCTCTCTCTCTCTCTCTCTCTCTCTGTCCAGCAGCTAAGAGTCTGATAAAACTGTGGAGAGCCTTAGTAATGACAGATGAATGTTCCATGCCGGGTGACCTTGAGCAATCCCCTGTGGTAGAATATGTCTTGGTACAAATTAGAGAATGAACATTTCCTAACATCTGTCACATCCTGCCCTGTCCTGCCCATAGTTGTCTGTCTTCTCTGGCTTTCTGTTTCTGTCTTGTCATGTCCATGTGCTCTTTGTTGTCCTGTTCCATGTGCTTCGATTTGTTTTGGTTTTTTGCTCCTCCTGTCTCCGCCCCCTTGATACCCCCCCACCCCACCTGTCCCTTGTTCATAGCTCCGCCCCTTCCCAGGTGTTCTCGTTGGCCCTTGTTGTTTTATACTCTCACTGTGCCCTTTGTTATTGTTTGGTGTTTTGTCTCCATGTCCGTTGATTTAGTCTCTGTTAGTTGTTTCTGTCACATAACAACTTCATTACAGTGATCAAAGCTGTCATAGTTTTCAGCACTATTGAGGGGTTTTTAAATTCTGTAGAGCACTAATATACAATAAAATCATTTGACCATGGGTAGAGGAGAAAAACAAACTACCAAAAACAGTTCTGTTTTCGATAGTGTTTTTGATGATTTGATCAAGATGATCAATATGCTACAGCTTATCCCATAGGTGGGGTTCATTTTTACAGCCTGGTATATTGACACACACAACTCTCAGTACAGTTGTATGATATACATACAATGAAGAAATGTATAATACATATAAATAATTCAATCAAAAGAGACTGTATTAAATGCATTTAGACTGCAATGAAACACCAAACATCGGCACAGTGATATGACAGCTAGAGTCAATTTTTGCTAACAATGGGCCTAATTCAATTTATAAAGATTCAGACTTTCAGCAGTTATATATATATTTTTTTTGGTAAGCAAAAAGGTGCAAACACTTTTTCAGCATGTCATGAATCTAACCTTTTCTTAGTAGATTTTGATGAATAAGGCCACGATTATTGATTATTGATTACTGATTATTGATTATTAATTATTGAATAATATTATATGATTGAACTCTTTTGAAAAAAAAAAAGCACTGTATTTAATTCATATGGGAGGATGTGGCCAGCTGTCATTGTTTACCTCAGGTATCTTAGTTTTAATGCTGTGTGATGACTAACCATCTGCTGTACTTTACCCTGGCTAGCTCTCACTGTGAAGTGGGTATTCACATCAGAACTGTGCTATGTTACATAAACCAAGAGAGCAGTTATAATAATAGGGGTGCATTCTGTGACTTGTGCACACAGCTCAGAACAACTTCATTGGGTGTTTTGTGGGGTAAATACAGTGTTCAGTGTGATATTTTTAGTTTGCAGATGAGGATGATTAATAATAGATCATTATGGGAACAGACAATGCGGTTCCACATTTTAAACATGCCAACAAAAACACTCCATTCAATGGTTTCAGTTCAGTATGTTACATTATGATGCATATTTAATATATGCTCTCATTGGGAAGTACTGACGAAATCCACGAAACCACAACAGTCAGTACTGCCTTTTTCCCCAGCCCTCTTTGAATCTGTTTAACTACAAAGAGTAGTTAAATAGCAAGTAGTTCAAAAATCACCTATCTTTGCCATTGTCTTCATATACATACACACTGTATATGTGTCTTGGACTGCATAGGGAATGAAGCAGCAGCCTACAGACATTTTTAATTAAGCAACAAAAACATTTTGGCTGATCTTATAAAGTTTTGACACAGATTGCTGCTTTTATGAACGTTATTTATGGCGAATGCTTTTTTTCTCGTTTTTCAGCTATCAAAATCTTTGTGACCACCAAATGTGCCAAGAGCCAGGGTGTGGAGGAGGCTATGAAGAACAGAAACTACACCTTTGAGAAGATGAGTGCTGAGATCAACGAGATCATCCGAGTGCTGCAGCTTACCTCCTGGGATGAAGATGCCTGGGCTAACAAAGTATTTCAGTCAATTCTGCTGACTCTGCGTGTGCTCTCTTATTCACATACACGAGAACAATGTAGAACTGAAAGTGCACCGTGTAAGCAGGACGACCTTCTTCTTACAAACTACACCACACGCTCCCCGATATATAAGCCCAGCCTCAACACAACCACCATCTCTCTCTCGGCCATGCTGTTCTCTTTTCCTTCTGTTTATCTTTCTCATATACTAGTTCCTTCAAACAGAGTGTATATGAAGAAGTAGGAGAATATTTTAAAAGAAAAGTGCGTGTTCATTACTGGGGTGTATCCAGCGGGGCCATAATTACAAATTATCGAGCATGTTTCCCATTTCACAGTCTGGCGTAGAATGGTGCAGCTATATAATAAATAAACACTGCCTGAACACTTAGGAGTCACTTCCAGATCATAAACGCGAGCCCTTGTTGCATATGGGGGAAATACCTGTTAATGACCTAAGGCCAACATGTGTCATGTGGTAGCGAGGTGCAAATTAAGTTAGAGGATGTAAAAGCTATTTCACTACTTGCTGTGACTGTACCTTCCCTTCTCCTCAGCATGGATATTCCTCATGCTCTCTGCACTGAAAACCTTTTTCTGAAGCATGTATCACGTCTGATTTTCTGTTAGCCCTGATGTAACCGTTTGTAAACACAGGATTTTCTTTCTTTTTGTTCTCTTTTCTTTTCTTTACTCTTTTCCTCCTTGTAGAAGGTAAGGCTTCCTCTTTCCCACTGTAATGCTCTAGCATGTGGCAGACAAGTCTTTCATGCTGTTGCATACTGTGTGTGTGTGAAGTGCGTCTGTATAATGTAGGACATGTGATTGTCCCTATTGCATTCATCGTGTGGGTTGTAGCATTTGTCAGACACAGTCAACATACTGTATGTTGGTGTCTGTGGAGGATGGTTGTCCTGTAGTTCAGAAAAGCAGCCCGAAGAGGGAGAGATAACAGGAAGGACTTATCTCTCTAGCTCTGTGCTTTTCATATGCCTTGCCTTTTTGAATGCCACAATTGCACTGTTTCATGTTGTCTCTCTTCCACACTCTTGCCCACTGCTGTCTCCCATCGAGTCTCACTCTGTTATCCTGTCCCTCTTTTTAACCCATTGACTCTTTTGTCCTATCTCTTCTTAACTTGTCCTCACATTTTAGTGACTTGTTGTCTGTCTAAGCTAATGGCATTGTAGCTCTGTGACGTGGTGTTTCCTGATATACCTGCTGCTCTGCTAGCTCGTACCTAACACAGCTAGTCCTTTTTGATTCGCTTTTGCGTTGTGTGAAGATGTAGCTGGTACATAGTATGTTCAGCTTTAGTGTACCTTACATGTGCTGCACATGTGTATGCAAATACTATGTAATATCTGTCCCTCTTTATACAAATCTAAACATATTAGTCTTTATGCAGTGATATTATTTTCATGGATGGCTTACCACATAAACGATTATCTTTCATTATTCAGAGGGTTACAAACGAAGTACAGTTTCAGTCGCATGCTCACTCGTGGCCTGTGATTGGACTCTGAATGAGTTTATGAAAGCTTGAGTTTTCAGCATGCACAGGCGGTCCACACACACACTCGCATACAAACAGTCTTTAAAGAAAGAAGAGTCAATATTGTTCACGCAGCACTGATGACAGCTGGAAAACACTGACGAGTTATTATGTGTTTAATGTGAAATCACATTAATTCTCTTTTTAAATCTGGACTCTGACCAGGTCAAAGCTTCAGAAAAAAAATAGTATTATTATATATATTTTTTCCTCTTTTGCATATAAATGTAGATGAATAATAGAGAATAATAGATGATCATGTTTGCATTCAAAGATTTTCCTTAAAGCTGTTTAGCTGTTTATAAATTAAATTATCTATCATCTATTATGTTTTTCAGTTTTTTCCTTTTCCTTTAGTCAGTTATGAAGCTTTTTGAGCATTTAAACGAGCTGCAAAGTTATAAAGCCCAATGTACATGCCAAAGGGTACAACTCTATCCCACTGAAAACGCTTTTATTCAGCTGCCTCAAATGCCTTGTATGTATTTCAGCCCTTTTCTTAAGGTGATGTAATCTCATAGCCCAAAAGAATAAAATAATAAAGCTTATTAAAACTTAAGATTCAGTAGTTCAGAAACAAGGCAAATTAAAAAATGTTAAGTTTTAAAAAGATAAATTTTGTTAAGCTTGAAGTTTCTAAGAGTTTATTAAGTATTAAAGTATCAAGTGTAAGGAATTATGACATTATGTTATTAACATAAGAGTGCACCGATAATGGATTTTAAAGCATTGTTCCAGTATTGATTTAGAAAAAAAATGTTCAGTGGACTTTGTCCTGGATTTTTACCTGGTTTTCTTCCCAATTTAATCATGGCCTCTTAGGATACCCTGATTCCCCCTATACTCTAATGCAGTGTTACCAGGCTGGGAGGGTGAAGGCTAATCTTGCAAGTTTTCACTCCAAGGACCACCTACCTGTTTTTCCTAGATGAAGCAATTTGAGTAACATGCAAACCGAGCTGTCACAGTTTTGGCATGCTGTGTATGACAAGACTATTAATAAAATACAATATACAATATATATAATATAGTGCAGGAAGCTCTCTTGAATTTAGAGAAACAAAACCATGTTTTTAATTTGGATGCTAAAAATGGAGCACATACACAACCTAACTTCAGATCTTAATAAATGTGGCCAGCTTTGTGTGCAAAAGCACTCTTTGTTCATTTCTGTGTGAACCAGCATCTCAGGCTGAGGGTATGTGAAGACTAGCACATGGTTCCTCCGAGACTGCAACCTCATTAGACAGTTCAGTGTACATGAGGAAGAATAAAGGCTGGCAGTTCTGTTATGCCAGCTAACTAATGCCCACATTGGCTCCCCCTATCTCTTGGCTAGCATTGATGGAAGACAGGGACGGTCATCATACCATCTCAGATAGAGCAAGACAAATAATGCTTTGGGCTTGGCTGTGGCTTTGCCAGACATCAAACTTGCAATCTCTCAGAGATAGAGCCAGTACTAAAAGAGATTTCCTACTCAGGAGAACAATTTTTAACACTATGTGAGCAACATGAACATCAGATTTCTAACTTATAGAATAGTACTAGCTTATTAGCCCAGAATGTTTTAAATAGAAAAATATATATATCATGCATAATTATGCTGCAACATTTTAGTATAGGTTTAGATGGATCATTTAAATACTTGCAGTGTAGATTTACCAACATCATATGATAAATCCAGTTTGACTCATTGCAATCTTTCACCTTAAACAGCTTTGTGATCAGTTATTCTGTTGCCCTTTTATACTTAGTGTGATTGAAATACAGTATGTATGAAATGGTATTGCGCCTGGTACCAGTCTCCGAGTAACTTTAGACGTAAGTGGAATTATTAGCATCTTTATTAACTGTGTTAGTCTCCATCTGTTTGAACTCAGTCTGCACACTAGGCTGGGTGCTTCCTACTGCTCACACATTACTCATTGTAACTGGAAAAGGTGGATGTATATGTGTCAGCAGGTTGTAGCGGGAGCTCATTGCATATTCAGTCTGTGAGTGTTCAAAGCGTCCTCTGATCACATCATAAAAAATTGAGGTGTCCTTTTCTGAACTCCATGCTACTTTTATACGCAACGTATAGTGTGTGTGTGTGTGTGTGTGTGTGTGTGTGTGCGTCTGAGTTTGTATGTGAGCTCGTATGTGGGGGGTTGAAAGCAGGCTGCACATCAGATTGCCTTATAAAGCAAGAGAGTTGCTCATTAGTTCCAGAGGTACACTATCAGCACCCTGTTTAGAGTGTCCAGTGTAACTGTGCCTGCTGGTAGCTGTGTGCTACTGAAGCAGTGCTGATTTGGTATTATTGCTTAATAAGGCATCACACTGGACTGTGCAGTTCCCGAATGCAACCCAACTCCGAGCTGACTCCAGCTAATAATGCAGACTAACGGAAATGACTTGTCAGCTTACAAATAATGTGATCTCATCTCTCCTGTGGGTTTGAATGCAGCTGTTAGTGGAAGCAGGGAAAAGAGGCTACGGGAGATGGTGGGGGTGGATATAATTCATTCTTGCTGATTGAAGGCTTGTGTGTTTGGTCATCACACCTTTTGCCTTATCATCAGTTTGGTTGGGAATTGCGACAAACATTGCGCTAAACTTCACAGGAAGGCCTCCTTGGCTCTTTAAACATTGGTTTGCAGTTTTGTGTGGGACACATGTAATCTGTTTGGGGGGCATACAGGATAGGACAGTGATACAGGCTGGGGAATTGGCAGGTCTGGAGCAGGGACTAGTGCCCTTGTTATGTGGGTGTTTTATTTCTGGCCTCCACCTTTTAAGGATGAATTTAAGTCAAAAATTGTGGTGGAAGTTACTGATACAGTCAGTATTTAAGATTATTTTTCAGTTTGCAAAGAAACAAACCCTTCCACAATACTCATACTCTACAGCGACTACAAATCTGACATAGCTCCTATTAAATTACACAAAAAAAACGTTACATAGTCTATTTCTGCTGGTGTAGCAACAAGGACACTGCTATTCTATTTAATGTTGGGATGCATGATGCTCAGAAGGGCTGCAACTCACAATGATTTCCATAACTGGCTTCAAATTATCAAATAAAAATGCAGTGCTCTGCCAATAACTAAATACTTAACATCATGCACAATGTTTACCTTAAAAAATTAAAAATATAAGAAGACTTTTACACCGTTCTTGGTCTAATTCATACTTTCATCAAGCCACGCAGCTTGTTCACTATTTGTGAAACTGCATTAATCATGTGTATGATGTCAATGTTTTCAAAAACAACTGTCCACATATAAACACAGCAAATGAAGTTAATAGGAGATGTCTGTGTGTCTGTGTGGGAGGCCAGGATGCAGAAAAAGAAATACATCTTTAAAAACATCCATATTCATGTGGATGAGCAGGTTTGTGTGCATTAATACACTAACAATGAATAAGTATAAATATGCCGCGCAGTTTAGACAAAACCAAACCAGTGCTCGTTAAAAAGCAGACGACTCGCATCTACTGCTGTGAACCTGTTATGGGACCTTGTTTTTTTAGATGATGTTAATTCCCTTTGATTAATTTTGTTCTGTTTTAACCCTGTACTCCAGCCTCTATATTTGTCCCTTCCATTCCGTGACATAAATGAGGAGCAAAAGGGTCATCAAGCTCCTAATTTGTTGGATTTTGTAATTTTTTTTATCCATTTTTATTATGAATGTCCTTGATGACATCATGTATTTGATGCAGCAATAATGCGTAGTTTTAGTAAATAAAGGTTGGTAATATGGCAACATGATATTATCACAATACATTGCAGCATGATGAGCATATCACAGGGATACGCCACTTCTAAGTAAATGGTTTCCAAAAGATCTGCACATTGCAATTGTTGCAGTAAACAATGGCAGCTCACCAGCCTTCAGTCTATTCCTAACCAAATGTATGTAATATGTCCACCTGAATCCTGAGCCATTAACCTCCTACCTTCACTAAGACTTAGCCCCATGCACAATGACAGCAGAGCAGTTACAGACAAAATCTGTAACTCTCCACTAGCGGTAGAAAACCAGAGCAATAACGTCATTTTACCTTTAGCGTAATGAATCCTGATCAGTAACACTGCATGTATGAATGGGTTGTATGAGTAGGTGTTGTAGGTATCTGCATACATTTCATATGAATCAGTACATAAATGACATAAATCAACACTTTCCCTACTGACTAGGCTAACTTGTGTTCATGGTATCACAGGCTGATTATTCTCTGGCAAGACTAACCTATGATCATAGCGTGGAGTTGTTATGCATCACTGAGTTTATTTACAACCTATTACATTACATGTTTAATTATATATTAATGTATGTATTTAATCAATGTTTTAGTTATGATTATGCACTATTACTGAACGATTAATGAATATGCCATTAATACTTTATGTAAAAACATAAGCAGAGTTAGCCCTATTATATGTTAATAATGTAAGTAAGTGGATAACAGACTTACATCACTGAGGTCTCTAACTGATGCTTCGTGCAGCATTCATTCTCTTTCAGATGTCTGATAAAAGGAAATTTGGTTGCTTCAGGTCAAATCATGGCACACCCCTGTATGTGTTAATGGTTCAGACTGTTCAGTGCAGCAGGGAACAGAGACTCGGAGGCAGTGAGCCAGACGGGCTTGAAATTTCCTCTAAATGTGTGAGTGGGTGCAATGGAGTGTGAAGTGGTGATTATGTGGCCCCCTCCACCTGTGTATGTGTGTGTGGGTGTGGGTGTGTGTGTGCGCATGTGTGTTATGTAGCTTGCCAGCTCTCTGTCCTTCAATCTGTGAGGGTCACCTCACACTGCAAAGCCCCTCCCTGTCAGCATTCTCATTCCCACGAGAGAAACATCACACATACAAACTGCTTTATAACAACTGAGTCTGACTGCACTTCATCAGTGCTGATAAAATAGCCTTAAGTACTTATCTTCATGCTCTTTTTCTTTCTCTCTCCCATTCTCTCTCTTTCTGTTATTATTCCTCTTTCTGTCTTTGAAGGACACAGAGGCTATGAGGAGAGCACTGGCACTGATTGAGTCCAAGATGAATCTGGCTAAAGCCTGGCTCAAGGATCCTCATGGCCTACCAGGTAACCAAGCATGGCAGCACACTTAAGCCTTTCTGCCAGAAGATGAAGTGACCCTGCTAGCTTCAAAGTTATGTGAATTAAGCAATCATATCTCAATCCAGTATAGCACCAAGAAAAAACCCTACTGACATTAGGTTTAGTGATGCTGTAGAATAAAATAGAATGGAGTACACTTATTTTACTTGCATACAATGAAATTAAATGTGACACTCTCCAAGAAAAACAGGAGAAAATTAAAAGAGCAGTAATATACAATATAGATAGATAACATATTTACATATGGATACTGCAACAGGAGAATGTGAGTTAAGTATGGCAACAGTTGCAATATAAATCACATGTCCCTGGATGGTTAGTTTTTGTCGCAATACAGTATTTGTTGTAAATTAAGAAATGAAAACTTCTGCTACATTCACTGTAAACCTCACTGTGAACTAAGTTTCTGACCAAAAGAACAGACTGCTGAATTAACATATCCCATACCTCATCTTCATATATCCTCATCTTGGAGGACAGGCTTTGAGCGTGACATATTTGTACAGGGGCTGCAGGTGAGCACGCTCTGCGTCAGATTTTGGACGAGGCAGGGAAAGTGGGCGAACTGTGTGCGGGGAAGGAACGCAGGGAGATCCTGGGAACGGCCAAGACTTTGGGCCAGATGACAGATCAGGTGTCGGACCTGCGTGCCAGGTATGGGCCTTCAGTGGACGCTCAGGAGAATCAGATCTCCACACAAATCTCCACTTAGAGAAAAGGCTGACCAGTCTTTATTTAGAGCCACAGCTTTTGCGTTTTGTTCATCTCTCCTCATTGATGCATATGCTTGTAACTTTTGAAACCAGGCATAAGTTTGTTTTTCTTTAAACCTATTCAAGCTGGATTAGTTTTACTAGAGGGTGTCATGTAATGTATACAAGATATAAATAGCCATACCAACATATGATAAAGAAAAAATCTTTTTTTGCAAAATCAATTCAGATTCAAGCACAAATCTATCATACCCTGAAATGCTTTGTTTTTATTCACAAATAGGCCAAAAGGAATGACAGATTTCACATGATGTAGTGGAGTAAAAAGTAAGATATGAGTTTGTAAGATATGAGTTGAAGTAAAATGTCCCCCAGAGTAGAAATACCAGAATCACCAAAAAACTACTTAAGTACAGTGACCAGTTACATTTACAAAAATTCCAAAGTTAAAAGAGAGTTAAAAAAAATTAGGATACACCCTCCTATCAAATGCTATCCCCAGCAAAACTGTACACAGCACTTAAAGCTTTCATCTTAGAGAGAAAATCAAGCCCCGCTGTTGCTTCAGATCTGTTGGTCTCTGCATCATTACATTGTAAGAGGACAATCCCACGATATGGGCCTGAAAGGATGTTCAGCTGTCAAGAAGCCTTAACTAAGAAAATCTTCACTGGACTGAAACTGGACATTTGAGGTGTGTAGTAGGTTTTATGGACTCATGAGTTCACAACTGAACTAGGACTAAACTGAAACTAAACTGTGGAAAATGTTCCTGCAGATTTCTTTTGATAAACTGAAAACAGGACACCCATTAAGAACGGAAACTGTGGAAAAGAACGGATATGCTAAATACTGAAAAATGTAATGTTCAATTACATTGTTGTTGAGGCTTCTGTGTAAGGAATGGCGCTGAAGGAGAGTGGTGCAGGCATGTGTGTGGAGGCTGAGCTGCAGAAAAGTGAAAATGATAGCCCTGAGATCAGAGACGAGGCCCTGGCTTCATTAGAGGGACTGGAGTAAAGCAGATTAAAGGCTAAGCGCTGGTTAATCAGCCATCGGTTCAGACGACTGCCTGTGTACAGTTCACCCATCAGAGGCTGCAGCCAAAAGACCAGAAAATGCCTTTGCTTGCACACACACATATACAATACACCATCTGTGTTGCTTACACGTCTTCAAAATTTTACTAACTGTATTTATATACACTGCCAGTCTGAAGTTTAAACACCAAACTAAAAAGGTCTTTTTCGTTATCTTAAAGACTATACAAACTGATGAGATATACCACATTTATGTGTTCACTTTTAATTACCATTCCTGTTTTCTCAGACAGTGACCATTTGTAAATAAGCTATTGTACATGACCATGTAAAAAGCATTGTCTCTGTGCTGCTTTCCAGAGGACAGGGACCTACGCCCATGGGCATGCAGAAGGCCCAGCAGGTGGCTCAGGGACTGGAAATCCTGGTTGGCAAAGTGGAAAACGCTGCTCGCAAACTGGAGATCCTGACCAATGCAAAGCAGGCCATAGCCAAGCGAATAGATGCTGCACAGGTGAGACTGTTTCTCCGTCCAAGCGATACATAGAAAACAAGGCCTCGGAATTTGTTTTCCACTTTGCAGCGAGGCCAGATATTCCACAGAACATCCTTTATGAGATTTAAATCAAATCCCTGAGGACACAGAGGCACTCATGACTGCAGACTGATCATTCTCCAAATGGTGATCGGAGCTGACAGGCCATTATGAATCTTATTTCATTTGCTTGCTCTGTGACTTATGGGTTTCCGGAGGGTGGGAAACTGAATGCATCACAAGTACAGATTTATGTCTGAGGCACTCGGTTGTGATGTACTCCCATCAAACCACAGTGAAAAAAACAGCATGGGACCAAAACTGCAGCAGAGCATAGGATTATGTAACGTTCTTCATACTGAATAACAATGTGACTAAAAATGGCATCATGAAGAAACATCAATCTGAACACAAAGAGAGGCAGGTCAGGAAACTGACAGATGCTGAGGATAGACTGTTTCCTGCAGTAAACTCCTGTAGAGGAGATGACTGGGATGTGATTTCTGCCCTTAGTTCCCTTTAATTAGTGCCTTCCACCCTTTAGCCTGAAAATACTCTGTTAGGGGTGAATGCATTCATTGCATCCATTCAGTCAGTGCATTCGTCTGGTGGTGATGCTTCAACTGCATTGATTATGAAATGCTAGAATAGATTATAATGACATAAATTGAATGTGTGCTACTGGGTACACAGTTCCTCCCATAGGATGTATTAGTATTATCAAATTGGAGACACTTGAGCATTAAGGGTGTATTGAATTATTAAATTTAGTAATTAAATAATGTATAAATCATTGTGATTTAAACCACGGCTACTCAGGCTGATGTATTTTAAGACATTAGGGTGCGGTGTTGTGCTTATCACAGCTTTATTGAAAGAATGATGAGTTATGGGCGTGTTTGGATGTTTCTAACAGAGCTGTGTAGATCATGAACTGGCTCCATGTGGGGATTTCCTATGTGTACTGTAGCACACCTGTTGCGGCACTGTGATGATGGACTGTTTAGCCTGGACAGCATGCTAAGCCTTCTGTGTTTGTACAGAGCTGGCTGGCTGATCCTCATGGTGGTCCTGAAGGAGAGGAGAACATCCGAGCTCTGCTGGCTGAGGCCAAGCGCATCGCAGACCTGTGCGAGGATCCCAAAGAAAGAGATGATATTCTGCGCTCAATCGGTGAAATCGCCAGCCTCACTGCGAAGCTCGCCGAACTACGCAGACAGTATGTATTCCAAAATGGCGTCTTAGGACTTTTCTCCTCTAAAGCTAAGGAATTGCAGTGTTTTCCTTTTTTAAAAAGAATACCAAACAGCTGTTTTATGACCGTTTTTGATGAGCTGTCAGAGAGGTACATGTAGGGTACCTACAAAGAATCCCCAAAGAAAAACATAACCATACTCAGCATTATATATAATAACTCAGGTGACACATTTACGATTAGTGGTTAGGTTTTGATAGTCAGTGAAACACCTATATTTGCACTGTGGACATTGTAAGCACTGCTTTCTATAAAATCAGTAACTTTCTCTTCTGTGCACGAGTTCACATCAGACAGCTCTCTGAGTGACTTCGCTTACATCTCACATATGATTTAATTATTTTGGAAAATCTGCAGAATTCCCCCTCAAGTCGTCATGTAAAGTTCTTTTATTGTTACAGACAAGTACTGACAGGTACTGTATATGGTTGGTATGGCTCAGCAGATTACACCATTACCCACTAGGGAGCTACCACTAAGATACCATGCAAGATGATGTGAAGAGTTTTCCAAGTGATTCTGGAGTATTTATGTTATGGACTTACAGGGGTTGGACAATGAAACCGAAACACCTGTCATTTTAGTGTGGGAGGTCTCATGGCTAAATTGGACCAGCCTGGTGGCCAATCTTCATTAATTGCACATTGCACCAGTAAGAGCAGAGTGTGAAGGTTCAGTTAGCAGGTAAGAGCACAGTTCTGCTCAAAATACTGCAATGCACACAACATTATGGGCGACATACCAGAGTTCAAAAGAGGACAAATTGTTGGTGCACGTCTTGCTGGCGCATCTGTGACCAAGACAGCAAGTCTTTGTGATGTATCAAGAGCCACGGTATCCAGGGTAATGTCAGCATACCACCAAGAAGGACGAACCTCCACCAGCATCACGTAGTGACCTGGCCACTATCCTGCAAGAAGAATGGCTTAAAATCCTTCTGACCACTGTGCAGGACGCAGTATATGTCATTCCCAAGACGAACTGACGCTGTATTGGCCGCAAAAGGAGGCCCTACACCATACTAATAAATGATTGTGGTCTAAAACCAGGTCTTTCAGTTTCATTGTCCAGCCCCTGTATAACACAATGTAAAGGGCAGCCACTATGTTTAAATGATATAGAACAAACATAAAAAATGAGATATTTGTTAGTTTGTTTGTGCTATGTTTGGTCACTTCCTCTTGGTTTTCTGTTGAATGCATGATCTGATCTGCCCTTATCTATCTCCCAGGGGTAAAGGCGACACTCCTGAGGCCAGAGCGCTGGCCAAACACATTGGCACAGCTTTGCAGAACCTGCAAGCGAAGACCAACCGCGCTGTGGCCAACATGCGGCCAGCCAAGGCTGCCGTGACCCTGGAGGGAAAGATGGAGCAGGCCATGCGCTGGATAAATAACCCCAGCATTGATGACCATGGAGTAGGTGAGCCTGCATGCTGAGCTGACAGAACCTACTGAGTGAACAATAGTGTGCATTTTTCAGTGATTTCCATATAGATTAGTTCTGACAGGTAATAATAAAGGACGTGGAGAGATAATATTTTTTGTGGGAGAATCTAATTAGAGCCATTTTCAAGCCATGTAACAGTACTTTAGTATCGGTGTGTGTCTATGTGTGTGCGTGTAATGGTTGGCCAGCTGGACTATAATGAAAGACCAATCATTTGAGGCTATTTACATGCCCCAGAGGACAACACTGACATATCAAGTGACTTATTCATCTGTGTGAAACCAAGACCAAGCACTCTGGCCCCCTGGTGGCCAGGAAAATAACCTTGATGATGACGGACAGTTCCTTAGTCCCTGCTGTATGCATTTCCACCTTAACAATTCCTCAGAAGTAAATAGCTGCCCCTATGTTCTATTCATAGCCAAATTACATTACAGCCTGAACCTCTTGTATGTAAACCAGTGAGTAACCCTCTGCTCTCAACAGCATATAATTATAGAGGTGCAAAGAAAGATTATATAACTTGAGTTGGGCTCCACATGTAGTTCTCTTCTGTTTATACACAACCACTTTCATTTCAAAAGCCTAATATTTGCTTTCAAGATTAACAGAATGAAACTGTCTAACTGACACTTGTTTTACACTGACCATGCCGACCATGAGAGATGGCTAGCAGTAAAGAAACTCCATGCTGCACGGATGCCGGACTATTTTTAAGCCTTTACATTCCAACAACAGTGTTCAGAATTAATATGTCAAGTTTCTATGGAGCCTGTCAGTCTATAATGCCCTAAAGTGGCGACCCTTTAGTTGTATGACTCTGTATGTATTCCTGGCTCTCCCCGTCTCTCTCTCTTTCTCTCTCTCCCTGTCTCTGTGTGTCCAGGCCAGGCCGCTATCCGTGGACTGATCGCTGAAGGCCGCAGGCTGGCAAATTCTCTGCCAGGGCCATACAAGCAGGAGCTGCTGGCTAAGTGTGATCGTGCAGAGCAGCTGATGATGCAGCTAGCTGACCTGGCAGCGCGGGGAGAAGGAGAAAGTCCTCAGGCCCGAGCTGTAGCTGCACAGCTCCTGGAGACCCTCAAAGTAAGATGACCAGGAAACTTCTTAAACTCCTTAAAACACAGACAGTCTACTGTACACTCTACAGTAGCATAGCAATGGTGCCTGCTTATGGAAGGGTCTAATGTTTCCCAGATCCAGATCCAGATTTAGCCTAAACCTATGACATGGAATGGTGAAAGACTATAGGTATTACACTTTAGGCCAAGTTTGGTTTATTCATGTCAAATAAACCAGTGAACTGTGTTTTACATTGTGATCCAACAGCGCCATCTTCTGGCTGCTACTGACACAGTTCTTTATTGCCAAAGTGTACATTTATTTTTTTTTATAAGTGGACTAATAAGGTACAATAAGAGAAAAGAAACTACATAAAGGAACCAATAAGTGATGGATGTTACATGTATTTAGAACTAAAACTACTTTTATGCTTCTACTTAAGTTGTTCCCACCCTTGTATTAATGTTACATGTATTGAGAACCAAAAACTAAAAATAAAAGTTTTGCACATGCCAGTTTCAGACAAGGGTTTCCAATTTGGCAAATAAACAGTAATTATGCGTTAATATCTGCAGGAGAAGCGTGTTAACTTACTTTCATGTAGGAAATCAAGAAAACGTTTGCACACAGCTGTGTGATACTTACAGTTTCTCATTATATCGTCTCATTTCATTTTGTTTTCAGGATTTAAAGGCGAGGATGCAGGAGGCAATGACCCAGGAGGTATCTGATGTATTCAGTGACACTACAACTCCCATCAAGCTACTGGCTGTGGCAGCTACAGCTCCACTCGATGCTCCTAACCGGGAAGGGGTATGAAGAACACACTGAGTACACATGCCTAGGAGTAGATACATGTAGATACATGGAGATATACCTCAAATCAGCGTAATAATAAATAGACCACAGTCAGTGATATTAGACGTCATTAGAGATCAGATCAGATTTATTTCACATGCGTTACCAGACTGCTGGAACACTGGCAAGGTACAAAACCAGTAGAGAATGTTTCTCTTGTTTGTTGCTCTGCAGGTCTTTGAAGACAGAGCCTCTAATTTCGAGAACCATGCTAACAGACTAGGGGCTACAGCAGAGAAAGCAGCAGCTGTGGGGACAGCCAACAAGAGCACAGTGGAAGGAATCCAGGCTACAGTGAAGTCATCCAGGGAGCTAACACCTCAGGTACGTGTGAGAGTTCCCTCTGGGCCAAAGCGTGGGGGGAGCATTTCATCATGCCCTTGCACGTATTTGTACATGTACATCAGAGCTGGGTGAGATGTTTGACCAGGGGCCAGGACAGAGACTGAAGTGATCATGTCTCTGGCCATAACTGGTTCATGTGTGCTGAGCATGTTACACCATCAAATGATGAATCATGTTTCAGATGAAATTCAATGGCATGTAAAGTTTGCTTAAGCTTGTTTAGCTGTCTGGAGTGACGAGTAAGTTGTTATGAGTAATGTTTTATTGAAATGTGTTTCATTGTTTTTGCCCCTCGCAGGTCACCTCTGCTGCACGTATTCTTCTCAAGAACCCTGGCAACCAGGCAGCTTACGAACATTTTGAGACCATGAAAAATCAGTGGATTGACAACATTGAAAAAATGACTGGTATGCAAAATATTTGCTTGCTTCTTTCCTGTTTAATATACAGTGCTGTCTTAGGCCATCTGACAATATGTTAAGTTATTTATCTCTAACATTAGAGTAAATACAAATAAAAACACATTGTGATTTGATGTGTGTGAGTTTAACCATGTAGGAAGTCCAGTATTTACAGTTACCATCCAGTACCTGCTTCAGCTAATCGATACTCCATTAAATCAAATCAGGTTTTCTGCATATGGAAATCTATGCATATATATACATATTGATTTAAATAATAGAAACAAATTAATACCCAATAAATAAATACCCAACAAATTCTATATTGTCACATGGTTGGGCAGTCATGGGCTGGAGGTTAGGGAACCAGCCTTGTGACCGGAGGGTTGCTGGTTTGATTCCCTGAACTGACAGTAATGACTGAGGTGCCCTTGAGCAAGGCACCTAACCCCCAACTGCTCCCTGGGAGCCGTGGATAGGGCTGCCCACCGCTCCGGGTAAGTGTGCGCACTGCCTCCTAGTGTGTGTGTTCACTAGTGAGTGTTTGTGGGTTTTTCACCTCACAGATGGGTTAAATGCGGAGACCAAATTTCCCCACTGTGGGATCAACAAGGGATTAAAATCTTAAAATCTTAAAAATATCTTCCCAGGTGGCAAATACAATCCAGGCTTCAGTGGAAGTGGTGGAAGATGCACCGCCAGTCAGTGTGGTTTAGCCCTGTATGACTGAGCCTTGATATTAATTACTTTTGAAAAACATTTTAGTGCCCCAATAAAGTATCTGGAAATTTGTGGCACACTTAAGATGTGTTATGAGCACTGAATTAATTAATGTCAAACCAGGTGGTATGTATCTTAAACAGACTGTTCATGTTTTTTTGGGAAATGTTGACTGCTGTGTTTCTTTTTCAGTGGCAATGCCTCTGCACACTTTTATTATTGATTATCCCTTCAATGACACAAGCTCATAGAACAACAGCCTCAGACTGTACAGTCCTCCTAGTCAGTCTGGTGGCTGTCTTTCATCAGTTTGATTTTGTGCTTGATTTTCTTTTTCTTTGAATATTATTTTTGTAAGATTTTCTAAAATGTTTTGGTATTTTAGAAAGTAAATTAAAAAACATCAGTGATTTATACAGATGACTAACATCGTTCACCATCTAAATATGTTACTGGGTCATACGCTAATTCGAATTTGTTCTAATATTCTATTGTGTTTAATAAAAGCAACACCCACTTACTGCTGAGAAAAATAGTTATTTAAAAATCACGACTTGCTTTTTCACAGTGCTGTATAATAATGACTCTAATAACATTTACTGAAGTAAAGTGAACTGTCCACACTGCCTTCTTAAAGGAAACCATCTGTCAGAGGGTATTACAGATTAAAGTGTATCTCTGCCCCACTGTGACAGGTTTGGTAGATGAGGCGATTGACACTAAATCTCTCCTGGACGCCTCTGAAGAGGCCATCAAAAAAGACATTGATAAATGCCGTGTGGCTATGGCAAACGTGCAGCCCCAGATGCTGGTTGCCGGGGCCACTAGCATTGCCAGGCGAGCTAACCGGGTACTACTGGTGGCTAAGAGAGAGGTGGAGAACTCTGAAGACCCGAAATTCAGGGAGATGGTGAAAGCAGCTTCAGACGAACTGAGCAAAACGATCTCACCTATGGTTATGGATGCCAAAGCGGTGGCAGGAAACATCCAGGATCCAGGTAAAGATAACATGGTTTAATAAAGTACAGATGCAAATTCACCTCATTACTTTAGTGCATTAGCTGTTCCTGAACCAGACCCTTCCTCATGTGTCTGGTGAACAGGTCTTCAGAAGAACTTCCTGGACTCAGCCTACAGGATCCTGGCTGCTGTGGGGAAAGTGAGAGAGGCCTTTCAGCCTCAGGAGCTAGACTTCCCTCCACCTCCTCCTGACTTGGATCAACTGCATGTGAGTGTTGTAGCCTTCATGTTGCAGCCACCTGTGACCAATAGCAAGCGATCAGTTTTGTTGGCTTGGTTGGGAGTTTTGGTATTTGCTAATAAAGGCAGCTAATGTGCAGTGAAGAAGACTAAATATTAGACCTAATGCATAAATATCAGACCAGACATATTACAATATCTATAGTGTTAGAACATGCACTATATGGCCAACGGTAATTACTGGGTACAGGTGTTTAAGCCAGACTCACTGCTAACTGTATACTGTACAAATTCAAACTCAAAGACATACAGTCTTCTTACACAAACATTGACAGTAGAAAGAAATAATTCTATTGAAGACCACCCTGACTTTAAACTTGGCACTATCATATGATGCCACCTTTGCCACATTTGATAGATCTGCCCAGGTCAACCATAAGTGCTGTTATTCTGAGATGGGAGCATGTAGGAGCAACAATCAAATCAAATCAAATCACTTTATTGTCATGTCACATTTTCACAGGTGTGAAGGTGAGTGAAAAACTTAGGTGCGTAGTCCCTTACAGTACTTCAGTACAAACATATAAATAGACAATAAATATATACAATACTAAACACAAAATCTCTGTTACACTAATTTACAGTTATGAATAAAAGTTATGAATAAAAACTATGATATATGCAGATGTACACATTACCAAATAGCACTATGGTAAGGCTGAGGTAGATGAGATATGCAGGGTATATACAGGGCATAGAATATTATATTATATATGTATATACATACACTACAGATATACAGTGTGGATGGAAGATAACAGTAGGTCAGTCTATGTGCAAGTGTAAATATGCTAATGTAAAGTGCAGAGTGATGATTGTCCATGGAGATCATCGTTTAGATGGTTTTGGTGAGGTGTGCTGAACCAGGTCCATATACCGGTGCATCAGCACTACTGGCTGTTCAGTAGCATCATGACTTGGGGGATAGGTAGAGCATGCATCACAGCACAATCTAATGCACAGACGCATGTAACGCATAAAAATCACCTATCCTCTATTGCATCACTGACCTCAGAGTTCTAACTATCTCTGGATACAACACTAGCTTTAAACCTGTGTGCCAAGAGTCTTAAGAAATGGGTTTCCATGGCTTCGCACCAGCACACAAGCCTAAGATCACTATGTGCAATGCCTAGCATTGACTGGAGTGGTGTAAAGCATGCCATCCCTGAGACGTTTTCTCAGGAGTGATTAATCATGCTTCGCTCTCTGGCAGTCTGAGGAATGAATCTGGGTTTGGTGGATGCCAGAAAAAAAACTCCCTGGAATGCATAGTCCCAACAGGGAAGTTGGTAGAGGACAAATTTTCAGGGTTTGGGCTTGACCAGAATCAAGAAAAACATGGTTTGGTAAGTTGGTGAGGAGGAATTCCAGAGTCTATTTCCACAGACACTCTCCAAAACCTTATGAAAATCCCACCCAGAAGAATGAACATGGTTATAGCCACATGAAAAGTGTGTAGGTGGGGTATGTCAGGTGTTCACATACCGTACATATAGCGCATAAGCAACTTCGAACATAGGGTGCAAAAATGAACCAAGAATAACTGCCTTAGACATTGCTTATATGCTAGCTTGAAATCGCATATCATATGGTGTTATTACTGTGTTATAACACTGTTATGAATGATTATAAACATTAATTGTATATAGTAGATGGTTTATTCAGTATTGTTTATGTATTTAGACAACTTGCCTTCTTTAAGTATGAATTCTGCATATTCTCTTCACTTACCTTTTCTGTCCTTTATATCAGGTAAATGATGAGCAAGCTCCTCCTAAACCACCCCTGCCAGAGGGAGAAGTGCCTCCCCCAAGACCCCCTCCCCCTGAGGAGAAGGATGAGGAGTTCCCAGAGCAGAAGGCGGGTGAGATGGTTAGCGAGCCAATGATGGTGGCCGCTAGACAACTACACGACGAGGCCCGCAAGTGGTCCAGTAAGGTGAGTGCCTCTGCTATCCATGCTACATGAGCGTGGCATCTCATGGTTCTTGTTAGGTCTTAAGTGTAGTCATAGAAACTTGCTGCCAAAAAGTTTATGGTGTTTATGGGTCTAAAATACATATACAAAAATATCACTTCTGAGCAAGTATAAACTTTAAATCCCTGTTTAATGGTGTTTGTAGAGATCATCTGGTCCCAACAGCTTGTTTGCATTTTGGACAGCTGTATTACAGTACTGAGGATACTGTAAAGAGATGTGGTTTGTGTACTGACCTGCACACTTACACAATGATGTGAGTCCTAATGATTTGAAACTGAGTTGTTGTTGTTGTCGGTGTTGTTGTAATGTTATGTGTGAACCTGGAACTAAGAAAATCTTTTGGATGGTTCCAGTTTCAGCAAAGAAATGGAAACTGTCATCTGCAAAAGATGTGTGCATGCTTTTAACGGCTCAGTGAAGGTCTAACCTTTTCGTACCTTATTAACTTTCAGGGGATTTTGTTTCAGCAGTGTGGAGAGGAGGATTGCCAGATACTTGTTCTCGTTTTCATTGAATGTTTTCATCCCGTTTTGTTTTCACCTTCTGTTTGGACAAATTCCATTAACACATTCCATTAATAGAAAACAAAACATTCAGCAAATCAAAATGTACCTCCAAGTAATGAGGCAATGTGCATGAATCCTCAATGAGCAATGACTTTTTGATATATAAGCTTTAGAAACCTTGGTGTGTTGGTGTTGTATCTGTGTAGTTCCATTCACGTTCCGTCTACCGTTTCAACGGCCTGACTCAGATTATAATTGACTGGACTTACTGCTTCTGCTGGTGTTTTTAGGGCCTTTACTCTGTTCGTCACGCATGTCCTTGTATCCTGTGGTACTGATACTGAAGGTCATGTCTGATATTTCATCATTTATAGACTTTTCACTGAAAACAACAAACACTCTTTAATAGGTGAATCTTTATAAATACAGCCAAACAAGAAGGCAGGCAGCTCACATTGCTTACAGATGATGTGAGGAACGTTTATACAGATCAGTGGAACCACGTCATAGGTGAAATTCAGTGATTATTCCAGTTCCAGTGTTGCAGAATGTATTATTTGTGCTTATTTTTTGCAGGGTAAGGATTAAAACAGATTAAAACTTGAATATTATGGGAAAAGGAGAAAGTTTTGTTTGATGCACAATAGATCATATCACTCAGTCACACTTGTCATAGGGAGCTATGGACTCCAAGGATTTAGTGAATGGTTCGGAGATGTAGATCAAAAGCTGGCCACGTTTGTAGCTTCAGCATGCTTTTAAATCTTTGTTTTAAATGTGACTCGTCACTAATGAGTTGTAATGTTTCATCCTTGTTTTCAGTTTGCTATATGCACACTGTGTTTTTTCCTAGAAATGCACCATGGGAACAAATCAAGGGGAATTCCACCTATGTTTGATGTGAAATGGTTCATTCTAGAGAAAACTGCTGCCTTGAATAGTCTTAACAGTGGTGGTGATAGGAACCACATCATGATCACATGATCCTCTGAGTTTTTACATGCAATAATGAAGGTAGAAAATGGTAAATCTGGTGAGCTAAATCTGTTGAGGGTCTATATATGTAATTTTAAAACACCTTGCATGAACCTCTCCACCATGAATGGACTTCATCTTCAAGTTAAGGCCAGTCTTATCTAACTCATCAGGAAGAGTAACTTCATGTGAGTGATTTTTAGAGGCATTAACTCCACATGAACAAATCTGACATGGTACATTTCTCTAGAGCTAAGCATTTCACTCCAAACCAACCTGTATGACTTTGCTGACTATTCATTATCTTAACTATTCAATTTTGGATACATCTTGAAATACAAAAATGTGGAATTCATCTTTGAAACCAAGTTCCTGTTTGTTTGTTTTTCTCAGGAATTTTTCAAACTTATTTGCATGAAAATGGACAAAAATACAAATGTAGCACCCCATACACGCTGGAAATCTGTACTAGTATGTTTTCTGTTTTCTACATGCACTCTTATAAATAACGGTCCCAAATTGGTTCCTGCAATGCAACAGAAGAACCAATTCTGACTTCCCTAAAGAACTTTCAACAGATGATTCCTTAAAGAACCACTTTAGAACTGAGATGATGAGTAATAGTGTGAGTTTTCTCCAATGTGAAGTTTCTAGACCAATGAAATAGATTTTCAAGACCAGTAAGTCTACGCCAAGAACCATACAGAACCTTTAAAAGGTACTACACGTTACGGTACCATTGGGTTAGCACCATCAAAGGTACATCTTCAGCATCCTTAGTTAGGGAACATGATTGTACCATATTGTAAAGCAATGACTCCATACTTCCTGCCCTACCTCCATGTTTATTATGTATCATCTTCCCCCAGAAATGCAAATGCAGATGACCTCATTTAAACTAATGTAAGGTACACTGTTGGACCGTCAGGACCATGTTACCTTTACATTCATGTTTTTCCAGACTGTGTATGTAAGAATAGAAAACATCATATCACTGCAGTAGTATGGATTTCCAGTAGTGCTTCACAGATTGTGCAGCTTGAGTTTAGAACAGTTTGTTTGAAACAGCAATCCTGCTAGCTTTCCCAGCAGACCTGGAATTTGGATTAAACCCCCCCCAAAAAACCAAACCACAATGCTGCCTCTCCCTCCTTATCCTAAACCCTTTCTGTTACCCTTTTCCTCTCCTGTAGATCTCCAACCAGTGCCTCTCATACTAACTCTCTCCTTCTTTTTCCTTGCTGCTTCCCTTCTTTACCCTCCCTCTGCTCCTCCTCCTGCTCCTCCCTCCCCCAGCCCGATGTGACAGACGAAGGTTTTGAGACCGCTGAGGCGGACGTAGATATAGACGATGAGGACGAGTTCACAGACAACGAGGACGATTACGAGCCAGAGCTGCTCTTAATGCCCTCCAATCAGCCTGTTAACCAGCCCATTCTGGCTGCCGCGCAGTCCTTGCACCAGGAAGCTCGCAAGTGGTCCAGTAAGGTACTTCTGCTTCCTGGTCCCCATGGGCTGCAGCATCTTATCTGCATCCAGATGTTATTGTGGGAACGCTGAAAACAGCTGCTGCTGCTGCTGCTACTGCTGCATTACACTGGGGTCCAGTGTAACTGTCTTGGCTGCTGAGGTTGCCCGTGACCTGTTACTGTTGGAATGGCTGCTGGAGTTTGTTGTGCACTTCTTGGACAAACTGAAACTGGCCTCACAAGTCCATCCTCTGCTTATCACACCTCTGGCATTTGCTTTGAAAGGGGAGCATTCACTCAGTGTCTGCTGACAGTCAATCTGCTTTTGCCAACCTGTGAAGCCAAGGATGACATTTTCTCACTGACTTTAGGGTTACACTGTGATGAGGTTATGTCACCTGCCTGTTTTTCTTTTTGCGCACTTTCTAACCTAACTAAGTTAACAGTATTACAATGATGTATATTAACACAGCGGAAGGACGTCGGCATGTCTCCATGTCTCCTTAGCCTCATATTGCCTCACTGTAAAACACTATCATTTCACTTTCAGATACTTCTGCAGTGATTTGTTTTGCAGAGACAAACATGTTTAGTTGTTAGAACTGAAGCGGTTCCTTCATTGGAAAACAGAACGAGTAAATAAACGGGTTAAGATTTTACCTACAGGCAATAGCAAAGGAATGCTGTTTTATCCTCTCTCCTGAAATGTGATGTCCTCACCAGGTTTCCCATACTAATTTCACATAAGGCATGACTCTAATGGAGCTGCAACGAATGATCTGAGATGATTAACACTTTGTTTGGTTTGTCTAACCCATTTGCAAACACAGCACTGTTGGTGTACACTGAAATTCTGAGGATTAACACAACCCTACTGAGCAGAATCGAGGCAGATTGAGCAGGATGCCACACTACCTTTACATTTATGTGTATAACAGATTATATGATGATTCTTATGTAATCAGATTGACCAGCTCCATCCAGACATGGAAGCTTTTGTTTGTAAGTGAAAACTGTCTGGTTTCCTCCCAGGGTAATGACATTATCGCAGCAGCTAAGAGAATGGCCTTGCTGATGGCAGAGATGTCCCGTCTGGTGCGTGGAGGAAGCGGCAACAAGCGCGCTCTGATCCAGTGTGCTAAAGACATCGCCAAAGCCTCTGACGAGGTCACGCGGCTGGCTAAAGAAGTGGCCAAGCAATGCACTGACAAACGGATCCGCACAAACTTGCTGCAGGTTTGTATGCACACGTCTTAACCTAGTTACTGTAATTTTTTTCTCTATGATATAAAATATGCCGTATATATTTAAAGAAGCTTTAAAAAAAAAAAAAAAAAGGCTTCCACCAAAAAGAACTTCAATAAAAAGCCAAAGGACATTTCTTAGTACTATGCAGCAGTGATTCTCACTCCAGTCCTCAGTACCCCCTATAGGGCATCTGGTGGAAGGGGCTGAGGACTTGTTTGATAACTATTGGTATACAGAATCATTTTTTCTAAAAGCATATCTGAGTATTGTTTTAGAAGCTTCTGCATTGTCAGACGTATTAATTGTATTATTGCTCATACTTATTCATTTTGTACAGGTTTGTGAGCGTATCCCAACGATCAGCACCCAGCTTAAGATTCTATCCACAGTAAAGGCTACGATGCTGGGACGCACTAACATCAGTGAAGAGGAATCGGAGCAGGTGAGAGCCGAACAGACACTTCTTCAGTTTATTTTCAACTTTATTCACAAACAGCACCACCAAATTTACATTTAGGCATTTAGCTGATGCTTATTACAAGGTCATGTTTTACAGGTAGGCCAGTACAGTAGTACAGTGTTAAGAGCCTTACCAAAGGACTCTTATCGGTGTAGCTCACTAATTGCTGCCTAGACTGGGATTCGAACCCCTGTCCCCCACATGGGGTGGTAGCTCACTGGTGGGTAGTGGTGTTAACCGCTGAACCACACCAGCCACCCCAAATGGAATGTATTAGCTAGAGACTGCACAATACCACTTAGCCTTTTCTGATTCTGATCTACTGTTTACATATAGTTGTTAAAATATGCTGTTTTTAATTAAAGCACTACATTTAAGAGCATGCTTTAACAAGCCAAACACTCTGCTTCCCCACAAGAGGGAATACACCTAACAATATCACATATGTCCTGTCCAGTTCTGTAGAATTGTTACAGGGCTGGATAAGATTCACTTTTATTCCTTGCGGTATTCAGTCCAGCAGTGTGTTATTATTAGTCTGATACTGTAGTTTTAGCACCTAACACCAATAAACAAGAGCTGTTCCTTAAATACATGCACAATTTTTGTAATCCCCTTTCACAAAGGCTACCGAGATGTTGGTTCACAACGCACAGAACCTAATGCAGTCAGTGAAGGAGACAGTGAGAGAAGCAGAGGCGGCCTCCATCAAGATCCGCACCGACGCAGGGTTCACTCTCCGCTGGGTCCGAAAGACCCCCTGGTATCAGTAAAGTGAGGACTAGCTCCTCATTTAATGTCCTCTGTCCAACCCTGAAATCTGGTGGACTAAGGGGGAGACATACAGAACGAAAGGACACATTCTGAACCTTTCTCTCATGGACACTGATGATAAACAACCGATTGATACTTTATATATATTATGGGTTTCATGCGTCACTGATTGCTTTGTCCAGAACTATTGTTTTTTTTCTGTTGTTGTTCTGAAGGTTTGCTCTTGGTCCCTTTATCTCTCACCACTGTGTTTAAGGAGTAGGATTTCACAGGATGAAGATTTTTGAATATATATTTTTGGTATGTTGGGTTTCCAGAATTTATCCAAATTCCAGGTATATATATATTTTTTTGCATGAAGAGTTTTTTTTTCTATTTTGTATTGAAGATTTATGGCTCAATCTCTTTGATGCTTCTCTAAAAGAATCTTAAGAGTTCATGAAGTTTTCTCTTTAGTTTTGAGAGGGAAATGTTTCTTATTGAAAATGTACATATTTATATTTCCTAATGCTGATTGTCTGCACCTGATTGTTGTAGTCAGGGTGTTTGGTTGACACAATTAAAGGCGCAAGTCAAGAGAATACTTTTAGCTTTTTACTTACATACTTGAGCTGAGTTTATTAGGTTACAGTTTACCTTTCATTGAGCACTTGTTTAGCTAATATTTACAGAAGAAGAGTTTATGACATTTTGCTGCCCTTTTTTGTTGCCTCACATACTGATGCCAAAGAGTTGTTAGTTGTCAGTTATATAAGCTTAGTAATGTCTGATAAAAGTACTAGACGACTTTAATATATTTGGGCTTTACTAAACTTGAAGAGTTAGCTCTGAAGTTTGAGTCTGAAATGATTATTTTGTATTTGTGTGTGTGTGTGTGTGTACGTGTTGACTATTCTAAAAGAATGAAAATGTGTTTTATTATAGGGAGAGTGTTGCGCCAAGTCTAGTAAGCACAATATTTGCAACAGTTGATCTGTTTTCTCTGGTAATTGGCAGAAAAACATCAAAGCCAGTCGTTTTTGCATAACTGAAGAATCACTAGCTGTATTTTTCACCTGTGTGTGGTTTGCTATTTTTTAAAGGTACACCAACTAAAATGTTACTAAAACATGAGAAAATTAAATGTGCACTTAGCAGAATAAGCATCTGACATTTTGCTTCCCGAGTTTAACATTTCACAACTGCATTTTACCATATATAGCTTCTCATTTAATGGTGTTATGCACGTAATATTACACAATGACTAGATGTGAAAGTTCACTGGCGTCTTTGAACTTGACAAATGCCTTTTGTTTTTGTTTCTTTGCCATGTGTTACACAATTCCCCATTTCTGAAAGATGACAGTGCATTGTCTTGTTCAAGCGTTATGAGTAACTATTATACAAGACCCAGGCTTTTTGGGTGGTTCTGGTAGCACTGGTAAAGAATGAGCCAGGCTGTGGCTTAAAAGTATAAGATTATGTTACGTAAACAAGGACTGGTACAACAGTAGCCAGACCAAAGGTCTGTAATACTCATCACCTAAACCAGTTACCCTTAACAAGCAGACATCTGTTTTATTTTAAATGCATACCACATCAACCAGAGGATGCACTGCCTAGTTATTAGTCTCCTTTCTACACCCACTGTATACATACGAGAGAATGAATAGTCCTTTAAGTAGTGCCTCATTGTGAGAGTTTACAAGACCGAATTTTGTATGTTTGTAACAGCATGTTTCAGGTTCCGAGATATGCGATGTATGAATGTACATATGACACTACTGCTGATTTGGATTTACAGTGTCCCTTAAGCATCTGCTGTGCCTCAGATTAATAAAAAACTGTTCTCGACTTATGTTTTCTTCAATGATCTGCAATAAAAAATAAATACAATTCATTGACAGTATCAACTACTCTAAAACAGTCTACAGCATTAGCCTTAAATTTTGGCATAGGCTTAATGTGGACCAGAGAAATCCTCTTACATATTGCTAGATAATAAAAAAATAAAAAATAATAGTATTTTTTGGCTTTTTAAATTTTTCTTATTTTCTTCATTTGAACATGGTGGTTGTGCTTTATCAAAATTGAATAATAAATCCATATAAATGAAACAACAAAATGGGATTAAATCTCTTGCTGCTGTATTATGCATGCATTAACTTGCATGAATGTTTATCAAAGCCAATTCCAAGAGGTTCTGGAAGTCTGACAGAACACCCATGTGTAACAACAGAATACTATAACAACTGACTTCGTGGGCAGTGTATACAGTGAGGTAATGCTAACGATGCATCTTAAAATGTATGAAAGTTGATGGGAACCTTTCCCCCCCCCAAAAGGCTTATTTATGTTCACACAGCTAGACTTAGCAAGCTATGTCATTGTGACATACACTCTGCTTCGTTACTTCAACAGCGAGCGTATGACAACCTGATATTAGAAAAAATCAAAGTTTATCTGGACATCAGGGTCAACTCTTAGCCAACGTTAACATCAAGATGTTTGGATTCTTCTGTTGATATCCGTGTTTTTTCACCTTAATCGGCAGAGGGCTGTTCTAGTAGAGGCGAGTGTAAAGAAAATGTCTGCTCTTGAATAGTGAGAGTTTAATTTATGTAAATAAAGCTTTACATAACACCAGCGCTGCACACCAGCCTCTGTTGCACTTAAGCACCGCAGACCTTCATTTGTTTATAATGTGGGATGCAATAATCAATTATTAGAAACAGTACAGGAAATGCAGAGAAACATACTTCTTGTTCAAATTTCTGTTCCTCCTTAAATAGCACACCCAGGAATTGAGGAAAATGTTTAAAACGTTTAGGAATTCAGGAATGATTTTCACAGTACATCACTATCTTATTATTATATGAAATACACTGAATTCTCATCATATCACTACTCAAAAGTGACAATTACTTTTAAGAGAGTTTGATTTCTATTGTGTCCTATTATCCTTAGCTCTTGTACGGCTTTGGGTAAAATTAAGTGGGGTTAAGGATTTGATTCCATCAATTTCAGACTCCAGAAAACACATCACTACACTAGAGTTAGCTAATTTTATGCCAAACGTCTACTAAATAATGTGTTTAGAAGGCTATTGTCATGAATGGTTTATGTAGTCTTATGAACACTGACATACAAAATGTTTAAGATATTGTACTTGTGTACCGCATAACTGGAATGGCCAAAGAACCATGACAAGAAAGAAAAACCAAGAACACACACCGACCATTATTTTTCCCATATCTTTATAAATGCAAAGACATTTGGTTTATATACATATGTTCAAATGCAATTAAGGAATTCCCTTAAGTTGGCCATTTCTATATCGTATAAAATAAGATGTGTCCCTTGCGAGTGTGCAAACCTCTATCTGCAGACAGTGACCCAGATACCCGCCACATGGCTGCAATGCCAGTTAACTATTAACTAATTTAGCACCTTAAAGTGGCGGCTGGACAGTTGTTATGTGCAACTAACTATGCATATGTGGTGTAAATCTGCATTTTTAATGGCACTTCACATACACACAAACATCCACCCACAGCCGCCTCCTCTGAAGTGCCATCCTGATGTTTTTCTACCGCAGTCAGTATATCTCCTATCAGTATACATCTGCTGCTGGTTTGTGAGCTGTGGCATACTTAAGCAACAGCACAGGCATGGCTGAATGCCCTCTGCATATAGCAAAGCCATACTTTGAAATAAAGGCGTCTTAAAGTATATTTATTTTCCTCTTCAAAAGGTCACTTAAGATTTGTGCATTGTGCCTAAGTAAGGTACTTCAAAGTTTCTAAACTACGACATGGCAAAGGGTTTTCTTCAAATATGGACAAACAAAACAAAGAAAATGATCCACTATTGTTAATGCAATCCATTAATTCACATACAGGCAGTTTAAAAAAAAAAAAACAGTGCCTCAAGTGAAATGTTTTGCTGCACCTCTGACCTTCCTAACCCCCCTCAGCCCCCCAATCACTCATCTCAGACATTAAAGTGAAAAGGCTTAGAATGCAGTAAAGCTTTCTGAAGTTTCCCTCAAGTTAAAACAAGACAGACTAGAAGACGAATTCTAGTACAAGCAGGTAAATGATAACCCTCAGTAATCATTATTCAGCTCAAAATTTAAAAAAAAGGAATGTTCTTTGTCAAAGAAGTCCACACAAGGCTATTTCAGTTTTGGAAGGCATTCATGTCTTTCCAATTCCCCTATTTTTCTTCCCTGCATGAAATTATGATTTATTGGCAGAATGAAATACTTAACAGATTTTTTAAATGATCTGTCAAATAAGAGATGGCATCTTCAAAACCTTTTTTGGCACACTGATGGTTTATCCCTCCTACCCTGTTTACAGGAAACCTTAAGTTCTGACCTGGAACTTCCCAGCTTTGGTTACATATTTGACACCTTTAAATGGCTTGTATTTCTCCCCATACATGTCCAGTCGATTTACTTTCAGTCCTGTGGGTCACAGAGAGACAAGGTCATGTTGCAGGCAAGCACTTCCTACTTTCATTTCAACATTTAAACACAAAAGTAATTGTATTGCTATATTAATGTGGACTAACTAAAATGGGTGCTTCAATATGTACAGTGGCATGCAAAAGTTCGGGGACCCTGGTCAAAATTTCCGTTTCTGTAAATAACAAAGCTCCCTCCTGTGCAGTTGTAAACGCTGCTCTTGCTGTTCTTACAATGACGTTGGTTCTGTGGTCCCATCCTGAAATCCACCCCTAAACCACTTTCACAATCTAGGCTGTAGCACTACTGCACAACACTTAAGATTCTAAAGAAAACTACTAGATGATATTTGATTTCTTATACCAAGTGCTGCTCAAAAACAATGCAAAATATTCATCTTAGTTCTTTTCTCCTTGTGGATCAAAAATTATATTTTAACTTCATTAGTACAGAGGACCTGTTTCTGTTTTAGATGCTACAAACTTCTGATGCTAAAGCTTAATGCTTCTGACTTTTTGCAGTCAAACAGGGGGTTTGAGTTACTGAACACGAACACATTGCTGCTGATAGCTGGTACATGGTTTGAGGAATCAAGAGTGTTCAAAAGACAGCTCAACATTCTTTGGGGTGTCCAAACTTTTGCATGATGCGGCTTTCTTTTCCTCCTATTTTTATTGGTCCATTCCTCGTGAAATTTTAACACAATTTAAACAGTTAACTGGTGTTCTTTTAAATTTAGCAAACAATAAAACACTACCATTCCAAATGCATAGACCAAGTGCTGTGGCCTCATTTATAGCAGATAACAGCTACACTGGGACCAGAGTCCTTTACTTACCTGAGATAGCTAACTGCTGGATCTTGAGGTCAATGTTCAGGCTGGGATTTTCTTCTGGTTTAGGAGTTCCAGACTGCAGACTCAGACTTCCTTTTAAATTTGGGAGTTTTTGTTGGTTAAGTTTCCCAATGTCCCACACCAAAACCTATGGCAATAAACAGAAGAGTCAAAGCCCTCTTAGAGCACCCAATGTCATCTCCCATCTCCACCCCCCACCCATAAAAACAACTGTTGTAAAATAAATAAAATAAAATTAAATTAACTTTCAGGTAGGAATGTAGGAGATTACATTCATTTCTAAACTTCAGCATGCCTTATTCTATAGCATGCTCAATAGCACCCAACGATAACAGCAAAGGAAAGCACACAAAGCAATGTTTTTTCAGTGCAAAGTCTGTGTATTGGAAGTTGTAGTAACTGTTCTGTAAAGTACTGTACTTAAAAGCTTTACCTTGGTGACCGGGTCATATGTGTAGTTTCCCTGGGTTGGTGTGAGATTGGCACTGAGAACCACTTTAGGCATATGTATTGTAACTATCACGCACTCCACCATCTTGCCCATGGTCTGCTTCGGACCCACAGTGATATCAAGTCTCCCCGAGGACCCACTCTCAAAGAAACTGATATTCTGCTTCACATACACCGGGATTGCTACCAAACTAATAAAACACAAATAAACAGTTATTGATTCTGTTACATATGTTACAAAAATCTTCAGATTTAATCTTTAAATGTTTTTATTTTCTCTAGCATGTCATGTTAAAGTTCAAAGAATTAGTCTTACTTCTGTGCATTCACATGATAAGACATAAGTCTGAAGTTTCCGTCTGGGGGAATGAAGGAGAGAACTCTCTCAGACTCCCACCTCTTGAAGCGTACACATGGATGGAAACTCACATCATCCAGAAGTCTGGGATTCTACAGTAAATAAATGAGATATAATATAAAATTGAAAATAATAAATATTATAAGCACTGACAATTGTTATTACAAAACATCATTAAATAACACCAATACCTAACCTTTACAGTACAACCCTCTTTAAATGTGCCTTCATGATGCACAACTGTTAGACTCACCATAAATGACAGTGTGAGATCAGGCATTCCTGAGAGTTTTACACAAGCATCAATAACTCCCTGGATTTCAGCAAATACTGTTGTGCCTGAAAATGATGAATGTTCCAAATACACATTGTGAACTCTTATGAAATGAGATGTAGAAGGAAAAAAAAAAGAAATACACAATGAAGACCATTTGATATTCAAGCCAAATCTCTCTCACAAACATGAAACAAAAAAAACAAAAGTGTACCAGATTTGTCCAGAATGGCATCAATCTCTTCCACCACATCGAAATAGGCCTCGTTGTTGGTGTATTTTACACCTGCTCTCCTCCAAGGGACAGTGGACAACTGTCCAGTTGGAAGAGTCTCCCCAACATTGCTGCTGCCTGGGAAGAACTCAAATGAGTTAAAACATGCAAAAAGGTTTACCAACCAGCAAAAACTGTGTCTAAAAATTGTGGAACAATTTCAGTAAAATGTTCCCCAACATAAAATTATGAAGACTTCAAAAGATTCAGAGAATCTGGAGAAATCCCTGTGCACAAGGCCGATGGTACTGAATGCTTGTGATCTTTGGCCCTCACGTGGCACTGCACTGAAAACAGGCATGATTCTGTACTGGAATTCGTAAAACGGGCTCAAGAACACTTTTAGAAATCACTGTCTGAACATAGCTCGCTGTGCAAACCACAAATGAAAAAGCTCAAAATGGCAAAATGGAAAACTGGTCTGTGGTCAGATTAATCAAAAATTTAAATCCTTTTTCGAAACCACAGACATCCTCTAAAGAGAGGAACCATCCAGCTTGTTATCAGCATATAGCTCAAAAGCCTAAATTTCCGAATGTATGGGGTTGAATTAGTGTTTATGGTGCGGTGGTTACACATCTGGAAAGGCACCATCAATGCTGCACAGTATACAGATGTTTCAGAACAAGCATATGCTCCCGTCCAGACGTCTCTTTTCAAGATTTGGCGAATTATGAAACAAGAAATATGTCAAAAGACCCAGAACTGTTGAACAGCTGATGTCTGTTTAAAGCAACATTCTGGTACCCACGGCTAAAACATCATTAATCTATGCCCTTCAGTCAGAATAGTTGAGAAACATTTCATAATTTATCACCAGGGTTACAAGCAACGGTTAACACTTTTGCCGATGTTACGGGTTATATTCATCACATGGCTACATATACTGCCAAAGCTATTAAATATTAATAATGTACTACTTCATTAAGTAGAACTTTGCTTTGTATTTGCCTGCTCCATATGCAAATGATCTACTCTAACCTACATGGTTTAACAGATGATGCTCATTCAATTACATTGTGTGGTCTGAAGTAATCGCAGTATAACATATTTAAATATAAAATATATCCTACCTGTGATTGTGTTTACCATAGAGCGCAGAATATTGGGAGGTTTAATAAGCTCCTTCAGGATGTTGGATTCAGTGGCAAGGGGGAAACCATTATCAAGCATTTCTTCCAGGAGTTCATACACTATTACCACATTATCCTTAATGGCAACTTCAGAACATTCACCAAAATAATCCTGCAGGATGAAATAACACCAAAGGGTTAAACGAACAGAAAGATAATTCATATAAACTGATATAAGCATTAAACATATAACATCACTTTACAGAACAATTCAATGTATCCAAAATATATTTAATATATTAAATATATATTTAAAGATTTTGAAACTAACAAAGAACTTGAGGTGTAACCAAATTAATGGAGATGTTTAGAAGTGTCTTGTGAATACCTGAAACATCTCCGCAACTCGATGAAGAAATTCAATGACAAAAAGGGGAGGAACTTCGGTCTGGATGACAGAAACAAAGAAGATTTTCTCTCTGTAGATATTGATAAGATAGTGATGTGGAGTGCGGATCACAGGAGGCACATTGTCAGGTTCTCCTGCCTTCTCCTGAGCTTCAAAAAAGTAATCGCAGACGGAACGACTTATGACACTCTTCCAGTGTTTTTCCAGGAATATGTCACCAGCATTATTGATCAGAAACAAACTGTGAATCATCTTGAGCACTGCAAAAACAAAAATACTGGAGTTCAGACACATGAATAGTAAGAACAGATATTCATTAATCACAGAAGTGCAGTGGCACTTCTTAATACATCCTAATGGTGCCATCCTAAAGTTAATATGAATAATAGAGTAAGTACATTTTACGCAAGTTAAAGTGCCTACTTAATTACTTTTACACGTCTCCTTGAAAAAAGGAGCCCAGTCAAAGTCCTGGGTTTGTAGAGATCATCCAACAACTTGTTTGGCTAAAAGATGCTGCATTAAATGAAATCAAGATGCCGATGGTGGGTTTTCCAAAGCAGCATAACATACAAGGGCCCTGGGAATCACTGGTTGCCTTTATTTATTAGTTTTGCCAAATTATGTTTCAAATGGAAAACTTCTGTCTTGTCTGATGCGGTTAAACTTTCTGTCTGTTCAATGAATTATTACTTACTGCTGCGAACTGGGATTGCCAAGCAGACAATAAATTGTTTATTATATATTCTTGACATCCTTGTATAGATCAAATATCAACACACAAAAATATTGCCATATTATGCTGCATCATTTTCCCCACATGTTTACTAACTAGCCCATAAGACGTCAACTACTGCAAAAAATAAAGTTATTACTTTCTATGGTATGTGTGTATATTACAAAGTTATATAGTATTTTATTTTGTGTTTAACAGGAACAAAAACACTTTGTCATGTGAGTTAAAACAATTTCCTAAAACCTGTGCACAGTACTGTAGATCCAAATTAACTCTCAGTCATATAGTAAACAACATAAGGCCATTATGATGAACTACTGCCACCTTCTGAAAGTTTTTAGGAGCCAAGTCCTCCACGTCCCCTACACCTTTAAAGATAAAGATTAAGCTTCTCAGTTCTTTGTAGTCAATCCACCTAAAAACTTCAGGCTTGGCTGACGAACTGGGCTGAGAACCAGCTGTTTAGGAAGATCTCGTGAAGCTGCAGATGAATGTGAACCCGCTAGACAGTTAGCATTGCTAGGCAGCTAACTCAGCTAAGAGTTACTATTTACTCCTCTCTGTTCCGCTTATTTTAGGTACACACTCCAGCAGCAGAGAAATACAATGACAATTTCAAGTCAGTCGTGAGCACATAAGAAGCTTGCTAGAGTAAACATTGGTTAGCAGCAGAGTTAGCCCAGTCTTTAGCTGGAAGCTCTCACTTCAGCTGAAAGTTGTGTTTGCTGAATGCTATACCGGTATCTCAGTCTCTCCCTGTGTTTTCCGGGTACTAAATCAGGCGTTATACATTACAATATGTCACAACACATGAGAGATTCGTAGTCAAAGCTCCACACAACTGACAGTGACTACTGCATCGATAAATGTATACCTTTTTAGAGCTGTCTTGATGGTGAGAAGCTAAAAAGTCTTCGCTGGCAATATGGCAGCAGCAACAGCAGCTGACGGAAGCTTGTTTTAGCTGAACGCGCCTTCCCCACCTATTCAAGAAAACAGACCAAATAAAATCAACAATTGAAACAAACCGTCAGAACTTTAAGTTAATCGCTATTTTAACATGTATATGCTTTTATTCAGCGCCTAAAATAGCTTTATCACACTTACACAATAGTTTTGGAGCTATTTGTGCTCCGGCAGTTTGTAGGGGCAGCTCTGCTCTACCCGGGCTGCTGTGTTGTTTAATCTCGCTCTCACTCCCGTTTGTTCAAGCAAGGTGGCAGGGACGCGTATCAGTGGACAGCCAGGTAAACGATGGCCACAGGGGAGCCCAAAGCAAAGAAAATAAAACTCGAGGAGAAGAAGATCAGGTGAGCTAAGCTGGCTGTGGTGAAATCAATATGGCTTATTTCCCCTCTGTGCTGTGAGAGTCGTTGCAGCGCGGTGTTGTCTGTGTGCACTTAAAATGACATTTGCCTCGATTTGGATTCGTGCGCTGTGTGCACTTCCCCCAAAACCGCCAAGAATGTTTCACTCATTATTTTCATGACAGTGACATTGTGTTCTCTTACTGAGTGCTACCCTGTTCTTCTGGTGTGCAGTCACTGCGATGTTATTCCGCAACAAGTTAAGCTTGTTTTGGGAGGTAGTTGCAGTCGTTTGCCCCTTTAAGTTTATTTAAGTCGTGCAGCTGAGGCTGAGGTCTTGCTGGTCGTGGGAAATCTCAGCGGCGCAGTAGTTGTAGCTATTTGTTCGTCTCTCTGGTTATGGGTTAGCTATTGCTAGCGATATAGCAAAGCTAAAAGCGGTTCAATCTCAGGATTATCAGTCGCTGTTTGAAAGGAAATTTGCAAGCTCTGTAGATTAGGCGTAGACACGTTATTTGCTTTTATTCGAAATGTTTTACTGATTAATTGTACGGCACAGATGCTGGCCAGGCGCTTTAGCGGATATACATGAGGTCGTTGGCCACGCTGGATGTTGAGTCCAGAGGTGGTGCGTGCGCGGGGCGCCGGTGGAAATCCCGCTCCACGTGGCTTTTGTTATGTAGCTAACTGCTCTGAACGCCTCGGAACAGACTGACATTCCGGCTTCAGGGCGCTCTGCAGTACAAACACACACAGCTCCGAAAGAAACTGGGATAAGGGTTCACCCGGACAGTGTCACAGCTGTGCCGCAATGCCCCGCTAACTATGAGCTGTGAGAGGTGACAGGTTTTGTGGCTGCTCTGGCACCATCTCTGCCCCACGTGTGTAGCTCCATACAACTGCTGTCATTTCAGCCAAATGATACCATATTACACGATAAGCCAATGCACGTTTACTACAACTACCGGGCAATTACTGGCTGACTAAAAAGCTTAGCAGCACCGTTTTAAATCCCTTTTAGGTTGCTCAAAAGGTGAAATCGACTATGAGGAAAAACAAACTCTTGCCCACAAGTGAGGAAAAACTAGGAAAGCTGTTCGGCGTGCCCACACTAATGACAGCAGCACGAGACTCGGCTTATTTTCTCAGTTTAAACACAAGTCCAAGACCCGCCCCCATTTTTCTCAGCCAATCAGCTGCTCATCCTCTCACCCAAGCACGAGAAGCACTCCTGTCTCGGTGAGGTATTGATACAGTGCACACGCAGCTAAGATATTCTGGTCTATATTTAAAACTCGCTTGGCTCTCAGTTAAAAGTCTCCAGCATCATCTCCTACTAGCAGCATGGCCAGGTAAGGGTGGCATCTTGGATTATGAGAGGCTTATCAGTGATGACCACTGAGCTTTATTACTTGGGAGTCATTAGGTAATGGCACTATAAGAAATTCCTCCTCTTTTAATCAAGTCAGATTTTTTGTGTAGCCCTTTTATGCCTTATGAGTTCCTTGGTAACAGCAACTACAGTCATTTCTAAGGATTTGCATTTGGAGGCATTGTGCATTGTTTCATTTGGCTTTTCTGAGGGATGTAGATGTTTGGTTTAGCGAAAGCAGCTGCTGTAATTTCTAAGTCGCTGGAAATGGCATTAATGTAATCGGTTCGGCCTCTCAGAGGAAGGTGACGGCGGTTGTTTTTGTACACCTACATTTTCATATACATAACGGACATCTGTTTTAGAAGCTGTCCTACCTCTGCAACTCCCACGTACATCTGTGCTAATCCAGAAGTTTCCCAGGAAGATTGCAGGTTTTTGCCTTAAAAGAACAGCCTTTTTATTTTAATCGGGAGTGTAGGTATTTGTTGGCGAAATAACATGACTGGCTTAGTATCTGTGCCTTGTGTTGTTTCACAAAACAAACAAACAAATAAATGAATACATATTTCACATTGTCACATTATGAGTGGTATGCTTTGCACAGTGTTTCCTTCTTAAGGGTCACAATCTGGAATGCAGGATACCTGATAATTCCTTGCTTTCCAATGCTGTTTTAAGTCAGCTCTTTTTGGAAGATACATGAGTCCAGGGGACTCCCAAACAGTTTCACAATCAGGGTGAATGAATGAGTAGTCGCTGACCTGCTGTTGTAATGATTTATTGGCGAGCGGTCGTTTGTCGTTTGTAGACTGAGCATTTTCCTAATATTTTGCTGCATCAAGTGTTCCTCAACCATTACGAGCCTCTGCATGAGACATGCTGGTTGTTTAAGGTTCTATACCATTAGAAGTGTGACTCAGCGTCTTATATCTAACCTAAACATCTGGAACAGAACAGCAAACGTGACTCTCAACAGGCTTGGAGCTTGCTGAAAGTGCTGCTGTTAAATTTATTTCAGCTTGTGTAACCTCTTGTAGCTTCATGCCTGACTAGATTCTCCATCTGCGTTCACTGCACATTTCTGCTGGGTGAAGTCCCACAAGATATTTAATGGCTGGCTAGCTGGAGTAACATGAAGTGGATTTTTAGGGCACACACGACTTTCATTTGCCAAATAAATGCTTTATTTTTGTTGTTTAAATGTGCATACTGTACACAGTCAAGCAGTGGAGAGCTTCATAGCCATGTTGTTTCATATCCTATATGCTTATGTGATCATCAGATCATCATGTATTTCTAAATGGCTTAATTAAAAACATATTTGTCTCATTACAGTCAAAATGCACTTTTCGGCATGGGAAATCCCCTACTCGACATCTGTGCTGTGGTGGACAAGGATTTCCTCGACAAGTAAGTCACTTTCTTTTGAGGAGATGACAGAAGAACGTTTTGCAGTGGTAGGGTTAGAAATGTAAACTAAATGCATTTGAGGACAGTTATAACACAGAGAGAATGATCTGTTCTCCAGCTTGATTAATGATTACAACTCATGTTAGCATCATTTAATAATATTATGGTACAAGGACTAGGGCAGAACATATTTACATTGTGCTGTTGATGGATATTGGATGGTTGTGTAAAGAATGATGATGAATTTTGCATTGGGATGTGGTCATCTAAAGAATCTAGCCCATTGTCGGGGAGATGCAGTGGTCTTATAATGCCCAGTACTTAAAAACCAAAAAATTGCTCTCTCATGCCGCTCACAGTCCATACCACTAGAAATGAAAACACAGTTTTTCTCTCCAAAAATGGTCATGCCTTTCACAGTGTTCCAGTGAGAAGATCCAGGCTAGCATGTACAACCAGTCGAACAACAATTCAATGGATTCTGACTGTACCTAAGGACGAGTCATTGTAATGCATAGAGTAAAACACTGGAAATATTTTTATTTTAATATTTTTCTTAATTTTCACTGCGATGTGTGTAGGTAAAAAAAACTGTGACTTAAGCTTGCCATGTTGTTATGAGTATGACTATACACCAGTCTCATACTTTACTCCATTCTGAATCCATGAGTCTTCAGACTGTGTCTTTAAGAAGGTAGCATTAGCAGACACCCTGCAGGCAAGAGGAAACCTCCTGTACTGACACGTAGGCCTATTCACAGGCCTACCATTCCAGTGCCAGTCATAAAACAATGCCTCTCTCCCTGTTCACCCCCTCTCCATTACATAACCTTAAAGACATTGCCAGTGGTCGTCTCCTAAGTTGACCTTGTATATTACTTTTTATTGTTGTGTAGTCTAAATGACTTTTGTTCCCTTTGTTTGATAATATCTCAAAGCACTGGAGAACTGTACATAAGTATATTACAGCTAACAGCTCTAGGACAATGCATGTTTCTGTGAAATCACATCACTGTCCAGTATTGTCCACTGTTTTATACAAACACACATCTTGTATATGTAGCTTCTCACAATGGGAGCAAGTCATATACAACCTTGTGACACAAATGGGTTTAACTCTCGCTGCTACCAAGACCAGTGAATGTTGAACTGCTGCTAAACACTGGAAAGTGGAATCCCTAAACTTTGCACTAATGATTTCCATTAGATTTGGTTATACTTTACTCTGCTTTGTGCAAGGCAGGGTCAAAGAATAGATTAGCAAGGGATAGTTAAATGAAACAGTTGCATAACCACGTTGTTCAGAACTGATTGGGTTTAACTAATCAAATCAGGAAGCATACTTGTAATGGGGTGCACAGTTTGCAGATGGCGTGTTCATGACTCAGTTTGCCAAAAAACTCTGTTGCGCAGCGTATGTGAAACTGTGCTCCAGAGAATACATTTTCTAAGATTTGCCCACTGCACTAGTCCTTTACCAGCAGTGGCCTGTCTTCACCCTCTATTTTTATGTGCCTGAGGGACTTTTTAAGTATTGTACTTATATCTTGTATCCAAGGAAATGGAGCAGTTCAGAAGCAATCTATCTGCGTGAGTTCTTTAAGGCCTCCAGTGAGCTGACAGGGAATCAGCATGTAGGCCTTTAATCCTTTTGAAATGTAAATACCACCCTGATTAGACAAGCCTTGGTTAACTATTTGTGCTTTCAAACATGGATTAACACGTATTAAGGGAGAAAAGCGAGAGTAAAGTTTTCCCGTAACGCTGAAAGAGTAAGGTGGTTTCATTTAGAAGCTGGCTTTATTAACACATACTTTGAATTAGAAATTGTGTAGTGTAGTACACCATGTGCATTAACCTGTAATCACAGATACAGAGCACTGTGTCACAATACGGTAACACAATAACCGAGGCCTGTTCAGAATTGTACACTGCAGCCTTTGGTTACTGCAGGCACAAAATCCATATCTGCTCCTGAAAGCCTGTGCATGTCAGGCCCCATTGACCTTATCTCAGTGACTGATATGTTTGCTCTGCGCTGCAGTAGATATTTAGCGAATAGTGCCTTTTTTCTGAGTAAAGTCAAGGTAAACACTGATTAGCATTGTCAGTATGCAACACAAGTTAGGCAGGCCTACTGTTCAGAACCTTTCAATCAGACTTTTGTATGTATGTTTTTGCCAAAAAGGAACAGTAGATGCTGATCTATAAGCTATTTGCCTTTATGTGCTTATACGTTGTGTTTTTAACAGGTATGGACTCAAGGCAAATGACCAGATTTTGGCAGAAGACAAACACAAGGAAATGTAAGTTCTGAATATCTGTTTACCCTGAAGATCATTTCACAGTACTCAGTAGTGGACTTGGGCTGGTATGCTGTTATTAGTTTTTTTTTTATTTATTTTTTTTTTTTTAGTAGAGATGCATCGATCCAGCGTTTTCAGTTCCGTTTGCACTTTGCATATTTCGATACCCGAAATATCTATCCGATGTATCTGATCTTGAACCGTACACTTCACCTTGTTGGAGCAACATAAGGCACCAGGATTGACTAACCAATCTTACTGATACAGCTTATTCTCTGGCTTGCTCCATGATGTTGTTCCTGTTCGTAAGTCAGGTCGTGGGTTCCTGCAGATCCATCCTGTTCACTGTGAGCTTTTTTTTTCGTTTGAGGAAATCGTTTTGTTTTGCTTCGTTAAACATGCCAGTTATTCTTCCTGGCAGTCTTTCTTTGTTGTTCACCGTTTGTAAGTTTTTCTACTGCATTGAGTCCGGTTTGCTGGGAAACTGTTAGCTCACCTCATAGCGCGCTGGTCCGTGATCACAGCGATCATGGTTCGAGCCTCGCTGAGGTGCGAAAGTTTACTGTTACATCTACAGGCACCCCGCAAACATGCTATTCAAGTCATAAACGAACTAAGTGGGGATTGGCCTACTTATCCGATACCGATCCAGCCAATTTATCCTTTGCAGGGAACCCACCAAATGTGTCATTATCTGCTAATTGAAGTGCACGCTTTGCTATGTTTAACATATGGGGGACCAAACTCAACAATAAATATTATATGGACCATGCCTGGTGCAAATAAAAAAAGGTGCAAAAATGCACTTATTATGCTCTATTATTTTCAACATGTGGAACATATTATTAAAATATGCTAAAGTGTCTAGAGGATGCACAAACTTATTTTCTCTCAACAAACCATAGTACTGTAAATGTGAACACTTATCTAATAAGAAGTATTTTTTAAACTATTTATAAAAAACACATTTTACTGATATTTGTTCAAATATTGCACTAAACGCATGTGAAGTATTTTTGTCTATGGCATGTATAGGGTCCTGTTTAGGATCCTGTAAAATTGGTGTGAACAGTAAAGTAGTTGAAAGAGCTTACTTGAAACTAGACGTAACCAAACCTTACACTATTTACAAACCTATATATTTGCACAAAATCTGTGTGATGTTAGCTAGTACCACTCAGGAAAATCAAACTATAGATTACTGCAATGAAAAGAATAGAAGGAACAACCTTGCTGGTGCCCTCTGAGTCTGAAAGCATGCCGCTAAAACAACAGAAACAAGTATAATCTACACATCTAAACTAATCTACACTTCCCTGGCCAATTCAATACACGAGTTGCCAGTTGCCCTCTGAGAACTCTGTTTAAAACCCAAGGTAGTACAAATAATCTCCTGTGTGCTTAAGTAGGCAAGTGTGCTGGCAAGATCCAACCAACGTACCCACATGCCTAACACGAGACAAAGTCTAACGTAAACCAAGTTAGCGTGCTGGTGAAATTCAAGAGCTGCAGCTGCCGATTCAAGAGTTGGAAGTGTGCTGGTAAAATACCAAAACAAAAGCTCTGTGTGACCAGAGACACAAACTCTTGTGTAGTACATTAAAGGTAGTGCTGGTAAATTCCACAAATGGCTAAACCGCACACGTGTGTAGTGGTCTTCTTTTCAGCCATACTCATGGCAGCATTTATGGCTTAGGCTAGAATGAGTGGGGTTTTTCTGATCTTATTTTCACTGTTGTGAAGAACATGTAGCTTCTTTTTTGTTTATTTATTTGAACTTTTTTGCATAATTCTATGTAACTGGACATTTGTTTGAGTGCAATGAGCATAAACAGGCAAAGTGACTAATAAGCCAATTTAGGCTCGCAGCTTAATTAGTTGCACAATGAACCAGAACAGCCAATTAAATATGTAATTGCAATTAATTATGACAGTTAATAGTCATCTTGAATTTTTGCTTGTGACCACCCTAGTCAGATGTCCTTCTCGCTTAATTGATGTTAGCCAATAGGTACAACGGGGATGAGTTTATGCATGCAGGGCAACCTGACTGTTAAGTTAGGTACACCGTTAACCAAACTGTCAACTTCTGTTCCATCAACTGTAACATGCTTTCTAAAATTGTATCAAACATTGACTGAAGTGTTTACATATTAAGTGTAACTTCAATTCTAATGAAGAACTGTGATCTCTCAACAAAGTTGATTAATCAGGTGATCTTACCAGCGGCTTGTGGATAAGTCCTGAGTTCGAGTATAGCTGGTAAAGCTGTTTCTGCCTGTCTATGTACGTGTTTCTGCAGTCAGCAGGGCCTGAATTTCAGTGCAGGTATGCACATAGTTTAATTGATTCCCACAGATCTAGCTCTTATAATGCAGGAAATGCCTGCACATGTATACAGCGGTGTCTAACAATGTTCAGCCAACGTGTGCACTAGTGTTCTTTGGTGGACTGCTGGCTGGACAGACTGACTTCCGCACTAGACAACACACTTGGCACACTCCCTCTACAAGCCTACAAGCACACTCTAAGGTTGCAGAATCTTTCACTAACACAAACAAACAGGCTTCAATGCTATGAACTTGAAGGCATGCAAACATATACCGCTGGCCAATGTAAATCTACATCATCTAAAGTGGAACCAGCTCGGAGAAAAGCACCTGAACCCGAAAGCACTAGCGCAAGCAGCAGTGCTAGCAATCTCAACTTTAACAGGAATCCTGAGATGGGTCACGATCACAGTAGTGTTACCAAGGTGAAGCAGCAGTCCAAAGACAAGTTTCAGGCTAACTGGCTTAGAATATATCCATGGCTCGGACTATGCGAAATGAGCCGTTTTAAAAGTCACGGTGCTGCGCCTTTTAATAGCTGATGTTACAGAACGTCAACTTGAAGGCACCATTCAGATGGCGTTCCTATACTGCAGCCTTGAATTGAAAGAGAGGAGAAGAAGAGACAATAAATTACAGTAATGTGTATTAAACTGGAGGAGAGCTGCGGAATGAAGTTCGAGGTACGAATAGGACAAAGTAAGACCCGTAGTTAAACTTACCTTTAGTATCAAAGTGCATGAATCCCCCTGTGTGAGGCATTTAATGGGGGGAACCCACTCCTCCACCCTTTATAAAAAAAAGATATTTCTTCTGCTGTGTTCATCCTGAATGCTAAAGTGAATGTCAGAGGTGCCTGCAAGAATGTCACATTCTGAACTGACCCACCATGTACATTCCTAATAAAGTACTCTGTATGTAATATACAGTGCAGGGCCTTTCTTTTTCTCTGTGTTGCTTGGATTCCACAAGGTGTTGGAAATGTTTATTCTGAGATGCATTTCTGCTGTGAATCTTACATTCTACAATAACTGGTAACTGATAATTCCACTGAAGAACACTGAGTTCATTGTCATGTTAATGGGACCGGTTTGAGACGAATGTTGCTTTGTGACACGGTGCATTGTTGCAGGCCTACTGCCTCAAGCTTTAACGTTTTGTGCATCTTACTGTTTTTCTGTTCTCCACAATTGTACAGTGTGGTTCTGAGCTACTGTAACTTTTCTGGCAGCTCGAACCAGTCTGGCCATTCAAAGCTGGATTTTAATTTTTCTTCATTGCACTGTTGTGAGTAAACTGTTATTCGTAACAATCAATCTCCAAGCCAGCCTGTCTGGCACCAACAATTAAGCCACGGTCCAAATCCCTATGATCATACTGTTCCACATTCTGATGGACTCTGTGAACATTACCTGAAGCTGCTGGCCAGTATCTGCATGATATTTATGAACTGTACTTCTGCCCTGTGATTGGCTGATTAGGTAATTACATGAATGAGTAGGTGCACAGGTGTTTCTAATAGAGCTCATGTTGAGTATTTGTTTATCACGTAGTTGTGACAGGAAATGTGGAGCACATACTGGACCCTTCAAATTTAACAGTTTACACTGAGGAATTTATTCAGCCTGTTGCTCTTTTGCTATTTGTGTTGTGTTCCCCTTTAAGCCATAATTGAAACTGACTGTGTAAAGTCTAGCTGAGACATTAAGTTTGATACCCGGTACTCAGTGAACAAGAAGGCATAAAATGATAAATAATATTCTACTAAGGTGTATTTACATTGCCAAGATTTCACTTTCTGAGTATTCTTGTATTACAAGTTAAATCTCAATGGTCTGCAACTTTCTCAGTCATCTTAGAATCTTATACAGCTTTGGTCACCATACTGGACACATCCAAATCTCAACTTTTGTTTACAGTTTTCTATTATCCAAACTGTTGAAAGTGGTTAAGTTATACAGCACGGATTTCAAACTTGTAAACAGTGGAGTGTTCTCATGGGTTTCAGTAGTTTGTCAGTGGTTTATCAGTAGTTTTCTCTGTGTGCTTCAGGTCAATTAGTTTATGGAAACATGAAATAAACCTGCTTTAAACCATTCAAATAAGTAAAGGAGAAGAGAAATAACAGCCTCGCTGTTATGATGTGTTGAGTGTAGCTGAGGCTGAAACTCCAGTGTGTTTGTGAAAATTGCAGAGAGAAGCTGCAGAAAGTGAGACACTGTACCCTGCTGTTTCAGCCGCATGTGAGCTAATGCTTGGGGTCTACACAACAAAGGCACAGTCGTGCACTGTGTGCATCTCCAATAAATCAGGGCTCTGTCTCAGGCTCTGCAGGAGATCCTCCAGGCTTTTTGACGGCAAAGTATCAGTAACCGTTGAGTAAATCTGGTGGTGAAGAATCAGGTATACAGTATTCACGCTGTATTACAACATGAGTCCCTTCATTTCCAGACTGAAGCACTGAACCAGGAAAAATGTTCAACAACAAGCCCAATAATTAATGTTGTTTTATTATTATTATTGTATATTTTTGAACAGAAAACTATTTATCATTAAAAATATGTTAAAAACTACCTGTAGATGTGTAAACATTTTCCACATCAAAAAAAAAAAAAAAAAATCAAGTAAACATGTCATTTGACTAGGTACAAGTTTAGCATATGGCAGCATGTTTCTATAGTATGCGGCAAGCACATACCCTCCACAGTGAAAATGTACCTGGTTTGTTGTTGTTTTTGTTGGCTGGATGTCTTGCTTGTTGTTATAGTAGTAGGATGAGGGTGGGTGGGGAGGTATGTATAGAGACATGGGTGTAAAAGGAAAATACTGGTCCTCCTCCCTGTAGTCTGAATCTCTGAGTGCATGCCTTAGTAGAATAATCTTTTTTATTTATTTATTTATTTATTTATTTTATTTATATATTTTTTATTAATAGACTTAGAGAAGTTTATTACAAGCATGTTTATATAGTATGTCATATACAAATATTATTTCACTGTTATGAGGAGCAGAATGATAAGGAGGAGATTTATGACAAAGACATCATTTCATCTTTAAATAAACTTTCAAAACTTGGCTTATTTGCCATGTTTCTGGAACATGATTCTTCCAAGCGATCACAGTAACGTGGAGCCTGACACACTCTTATTGCATCACTCATGTGATTATAGTGTTCTGTCCTGTTAGTCCAGTCGAATGATCTCAGGCAAAATGAATTGGGATTTCGCTAGGTGTATAGATGCTGTTTGTAAAGGGCACTTATTGCTCCGGTGAGGTTTACTCATTTACTAATTTCCCAAGGTACACTGTTTTCCTCTTACTGTGAATCTGTACTCATCCTCTGTCTGAAATGCTTTAGTCGAGCTCCTGAGTCTTTAAGGTCACCTCTTGGTAAGCAGAAATAGGGAATGTGTTTTGCTGTCATGCTTTCTGTGGGAGAGAGAACCTGGCAAAGCATAATCGGCCCACTTTACTTTGTTTTAACTGTAACTCCAAACTAAAACCTGCTCTTCAGTGTAATCCTAACCCCACTGTTGATAATTGACACAGTTGACACTGTTTCACCAGATAGCCTGTTAACAATTAAATCATCTGTAGGACTAAAGTGTGCCATGTGTTTGTACCACATGCTTTGTGATGGCTGGTGACCCTTTTTTTTTTTTTTTTTTTTAATTTCCCCAAACAGCTGGCCAAGTTTACTGAAGTTGTCCTGATTCTATGATTCCATCTGCCGTCAGCTCATTGGTATTGTCAAGATAATTGAGGGTTTAAAAGCCAAACTCGTGTAACAGTAGACCTGACTAACCAGGACATGTCTTGAATAGGGACCCTCCAGAGGCCTCAGAAGTAAACTGATTTTGGTTTCTAGTTTAGATTAGTGAGAGTGCAAGAAGAGACCTTATATGAATCAACTCTGTGAAAAGATACAGCATAATTAATAGTTTTTTTTTAATTTTTTTTATTTTAATGTGTTTTCTTGTAAGGGTCTGTGCCAGGGGACCAGAGTTTGGCGCTATGCCTCAACTGAGATTAAAGCCCGATTACTGCCATGCACAGTGTGTAGCGGCAAGCACATACCCTCTGTCGAGATCCACAGTGAAAATGTACCTGGTTTGTTGTTGTGGTTTTTGTTGGCTGGATGTTTTGCTTGTTGTTATAGTTGTAGGATGAGGGTGGGTGGGGAGGTATGTATAGAGACACGGGTGTAAAAGGAAAATACTGGTCCTAGGTCGTCTTTCTTTCTGAGAGTTATTAAAACATGTGGCCAGGTCTCTGAAGCGTGAGCCTGTGTGACTGATCCTGCCTACTTATTTATGATGTTCACATTTTTGCAGATATGCTCTCCTGTCCTCTTCTCTGTAGTCTGAATCTCTGAGTGCATGCCTTAGTAGAATAATCTTTTTTAAAAAAATGTATTGATTTATTTTTTATTAATAGCCTTAGAGAAAGTAAATAGAGGTGCAGTGTTGCTTGCACATGCAGGCTTTAGTGCACACAGGATTTAAGTTGGTTGACTTAAAGAGGAGCTCACTAATCAAGACGTTCTGAGTTGTCATGAAGCGAATGAGAAAAGAAGCACGTATGCTCATCCTGTGCTGATTAGGCCTGATCCTAATATTTATCCTCGTGTATTATGTTGTGCTACAAACACTTGAACCTGTTGTTTTGTGGAGGATTCTTAAGCACATTAAAGCCTTTCTTGCATTTAAGTCAACTTTTTTTTAAATTAGGTAATGATGTTCAACAGTGAACGGCTGATGAACCATTTTAAAAGGAAAATGGATTCACGAGAGTGAGCCATTAGTAGCTATTGCCTTCTCTTGGTCCTGTTGTTAACGTTGATGATTTTGAGTATTTGCCAGAAAAGGTGTTTGTCATAAAGCCTATGCGAAGATGAATCATCTTTACTAACAGACCGGATGTGAGGCATAAGGGCATGACAAAGCACGCTTTGTTTAGTCCATTGTAACTTTGAACAGTGTTAATAATAGCACTGCAAGTGTGTAGTGATTACATCCCTCTTTTTTTATTGCTGCTGTTATTTGTGTCTCAGATTGTCCCTTTTATAGGCCGTTAAAGTGTAACTAAAACCATAACCTTGTCCTGTAGACACCTGGCATTCTAGAGCACAGCAACTTGACCAGTGGTTGACTGTGACTGAATGAATGCTGTTACAGGTGATATACCAAGGAAGCCATGCAACCTCCCAATCAGTGTTTCCCTAACAATTGATACAGCATATTGTCTCATTTTTATTTATTTATTTTTGTGTGGCATTGTTGTATTGATTCATGGTGGGCGTATATCAGTATTCCGTATACATATATTAACAATAAATTGCAATAATCCTATATTAAAATACTCAGTGTATTACAAAATCACTATATTGTATCATTTAAGGATTGTTAAAGTAAATTATCTGTGGTGAATCCCACCTGTCCTGGTCACAGTGTAATTTTAGTGATGATTAATTGCTATATTAACCGGTGTGATAATCAGTTTAATATTGTACTTTATTCCTGTATGCAGCTATTAAAGCAAGCTTAAAGTGACTACTAAGAAGTCAGGCTTTCTGGCGATTTAAACCACCAGTCTGTGGTTGGTGTGCTAGGTTGAAGTCTGTGGCATCCATTCAACTTCCAGCTCTTTTCAGATTTAGACAGTTTGAAATGGCATGCCTGCATATGTACCTGTGTTTGGGCTTGGCTCTGAAATAGGATACGTGTTTTCAGGATTTTCTTTATTATTATTTTATTATGTTTCGTTCTGCCGACTGTTTATAGGTCAGCATCCATCTGTCCATTTCAGAAGAGTAAACAGAACAGACACACCTGGCACTCGCTTTAGTTTATGCATCTGACAGTTCTTTGGCTCTGTGGAAGATGATGGATGACATTTTGCATGTGTGTTAATTCATTTTTACACCTATTTGAAATGGGTTGTGAAGGAAAAAGGTTACACTAAGTTTTGTTTTACCACAGTTAAATCTGCTGGCTTTGCTTAAAAGAATATTCAGAAAAAATATTTTATTGGACTGAGATGTACGCTTCTGAGATTCAGTTTTCAGTTATGGATTTCCCTAAATAGGCAGCTCCCCTAACATAAACTTAAGACCTAGGTGACCACTGGTTGTTAATGTAGCATGTCTGTATTATGAGTTTCCGCTTAAGCTTATCGGGACACTTTGTTGTCATGCTGTAGTGAAGAGAGCTCGCTAGTTATAGTGTTGAAGTTCGTACAGGAGGTGAAAGGTTAAAAGGATGCAGCAGGCTGAGGCCTCTTCTGCTCAGTGCTGGTTTACACAGCTGAGGGGTCTGTCTCTTTGCTTGTCTCTCTCTCTCTCTCTTCTCTCCCCCCACACACAATCATCTTCCAGTGTGCTCTTGTCTTAAAGTGAATGCCAGCAGTTGAATCTCCCGGTATGAGCAGTGTCTAAGGACTCGCGCATGAGCATGGACGTGTTCAACATGGCTGCAACAATGCAGTGTATTGTCTAAAAGCCACAGTGATGTAGTGTCGTATTTTCTGCATGTGGAAGAGCACTATTCACCTCTTACTGTGTGCTGTAGAACCTTGAGATTGCTCTCCTGACCTTGGTTTCCTAAATAAAAGCAAATATAACTTAATTGTGAAACAGGTTTTTTCACTTCTCTGTTTGAGTGCTGGTCTGAGTGGAGGTCAGTGTCCAGAATTCTTTGGGCTGGTTGTGTATGTGTCATCGATGCCACATCTGGGTCAAATATCGTGGCTTTTGGTGGAAAACAACATTCTCCACATAGGTAGTAACCCGAAGCTGTGTTTCTCACTAAGCCCGGGTCTGCTGGAGATCTGAATGCTGAGAGAACTGCACATCTGCCTGTGTCATGTTTTAGGCGGTCAGATGAACACTAGAATGCTGTCAGAATTGATGCTTGCAGCACACTCACAAAAAATTTGACATCGCCTTTACACGTTACACTTTTGAATTGTTTGGGAGCTGGGGATGATAATTGTTTTGGAAGTTGAATAATTGCCATTGTTGCTTTACACAGCACTTGATCTGCTCAACAGTCGCTGTGGTCTGAATCTCCTCTGTATGTTGTGCCATACATTTTCAATAGGAGGCAGGCCAGTCAAGCCCATACTGTCTGTGTCTGTTAAGCCATGTGTTTGTAGGATGTGCAAAATGCTGCTTGACATTGTCTTGCTAAAACAACCATGGACATCCTGGGAAACGACATTGTCTTAATGTCTCTCTGAAATCCAGGTATGTGCCTCCGCATCAGTGGTCCTTCACACACATTCAGGTCACCCATCTGAAACATGGACTTTTCAGACCACAGCACACGTTTCCATAGACCATCTGAGATGAATTGGGGTCCAGAGAACTTGGTGTTCTTTCTGCATACAACTGACATGTAGCTTTCTCCTTCCATAAACAAGTTCAGGTTGCGTTTCTTGATGCATCGGCAGACTGTGTTTTCTAAAACACCTCCAAGCCCACCTGGCTACATTTAACGCAGTAGTGTGATGTTTGTCATATAATGCTAATTATGTAAAGTCTCAAAGGTCCCACACTTTAAACAGTGCCTTCTGGTCTTTCCCTAGCCAAACTGAGACAAATGTGGATATTGTGAAAGGCCTGGAGTCTTTCTGGTCTTGAGAAATTTTTTTTGAACTGTTTGACAATTCTCAAATTTTAAGCCGTCTACTCTCATGAAGAAGAACCATACCCTGTCACAATAGAATCACCTTTTACCAGTTAGCCTTGAATAGTCCATGAACTTTTCCCGCTTATTATGCCCCAGTCCCAGTCCCCAGCATAATGCAGATATTCCAGTCAACATTTGTTTACATTTACAAAGTTTCCTTTTTACTTTTGTCAAATAATAAACAAGAGGATTAACAAAACCTCAGATTCTTGCAAATGGTCCCATCTTTGTCCCAGGAATGAGGTTTGTACATTTTGCCTAGTTCTTTAAATTTCTGGTTAATTAAATGGCAAAGTTTAAGCAATGCTATTCGAGTTATTCAGAGTGGTTTGATGTTGTAGGTTCTCTAGAACAGTGCATTCATGACCATTCAGTGTAGTGGCATTCTAGATTCAGTACTGAAAGGTACCGGGCTGGTTAAACTCTTTCAGATTTTCAGATTGGTGTTGCGCTATTGTCGGATTGTTATATGTCATAAAATTGGTGTCAGATACACAGTTTCATGATGGGTTTGAGAAAGGTTTTGGCCTAGGCATACAGTATTTGTAAAACCTTCTCTTTTATTTACTATGCTCTTTACTATAATACCAACAATGCCAAGTTGTCTATTTATAATGACTTGTAATCTTTAAGTACTGAAACCAACACTGTGCAACAGTAGAGGTGAAAAACCAAAAGTAAGCATTAGCTTCTCGCTTCTCCCAAAGGCTATGTAACAACCACCTACTTATCAGTGGGTTAAATGATAAGGCTGCCTAATGCTGTCGCACTGCCCTTAGCAGAGGTCAGGCCTAGCAGTGAGGCGTTCAGCCAGTAAGCAACAGGTGGAGAGGCCAAGCGTGCTCTTCGTGACTTGGGGAAACCTGATAGACTTTCTATATGAGATTCATGTTGTGTTTTATCAAACCGTGTTAATTTAGCATGCAGGTTGAACTAGATATTTGCAGTTTATATTGTGTGGAAGTGGTTTGTAGCGTCTCAGTGTTTAGCCAGTGTCTGTTCTGGCTGTTTCCACACAATACTGATGAATGTGTCCTACTGCGTTCCAGTAGGGGGCACTTTAATTGTGTGATAAGGTATTTGAACTGCTGGGAGGTGATAAGGTCTGAATAATGGGAGCATGTGACCAGTGTAAATCTTATTTTCTTGATAACTTCTGTCTGACTGTTACCAACTCAGGTTTAATGTCCGAGTCAGTTGACGGGTATATGGTCCTCTGTGGTTTGTTTTAGGAGTCGTTGTTTGTGTTAGTTATGCAACACTGCCATCTTGTGAAAGACGTGAGCCAGACTTGTCTTTGGAAGTGTTTTATTTTGAACAGGTTGCATATCAGTGCAAAATCCGGTAACTGGTGTAGTGTATTTCCTCAGTTATTTTGATGTGGTATGATGAAGCCGTTAATCTTTTATAGTGCACTACTTGCTTGCCAACACAGACCTTCTTGAAATCAAGTGGCGAAAACAACCTGGTTTGAATTAATTGTTTGAGTGATGATGAAAATCAGTGCAACTGCATGCTTTCCCATGTTTAGCCAATGGCAGGTTAGAACCCTTGGCCATGGTACATATGTTGTTGATGTTTGATGTGCAAAGAAGGAAACCAAACCTCTGAAACAACAATAAAAATATTAATGTCAACATTTATACAAATTTTTATGTGTAGTTCTAATATAATGAATCTAAATAGACTGGTTTGTGTGTACAGTTCATATTGCGTAGTGCTGAATTCCTACTCCCTGGCACAGTAAACAGTACAACTAGAGCTAAAGTGAAACAGAGTGTCACACTGAAGGTGTAATTTAATATAATGAACTGAAGATATTGGTTGTTGGAGCAGCACTCAGGGCATCAAATGCTTTTCAGTCAGAATGATCAGCATCACGAGAACACTTTAGACACGCTTTTAATTCTGAAGTGTGGGTCGGGGACTTGCTTACTGTAACGAAGTTCACCTCTGACCGCGTGATGCTGCAGTATTGCTTTTTTCTTGTCATTGTTGGTCAACGTGACTTTAATTCTAACTGAGATTTAGTAAATGCCTTATTAAACAAATGTGGAATAATTTATCTAGCTAAGACATATACAGTAGAGTGCTTAATGAACCAAGTTATAAACACATGCACACTGTACGTCGCAAATGGAAGTTGGCTATTGTGATTACAAAATCAATCTTACATTTGACTACCATTTAATAGAAATGTCATGGGATTTTGCATCAGTCAGAGAAGTGTTTAAACCTAGAATGTTATTGAAATTTAGCAGTGAAATTCTATTCTCTTCTTATCTCTTGGGTGCAGTGTCATGTGGCTTTGACTTCAGCCATACTTGGTAGACGTCAAGTAAATACACTGTGTAGAATCGCTTGGCTAGTCCAAAGATCTATATACTGATTGTCAATAAAGTGTAAAGTCAGGGAGCTGTGAGGGTATGTTTCTTGAAACATAGTTCACAAGGAGTTTTAAGTATATTGGATTGCTGTACTAGCCACACACCTTTCAGCTTTAGTTTGTTGTGTAACTGTGTCACACTGGTTTCCAGAAGTAGCTGGTATTTAGTGGAATCCATTTTAATGAGCGGATCTTTCACAGTTTCCTCTTAACTGCTGTTTTATTAATGACACTAAAGACAAATCACAAGATGGGAGTGCATGTGATAACTGTGCCTTCTTCATCATTTTAGCTGCATTTTCAGATCTTCAGCCTGCTGCGGACCATGGTTACTGAATGTTAGCACAGCGTTTGAAGCGTCAGTGAATTCACTTCACTCTGGAGGGGTCATCAGCTGACAATTTCCAGGGATATTGCTTGATCTGCCTGACCAGTCTATTAAGAATGAACAAGTTCTTAGACTTTACAGCTGTGGATGGCTGTCCATTTATTTGCACACTCCACAATTAGGACTTACCTTTCATTATATTTTATGGTAAATTAAAAAAGAAATGCTAACAATTACAGATGATCAAAAAGCTACATGGTTTAACCGGTGGTGTCCAAGCTGTTGTGTACAGCTGGGAAAAAAAAGGCTTAAAGGGACAAGCCACCAGTCTCATAACTTGGTGTTTTTGCCTCCACGCTGCTCTTCCACATCTGCACCTCCATGCCTCACATTACTGATTTCCCTGCTCCTAACACTCAGGAGTCAGGAAGTGCTTAAATGTGCAGTGCAAGTGCGTCTGTGTAGGAGCACATGATCTTGTATGGGGGTCACAGTGTTCATGCATTATCTTTGGTGTCCAGCAGATGGCAGTGCAAGCTCATCAAAGTTTAATACTGTAGCTTGAAGCGTTGCAGAGACATTTCTTATGTTATGCAAGGACAACCAGAATTTGGTTCTGAGGGAAAGAATTTGTTCATCGTCTGACGAATTTGACACAGTTGGCCCTGTGGGTATATGTTAAAACACAGTGTTATTAATACTAGCTAGAATACACTCTCTGACAGGACATGACGCACTTCTGGAAGTCACCCTGAATTAAAGCGTCTGCTAAATGTCATAAATGTAAATATAAATGTATATGAATCATCTTTCTGATTTCTGAATAACAGGTCCTAAAAGTGTCCCAGAAGTGTGCATAAATTGAGATGATTACGATGATGCCCTGCAGAAGCTGTCTGTTCAGTCGGAGTGCTGTGCAGGTCGCGGCTACTCTGTCCGTCTCCCACAGGAAGCCTTTGTCGGTCTGTTTCCTGTGGCTCAGATGGAGCTGGTTCTGATGAGTATGCTGTTATTTGTGAGCGGGTGGAAAAATGAGCCGCTGCACACTGAAAGCTAAACTGCAGGTGTGTTGGGGATTGTGGCGTGGTGTGGGGGAATGGTGCATTTGAGGGGACAAACCTCTGCACATTGTGCACACTTGCAATATGTACATTTACTCAGCAGTGTTTTGAGCAGAAAGCTTTGTCAACATATTTTGTCCCCCGAACCCCGAACCAGCAAGGATGCTTAGCTCTGAGAGTTGGACATGGGTTCCTACAATTAATCATGTGTGACTCATTCTTGACACCTTTCCTTTTGTGGCTTGCCAGCTTAAAAAATGGTTTACCTCAGGATGGAGTGTGTGTGTTGGGGTGTAGTGCAGTGTTTTAACCCCTGATTGTAATTATTCATTAGCATTGAAATGATTTTAATGCAATATCATAACTTGCTGTTGTCCTTCTCAGTATTAAGCAACCTAAATGGCTTGGAAGTGTTTGTTTGTTTGGCTGGTTGGTGGGCTGTTCTGTTGTTTTGACAGTTATCAGGTGGAAGTTGTAGCAGTTCTTGTTGACTGAAAAATTGCATGTTTCCATTTGGGCCTGCTTATCACATCCACCTGTCTGTTCTTTGCCACACATGAACACCTTCCAGTCATTTGGCTACCAGCTCCCATAAGTGTGCTCAAAGCTTCTTTTCATCAGGTCTGATTTCCAGAGGTCAGCTCTTCCATCCTCTCCTGACATCATACCTAGACTAGATCGGAAGGAAGAACGGGTAGAGGTTGCTTGCTTGTAGTTGACGTGGACCCCCCTCTTTCTAGTGTGAATTCTCTTCATTCGCACTCTTGCTTAGATCGATGGTCCCTGGCGGCACCCGCTCTGACTCCCACCTGATTCACTTCCCATAAGCTCCTGCAAAGACCAGGCCTCCTGCTTATACTCCAAGTGATTTTGCTTAATGCTTCACTGTCCGGCCTTTAACCCTCGCACTCTAAGCCCCTCTCCTAGACCCCCCCGCCCGTCAAGTCTCTCAGCAGCGAACGGAAGAGGGCCTCCATCATCATTCCATCCACTCTGTGTTATGACTGTTTGGATTTATGTGCTGTGAATTACGGCTGCAGTAACCTGGTTGCCAGGAAAGACCACCCCCCCCTACCCCCAACCCCCCCGGAGTGTACACTGCAGCCCTGCGCAGAAACGCTACATTGGCTTTTATGGCCACCAAGTGACTTTTCCACTGCTCTTTGCCCTTTCCTGTGCGGACATTGATCTCCCTCCACTTTAGGTGCATTATGTGGCCTCTGGCCAATTCTGACTGGAAATCAGGTACTCTTGCTGTTTCAGGTTAAAGCCTCCGTGTTATTAGGATTCATCTCCCTACAAAAAAGTCTATTTGTTCTCCTGTGAAAGCTGCACAGTCCCTAATTGCTAAGCTGCTCGCCAAGATGGAGCGCAGCCAGGCTGTCTGTTTTCCTCCTATGCTAAATGCTGCAATGATGGCGTTCAGGGTTTGGTCCTGCTCCATGCTGTCGTTACAAGTGCGACTGTCTGGGATATTTCATATGGAGTTCACAACTCCGTGTGATGAACCGCCTCAAACGTTTAAGCGGCTTACTTATCTGCCTTGTGCAGTTGCTCTTGGATCAGCCCCAGAAATCCCAGTCCTGTTCTTGACCACCACAAGCCACCCTGTAAAACTGACCGCAGGCCTGCTGCGTGGGATGCGACACCCTTGACGCTTCATCTTGAGCCGGGACTGAGGGCTGAACGTTCTCTGTTGTTCTCAGAAGTCCATCTGCAGTTTGGCCCATACACACAGTTCCGAGGCTGCCAGCAGGGGGAGCCGCAAATGCACCGCATACTGGTCCATGGGGTGACGGAGCCTTTGGCCAAACAGCACCATGGAAAATATTTTTAGCCTTATGAAATACTCCTGAATGCGTTTTAAGTAGTTCCTGCAGCTATATTATAAGAAATAGCGTTTAGAATGTACAGGCTAATGCACCTCTGATTAATAAGCCTGGTTGTAATGTATGTTGAATTTACCATGTAACCCGAAGTGGATGTTTTGGCATTAAGACAGTGACACGTTTTATTTCCTGGTAATGCTAGAAAAGCTGAGTGTTCCTGTAAAATGGCCAGCCGCTCCCGTCTCGCTGACAGTGACCTGTTTAAAGGATTGTGAAACTGTCTGTGATCTGTGTTGGGTTAAATGTTGAGTTTTGGGTTTCCCTCCCAGCTGCAGTTATGCAGTTTGCCTACTAAACAGTTTTGCTGTGTGACATCACTCATTTAGCTCTGACTAAGAGTTCTTTACCTCTGTCTGGCTTTTATGTAATCTGGAGAGCTCCTCTACTGTACTTATTCATGGAAGGGAAGCCGACCGGAAACCTTCTGCCTTTTTTATGGTGATTGGAGAAGCAGTCGGCCCTTGTCTCCTTATTGAGGGTTCATGTTAGGCCATGTGGTGTTCTCTGCATGGATATGAATTATTTACATGGAATATCATAGCTCACCAGATCATCCCTCTGCGTCTCCCTCAGGAGAGCAGCCAAGGGCTGCTTCTTTAGGTTCAGGTTTAAAGAGCAGAGTCTGTTTTCTCTGTTTCTCTTTCTCTCCCTCTCTCTCAAACCACTGCTGGGCTTTCCCAGCGTAAACCTCCATTTCCTCCTGGGGGTAGATGTGCATAGACTGCTTCTGAATGGCCTGTAGATCTTCCTCTGTGAAAGAGAGGAGGGGAGTGAGAGAGAGAGTCGTGGGTGGTGGCGAGGTCGTGCTCATAGAATAGCATGAAGGGGTTCTTTGACCTGGGAAAAGATCTGACAGTGTTGACCTAACCTTCAGGGCACTGTGCATGTGTGTCAGAGGATCAGAGGGAACCGTGATACGACTCTTACACCAGGATTACACGATGATAAAGGTGTGTGTGTGTGTGTGTGTGTGTGTGTGTGTGTGTGTGTGTGTGTGTGTGTGTGTGTGTGTGCGCGTGCCTGTGCCGAAGCAGATCTGGATCTGATAATGGGGACGTAGTTGACTCCAGGCTAAGACGACGCCTCCGTATCTGCGGATATCATCAGCAGGCTGCTCCCCTGCACCTGCGCGGCTCATCAAAAACAGATTATTTCCCATTTGTAGGTTTCATTGTTAATATTAGTCGCGTTAATGACCGAATTCAGGTTGACAGATTACCAGGGAAACGGAACACAAGGACTGCGTCTGTGACATCACAGGATAATTAGGCCTCAGAGCGCGCCCATGTCTGCGGCGGCGCTGATTTGCATTTTAATATGTTGTTAGCATAGGTGAAAGTTTATCTCCTCTTGATTAGATTCCAGTGATGTAATTACAAAGCCGAGTTTTACTTCTCAGAAAGGGCACTGCGCATAAACATCAATATGATTACCAGTAATTGTTTCAAAACAAATAAGCAGCGGAGTAATCAGTCATCGGGCTGCCTCCGAATTGTTTTGCTGCGCAGCCTCGGCGGAGGCACATCTCATTCAGCTCATTTTAACATCTCAATTTAAATTGGCTTGCCACTCGTCGGAGTAAAGAATATTTTAAAGACGAGTGGTGAAGGCTCAAAGGTAATCAGTGCTTTTAATGATCTTATTTGTGTGTGAGTGGCTCTGCAGACATTTACTTAAGAGGCATTGAGAAGGCTGAGACGCTGCTTTTCAAAAGCTCTCCCCTGACAGCCAAATCCATCCATTTAGAAAAGAGGAATTATTATTGACTTTTTTTTTTTCTCTCTCTCTTTCTCTCTCTCTCTCTCTCTATCTCTCCCTCTCTCTCCTTAAACAAGAAAAGATAACAGATTCAACCTTGGGAGAACGGCGGTAGTGGAAGCTCAGAGAGCAGAATAAGTAATGGCTGGGTCGTCTAGCCGGGACGTGCCTCGCCGTGAAATGGGCTATTGATTTTAAACAGATAAACTGTGTTCTCTTTGTGTGAAGAAATTACTGAGCAATTTAATTAGGGGCCGAACAACAATATTTATCGCCCCCTCCCCCCGCCTTTTTATTTATTTATTTTTTATTTTTTTACTTTTCCTCTCCATCTCTCCCCCTTTCCTGTCTCTCTCTCTCTCGCTCATCAGCTCATCAGTCTAGCAGGAGCATTTAACCAGGCCGTGTTGCTGTAGTTCCGTGTAGCTGATTAGCATGCCCCACCCAGGAGAGCGCGAGGAAGCGAGAGAGAGAGGGAAAGAGAGAGAGAGCTCATTGATCAGGCTGATAATTCCTGAAGGTTTGGCAGTCTCACTTCACCAGATGACTCTGTTGAAGCAAGGATTGACAGCCCCTTCTTAATTCTGTCTCATCCTGCATTGTTTGAGCTGGTCCCAGTGCTTCTGTTTGCTGTTTGTCTAAATGTAGCCTTCGGTGTCAATCAGATGGAAGACTCTCCTCTCAAGTGGTTCCAACAGATCTGCACTCGACTCTCAGAAATGATCTGGAGCTTGTGGAGCTGCTCAGAGTTCATCGAATAATAATTCATCGAATTAGCTCTCCGAGTTAGGCTTCTTCTGTAAACGTGGAAGGGTTGTGTATGAGACGTCTCCCTTTCTGCTAGGAATATATTAAAATGTATATGGTATGTTAATATTAATCCCTTTACGCAGAGGGGAAGTTAATTCATTTTGCCTTGTAATCTTTAACTAACAAAAACAAAAGGATACTGTTCAGGAAACAAATAAATGCATGAGAAGATACTTGGGGTTTCAGGAATGTTTGTATTACTCTGATTAAACAGGTGCTTCTGGAATGAAGTTAGCTGGGTTGGTTGTTTGAATGGAATGATTAGAAATCTGTAACCGCTTCCTTTAGAAAACCTTGATCTGCTACTTAAGCCTTAATGTAGTGATGTAATAAAGATGGGCATTTCCATCAGTAAGGCTGATGTGCTGCACATCAATCAATCGCCAGTGATAGGGTGCATTTTAAAGATGCATGTGCTGCAGCTACTAATGCGTTGTGATTAACCTCTGTAGTGATGCAGTGTGATTCAACACAATTTTTCAGAGCAGTTTAAATCTTTACGATACAATGCAAAAGAAATGATTCCATACACTTTGGTATAGTACAGTTACTTAATTTCTTATTTGAGTCTACAGTACATTGGAAATTAAATACATGTTATAAAAAAAAAAACACATGGTCGTTTCATAATCACACCTTTTTATACATCATATCTAGTGTGTGTGGGGGTGGGGTGGGGGAGTGACCACAGATAAAATCAAATAAAATCCATAACATTCTTTCTATGACAGTAGGGCTGGATGTTTGTAAAGGGAAAAGGGGTAAACCGCGGGCAGTGCTGAACCAGTGGGTTGTTGAAGGAAAAAAAAATAAAGATTGCAAAACTTTACTCACCAGTTGTCTTGTTAGGGTTACCGTCAGGGCTGGCCAGAACTACATCCAACGGGGTAGGCACTAAGTAGGTAGGAATGAGGTAAGCAAGTGCTAGAATAGGCACGCCCCATGTCCCGTAAACTTAAAGCAGATTGAAAGATAAGTAAGAGTACAAAAGCTCTTGATGTTCACCATTATGTTCATCCTAAATTGTATCCGGTGCACATTTGTGTTTTTATGGGGTTTTTTTTTGTTTTGTTTTGTTTTGTTTTTTTTGTTCTGGGCGAGCACATCAGGAACTTTTTATTTATTCATTTATTTGTTTGCTGGTGCACCAGTGCAAATCTGTAAATCTTCCCTTCCTGTTCAGATCAAATGTATCAGATTAATCTATTTTGATGCCTAAAAGCAACCCTACATGTAATTTAGCTGTCCAAAGAAAAATGGTCTGCTTTGGTCCTGTTCCTACCTAACAATAACGAACCCTGAATAAAGAAACGTTCTGAATGCTTGTGAAAACTGTGTAAGTGGGTTTTAAGAAGAAACTTGTGCCGTCGAGCGGAGGGTGGATGAGGCCCTTTAAGTACTTGGAGAGTTTTTTCATATGTGAGTAGAAACTGTCAGAATAGACTTTATTAGACGTGAGGAATACTGTACATGGCAACTGTTCATGTGAGGTCTTCATCCCAATATGATCACGCTCCTATTGTAGAGTTGTGGTGTCTTGCGGTAAGCCGTGTCCCTGGTGGACGATATCTAATGTCCTTAAGTCGTGACTTTCATTGTGCTTTGTCCTGTGGGAACGGTGTGTGGGATCTGGAAGCGTCATTTGTGTCGGGGCATGCTTCACGGTGGGTAATGATGTCCTCTGCTTTTCTGGCCGGTGGATGTGCAGGGACAGCTGTGGAGGAGAGGCGGGATTTACGTGTGTGCTCTGCTCTCTCTGCTAAATGATTAAATGGTTAAAAAGGCTCTTGATTGTAGCAGAGCCACGTGATCCCTTGGGCCTCTGTGAGGGGGGAAAGGTCCTGGGGCAGCTGCTGCTTTTGGGCAGGACTCCTTAAGCCCTCTGAGAACAGGGCCCCTCGCCGGCTGCGCACTTAGGTGCTGAAAAACAGTTATTCAAGCCCAAATCGTGTGTGTGTGTGTGTCTGTGTGTGTGTGATTCCAATCCGTCGGGGTCCCCTTGTGTGAAATAAACACCCCGGCTCCTCAGATTCTCTCAATGTAGATGCCTGGGAGCAGGTGTCCCAGTGAGCTTTATTAACCCGCTCTCCACCTCTCCTCCATTAGCATGGTGAATTTGGCCTCGTGGGTAAGAGGTTCTCACATGTAGGCCGCAGACACTCTGTCTTCTGTCTGTCTGTGCTTGATTCAGACATAAAGAACCACCCTGCGTCCACCATGACCGCAGCATTCCTCGCTAGGCCCGGATTAATCTTTCTGTTCCATTCCTTGCATAACCTGACGAGAGGGAGAGCGGGAGAAAGAGAGAGAGAAAGAGAGCTTATCACTGCCTGCCAATAGAAGCTCTCCTCTTAACCTCTACTTTTCTCCTCCCTGTTCTTTTCCATCTTTCATGTGTGCTTTTCCTGTGTCAGGAGGGTAGCATCCATCTCTCCATTTACCTTGGGCAGGTTAGCTGTTTTAGGTGGCTACCACACACTGGACATATAAGGTGGAGGGCACACGGTATTGAAAGTTTGAAAGCAACTACAACTCTTAGCACTTTCCGATCACTCTCTGTCTGTATCTCAGTCTCTGTCCCCCATGTTACGTTTTTATTTGTATCCTCTAGCTGAACCAGGACAAGACTGTGAAGTGCTGTTTACCAAACGTGGCTTTAGTGTGGTCGATTAAAGTTCTATTTATACGTGATTAGGGCTGATTCTGATTTCTGGCCAGCAGTTGGTTGGTTGGTTGTTTTTTTAAGTATACTGTGTGGGGATAAATAAATGTGTGTAGCCCATCCACCAATTATCCACCAAAGGCACTATATAAATAACACTTTGCTCATCATCGTGCAGAAATACAAAACCAAATGTAGACCTAGGCCCTTAAAGTAAGAGCCATTGTGCAGTCATGTCGTGTTCTGCACTATAGGTTAAAGCATAGTTGTGCTAGGACATGTTGGTATAGGTGACCTAGCAGTGTTAATGTGAAGCGCCTCACTGACTAAAACAGAAGCTGATTAGGTGCTGATTGCTTGCCCATTGCGATTCCGTTCTCATCCAGTTCTGATTGTGCACCCCAGTTTCATCCTTTCAGCGTAAAACAAAACAACGGTGCGTCCTGAGCCTCGGCCTAATTGTAAACGTGGAATGGCACTTTCACTATAACACTTCCCATGTGCTATAACTGCCCATCTGCTGCACGTTGCTTTGCGGCACCCGACCGCTGTGCCTTCAGCTACTCCTGGCTGCTCAGTTGGAACACACATTATTGAATGGCTCATTTTGGCTGAATCGAAGGCTTTAGAGCTTGGAATGCACGTTGTTCCTGATGAGGCATCCGGCACCTTTTTTGAAGACAATTAGGAATGTGTCACTTATTATAATGTGTTACTTTTTATTATTTTTTTTTTGAAGAACAGCTGGACTTTTTTTTACTCCTGTTTTTGTTTAAAGCCAACTTTCAAGTGTTCACAAATGCTGACTCAAACGATGACACCATTTAGCTTCATCTGAAAGCCTGAGACAGGAGGTGTAGGGGAACTGGGCAGTGGAGAGAGTAAAGTAGTGGGAAAGAGAGCATGTGTGAGAGAGGTGGAAAGTTCCAGCAGTGTTACGGTTATCACCGAGAAGCGGCCTCCTTGCTGTGGAAAGTGCTTTGTGCAGGTTGTTGCGAAGGCTGGCACTTGCGCCAGGAAAAGGGAATACTGATGGAGAGACATTAGTCGGCCTGCAGTTTGCGGGTTTATTTTTAGAGGCTGGCATTTAAAGCTGGGACACTCGGTTCTGCCTGCCTGTTAATGACTCATGTGGGGAGCGAAGGCCTCTGCCCAGGCACAGGCAGCGGCAGCAGCAGCAGCAGCATCTACAGCAACAGCAGCAGCACTGCTCCATTCTCTCCCACAGGCCAGGGCTCAGCCTGCCACCTCCTCCGGCTCCTTACAGCTGATTTATGGCCTGCACTTTTGTTCTCTCCCTTCTATACCGGGTGTTTGCGAGTTTTTAAAGACTGTGCTGTTTTCGAGCACTGCTGCTTTGCCTGTAATGGTACTGCGGCGGTTTCAAGTCATGGCGGTATGACCACAAAACGACATATAAGAAGTTGTATAGATGTCTTTACATTTTTTTTTTTTTATTCCTAAAACATACATTTCCTACATTAAACCTGCATCTGAAGACAGGTCTGTGACCAGCCTGTGTAAATTCACTTGTTTATTGAAAGCCTAACGATGACGTGAGCCCCGCTGCCCACCTTGTTTCTATTAAAGGGGCAGCCTTGGAATGAATGAATGGCCGCTTTGTGAATTGGACTGAGGAGATGCTTGTAAATTGTACATTTCCTCTCCGTTCCCATGTTTATGTGGAATTTACATGACAGCTACATTAATAATGTCCTGCGCTCTTGCCACCTGGTATGTGCGTTTCCAAATAAATGAACCCATCGATTTCACTTCATAACTCAGGCATGTCTGGCAGCGCAGCGTTCATCTGGCTTGCTCCTGACCACCCAACAGAGGGTTAAAACTATTTTTCTGCCTTTAATCCCTGTGTCCGCGCGAGCGCACAACACTCTCTCGTTGCCGTGATTTTTATTTATTTATTTTTTTAGGGATTTATGTTTTCTTGACAGTGAATCAAATCATTTGCCATCAACTCAGATGGGAAAACAAGGCAGCTCTTTTTGAGGTCATGGTTGTATGTCAATAGCTCTAACAGATGCCACATAAATCTTTAGAAGAAAACCAAGAACTGTAAAGACATGCCCTCAGCCCCTACGGGCCTCGCTCCAGACAGGCTCCCGAACAGCGCCGGACGAGATGGATGTACTCCTGACTCCGGCTCAGTGTTTGACAGCTGTCAGTTCACCTGACGTTTCGCACATGGGGGGTATTTCTCTGTCAGTCACACAGGGATTCGAGCAGGCCTGGTTTTATCCGAATGGGTTTTGTTTTTTTTATCACGCCACGCTCCTTTGATAACGCGAAGCTCGTTGGCATTGTGTAGTGAACTACAGCAGGCTCTTCAGGCTTGGAAAAGTGGGCAGAATGCCTTCAGAATAAACTGTTCTCGGTTAAGTGTTTTGCTTTTAATGATGTGTTTAACCCCCACCTCTTGTCTGGGCCTTTTTAAGTGTCTCCTTGGCACTCGCTGCTTTAAATAACCTCCACGTCTGCTTTAAAATGTGCTCCTTTTGTTTATCCACATCCTCTTTTGGTTTTAAATCCATTTGTTTGGATTGTTTTTCCCCCTGAAGCTCTGAATTCTTTTTAGAACGTTAGAGCTTTCACTGGAAAGCTGTTTATTCACGTATTTGTACTTGGTCTGCACACTTTACTGTTTGTTGACCCTCTAAATAGCCAGGAACTGGCAGCAGGTCCAAACTTTTAACACACTTTTAGAGCTTGAGAATAGTCCAGCTTGGTTACATTGTAGTGCATGTAGTTACTAGAATGTAATAAGCCTGGGTGTTTATGTAGTTATTACAGTATTGCAGTGCTGTTATCATAAGGAGCTGCAATAAGGAAATGAACTCTAACCATTCGTGGTTTGCTTTGTGTTCTCTGAGCATCTTGACCAATCAGGAATGTGTTTCTCTGGGTGTTTTGATATTTTGTCTGCATTACTTTTGCAATGTCACATTACTGATTCACCAAAACTGTCCATGTTGTGCTGCCCAAAATAACATGACTAGTGAGCCTGCTAACTAGCGAAGGCAGCTTTGCTGTATAGTGACTTATTCAAGCCCCACTAGAGTCTGTTGTGGGCCACGCTAAGACAGCAGAGCTCAGAACCTCAGATCTGTTTATTGGGGTAAGTGCTGGCATTGGATGAGGAAGGGAAACGTTGGCACTGCTACTGCTGTCTCCTATGCCGGCGCTTCCAGAATAGTGTTCCTCTCGTTCAGGGGGAGGAAAAAAAAAAAAAGCTCAGTCTCCTGCTCCACTTTCTGTAGCTCAGCTCTGACTGAGCTCAACTTGACCTCACTGTTGCTTTCCATAATAAAAGCAGCAGACTAGCCAAATAAACTACAGCCAACTAAAACTAAAAGCGTGATGGTGGTGGTTAAAACAATAATTCCTATCCATTACAAGCTTAGCGCCTTTGTGACTCATAAAAGTTGCGTTTAGAAGGGACTGCAGTTAAAAAGACTGCAATTGCAGCCTCTGTAGCAGCACACCTGAGTTTCTGTTGACTATACATCAGGTCAGCGCGTCCAGGAACGAGAAACGCCATGTTGGCGATGTTGTGGAGTAGTGCTACGGAACAAACCAATAGAGAACCAACAGAACTTAACTGAACTGGTGTCTTTGGGTCATTTATAAACTATATCGGGTGAAATCTATATCCACTCTGCCTGCCTTGGAGCGCAAACGATGCATCGGAAAAAGTTAAATTAGTCTCATCTTGAGTCATGCCAGGCTCCTACATGCGATGCAGGATTGTTTCCCCACAAAAGCATTGTGTTGATGAGAGCCTATGCTGAATGACACATTGCCGATTGGAGGTTTTAATACATTGCTGTTGCCAACTGGGTACATTGTGACCTGCAGTTCTGACACTTTAAATTCAGATGAATTATGAAATGGGAATATTGATTTATTTGAAGGTTTTAGGAAGGAGCGATTTCAGTACCTTATTGGAAATACCAGCATTAGCCTGCTAAATACTGTTCAGTTCAGCCTGAATTAAGACTTTTAGACTATTATTGAGGACTATTAATGTGGAGTAGCCGTACTGAGGAGTCATGGATTCATTGCGCTGTAATGAATGTAGTGTGTATGATGGCATGATACATTTGGAAAATATTGGGGTATTGAATTTAATCAATATCACCCCACGCTACAGCTAGCAGTGGCCCAGGTGGACTGCACACAAAGTCAAAACGATGGTAATGATTACTTTGTCTGACACTGAGTGCGCTTGGGGAAAAGACCTAATAGCCCAAGTGTGGGACTAGTTCTTCTAATCTGATGGTAGTTCTGCTGTGGTAAATTTGTCCACCTCCAAGCCCCCATCAGTGGCTATAAATCATCACACATTGAGGCATTGTGAAGCTACACATAATGAGCTACTGCTTGACTATTTTCTATTTGTACACATTCCTCATGTTAACTATAGTTCCTGTATGTCTCTGTCAAGCTGGCCTCCTTAAGTGCTCTGTTAATTAATAGAGTAAAGATTGCTGAGTGATCGCTGGGACAGTTGAGTGCAGGGGGGTCTCCTGGCGTGGAGGCAGTCTGAAAAGCTACTGGTATTGTTTGGAGTGCTGCCTGCATTAGCTGGGACCTGTATTCTCCTCTCATTAGAGGACCTCTCCTCATACAATGTCCCTGATGGAACAGAGTGAGCCGTCTTGTTGTTCTTGTTTAATTGTATCCAGTTCTATTGACAAAAACAATGTTATTGGAGTGGAGCAGCATATTCTGGATCTAATTAACTCCGATTGTTGAGCTTCAAAGCGTCATCTGAAAGAATTCAGAAAACCTGACCTGGTTTTATTTAGTGCCATTATATGCTCTCTCTTGCTCTGTCTCGCTCTCTCGCACGCCCTCTCGTGTTGCCTCTCTCTCTCTCTCTCTCTCTCTCTCTCTCTCTCTCTCTCTCTCTCTCTCTCTCTCTCTCTCTCTCTCTCTCTCTCTCTCTCTCTCTCTCTCTCTCTCTCTCTCTCTCTCTCTCTCTCTCTCTCTACATCTCTCTCTCTCTCTCTCTCTCTCTCTCTCTCTCTACATCTCTCTCTCTCTCTCTCTACATCTCTCTCTCTCTCTCTCTCTACATCTCTCTCTCTCTCTCTCTCTCTCTCTCTACATCTCTCTCTCTCTCTCTCTCTACATCTCTCTCTCTCTCTCTCTACATCTCTCTCTCTCTCTCTACATCTCTCTCTCTCTCTCTCTACATCTCTCTCTCTCTCTCTCTACATCTCTCTGTCTCTCTCTCTACATCTCTCTGTCTCTCTCTCTCTACATCTCTGTCTCTCTCTCTACATCTCTCTCTCTACATCTCTCTCTCTCTAACTCTCTCTAACTCTCTCTCTACCTCTTCCAGTTCCAGTTTGATGCTCCTTCCATCAAAACGTGTGCAAACAAAAGTCATCATCACCAATATAAATAGGCCTTTATCATGACCCGAGATTGGTTGTTTTACTATTCCGAAATGACACACTTTTCTCATCTTGCTTCAATATATCTAACTGCAAGCACATGCGAGAAACGTTCCCTCCGCTTTTATCAATTTGACATTTAAGTGCATTCTTTTCAACCCTTGTAACATTTGTGGTAAGGCATTTCAAAGGGAGCGGGCTGACATTCCTCACTGTGCCCTCTTTCTTCGTAAGGGAACATTTGGTGTTCTTTCAGGGTCTAACGGGGTTCTAGCGCACATTTCTGAATTAAATGGTTTGATGCTCGCCCTCGCTCTATATGCATGTGCTTTTGGAATTTGAGGCGCAGCATGCGAACGGTTGGACTGTCCAGGACAACCTCTCGTACGCTCAGCATGAAGAGCGTGGGCACACATCCTGCTCGAATTTTATCATTCGCTCTTGTGAGTAGTTCTTTATCGACATTACAGCCACGGTTAAGTGGATGGTTGGATGGCTATTGAGTGAGGGATACTGTCTTAGGCCAGCCAAGTAAATAGCTTTGAATTGGACTGGAAGTAAAATAAATAGAAATAAGCAATTAGTACAGTTTAGAAAGCAACAAGAATTTAATTCCAAAAGATCATTTGTTTCCAAAAACAACGTAGGCTAGTAAGCAGAATGCAGGTTTGGTTTTCCAGTTGGCCTTGATGCACCCCAGCATGGTGGCACAATACATCATTTGTTAAATGTTATCTCAGTATTGAACTTGGCAATGCTCAGGTCACAGATGCAAACAAGCCCTAATCTATGCCAAGTGCATCATTGTGTGGGATAGCCCTGATGAACATCAGACACTCCGGATAAAATGGCTTTAACCAAGCTCCATTAAACCTTCACTAATGTATGTTGCTATGATTCAGATTTAAGGAGCTATAGAATGCATTTATTCAGCATTTAACTGCTGAATTTTTAAACCAAAGTTTGTATTAGTGGGCTATAAGATGGTCATCATTCTCTGCTTCATCATTATGTACTTCAGAATTATTTAGACCTCTCGTACTGACTTCGAGCAGTGCACACAATACAGCAGGTTTTCACAATAATCTCCTGCTTTTAATTTTGACAGAAAAAATATAGCACAGTGCAGCTTTAAGCTGAGAGACTCACAAACGATATTGCGGTTTTTGTGTTATTGACCATTTGTAGTATTGTGTGTACAGATGAGTGCCAAGCTATAACATTATAATAACATCAATCCAAATTTGATTATATCAGTTGGCCCAAGGCGTTTTGCTTAGTGCTGTAGGTGCTGGATCCAGCAACTGTGTCTAGATGACTCTAAACCGGCCCTTCCAGTGTCCTGTGCCAGACTCCACCCCATCCCACGCCCCACTGTCCCAGTCCAGTACACAACGTGTTGCTGGGTCCCAATGCACATGTGCCTGGTTTTATTATTAGCAGCCCATAGCTTTCGTTAGCAGTTGATTGCATTTTCCACAATCCACAAAAAGTGAAATAAGGCTTTGAAGCTTGCACCGAGAGTTTCCCCGAGTGCTCAGGAATGGCAGTGTGGAAGGAGGGGAGTTTGCCAATGGCCATTGATGAACAGTCTCTGCCACTCCCTGCAGGCTCACTGTTTGTTTGTTTGAATTGCTTGTGTAGTCACATCAGCTGCCTCCAGTCGTGCTACTGTACAGTTAATAAAACCCACATCAATATTGAGCATTGGTTGTTTTTACTTCCTGCTGTGCAGCGGACTGCTTTTTTTCCCCCCTGAGTTGGTAGGTAAACACTTCTGCTTTCCGCCTTTAAAATCAGTGGGGTGTGTGGAGACTGTTGTGTATATAATTGTAAGAGTGTGTGTGGAGTGGGTGGGGATTTATGTGTGACGTGTGTGTGTGTGTGTGTGTGTGTGTGTGTGTGTGTGTGTGTGTGTGTGGTTGCACTGAAGTCTGACATCTAATGTTCATGCTTCTGAACTGCTTCAGCCCAATGACATGTGATCTTCAGTTGAACACTGGGTACGAAGTGTGTGTGTGTGTGTGTGTGTGTGTGTGTGTGTGTGTGTGTGTGTGTGTGTGTGTGTGTGTGTGTGTGTGTGTGTGTGTGTGTGTGTGTGTGTGTGTGTGTGTGTGGGGTTGTGGTTTGACTGTAGCTTAGTTCAGTCCCACGCACTGTGGTCAAACTGGTTAGTGTTTTTTCTTTGGGCCGAGGAAGTGTGCGTGTGCTGTTCCCACGCTTTGAAGAGTCCAGGTCCTCTGCCCTGAGACAGGGGGCGCTCTCTGCCTCCTCACTGTCCTCACCCCATCATCACGGAGGGGACGTCCTCTGCTTAAAGAGCTCATGTCCTACATTTTCTTACATTTCATTTTCCTCCCCCTGAGGGCGTCTTATGACATTGTGGTTTTATGCATCAAAAAGAATCCTAAATATTTTTTTTATCTCGGCCCTTTAGGTCTTAGAGCTTTTGCTTTTCAGCCTAATGAATAGACATTCTCTCTTTTGATTGGATGCTCTGTATTATGCCTCATTTAAAATCAGTCAATCTGAAACATTATTTATAACTGCAGCATTTTTGGATGGGGCTCGGCAAATGTACATGCAAGATGTGGCATCAGGTTAGATCCTGTATATGTCCCAAGCTCCAACTCAAACCTGGTGGTGGTAGTAGAAGTAGTAGAATAATTTCTAATCCCCCCCTCCCCTTCATATTCTCTCTCTCTCTGGCTCTCTGTGTCACAGTCACACAGTATCACACGAGGATGAGCCACGTGATTATGTGCCCAGAAGGTGTCACTCCTCAGTTTACAGAAGCTTCAAAGGCTGCACAGAGGAGCCAGCACATTTGTTGTTGGGCAGCATCTTGAAGCGCCTCAACATGCCGGGCTTCTCCAGTCTGAGCCTTTTGTTGCCAAGTGTGCGGCGTTCGTGTGGCTAAAGGAAGTACTTAAATGTGTAGTTATGTGCGATCTCTCCTCGCTAAAGCAGCTCCCCTGCCGCTTGCTTCCTGCAAACCCCCCCCACCCCCAGCCCTAACCCCCCCTCCACTCGGCTGACTATGAAGTGTTGCTTGACGGCCTTTTCCTCCCCGACAGTGTTGCCGGAGGAGTGACAGATCAGAGGGAGAAATGCCCCTGCTCCAGAAGGAAGTGCTACGAGGCCAGGGGTGGCCCATTCACAGCCCAAAGGCCTCTCTGTGCTAATGGAACCTGATAAGCTTCTCATGAATCACTATGTGCACTCAGCTCCGTTTCATGTGGGCACCCGGCTTTCTGTTCTTTTACTGGTGGACGTTGTGTTCCAAGTCAGAGTTCATGCCGAGGGTCAGGATTTGTGGGGACGTTTTGTGAGTTTTATATGTAGGCTTTAGTGTGCGATGTCCGCGAGCAAGTGCTATGCCTGAATGTGATGGAGGCACAGATTAGAGGTTAGCGCTTCAGGGAGCTTTCATTTATTGTGCTGTTCAGTGGGAACCTTGTCTACACTCATGACACAGCATACTTGCTGTTGACTGGCTTTGCATCGCTTTCTTTCCCGGAGAGCATGCTGTTTCATAGTTAGAATATGTGGTCGTGCGTTTGTACGTGTGCACAGTGCACGCAGAAGTACAGTACACATGCACATTTTTAGATGGCTTGCTGCCCTCCGGCACAAGGCTACAAGTCCTCTATTTCCTGTTTACAATGTCTGAGGTTTCCTGTTCTCAGTGTATCTCCACTGGTTGATATTGTGGTTTTGCAAAAAAGACGCTCTGGACAGGGCCTGTGTGAAAATGAAACATTCGTCTTTGTCTCTATCTTTCGCAATTAATCTCTGTGCATTTTGTTTGTGGTCCCGTTTGGCTGTGTGAGTTTATTTATTTATTTATTTATTTAAGCAAATCATTTTTCCCCCCCTCTCTTTTTGTGTCATAGGTTTGAAGAGATAGTCAAGAAATTCAAAGTGGAGTACCATGCTGGTGGCGCGACCCAGAACGCTGTGAAAATTGCCCAGGTTTGTACTCTATGCTGTAAGGCAACACCGAGTCCTGCATGCATCACTCCAACCAAAACATGCTGTCTACTTGCATTATTGTGCTGAACCTTTTCAAAGACTTTGGTCTGAGCAGACCGCAGTCCTTCAAATAAAGCAGAAAGACAAGTTCCAGAGCCCACAGCCATGCTGGCCTCGCTGCAGAGGCCGTAAAGTCTAAGGCGGTATATGAAGTTCATCTTATTGAGGCAATATGTGTGGTTAGCGATTACTGGTATAGAGCTGTCAAGGCTGACAAGCCGTATTCCTTTGAATGGAAACTCTGTATAATGAAGCTTCTCCTAGAAATGTTTTGATGGGGCCTATTAGAGTATTCAAGTACCTGACAAATTGATTTTTAGGTGTGGGTGTAGCTGTAAACTAACTGGCACCTTTTTAAAAAGCCTCACAGTGAAACCATCACTTACGCTGCGAAGGCCAAGATAAGTCTTGCTGCACTCTCTTACACTCATTCAGCTCGAAGCATCGCATGCCTTAAGTTGAGCTCATCTCTGTGTGAAGCCTTTTTAAGGGTAATGACTGAAATGATTTCATGTCCCTGGTGGGCCATCAGTGCTGTCCTAGCACAAAGAGGAATAAGAGCATGAGGAGGCCTGTGGCCTCAGGGCTCAGCTTGGCTGCTTTTCATTCTCTGCTGCAAGAGGCCGCCAATCAGCGAATGCACAACATCTACATTATTCCAGGTGTCTGAGAAACTGTGTTGCAAGCTCGTCCGAAGATGAAGCGTTCAGTGTTCCATTTGAAGAGACGCAGGAGGGGATATCCTTCCCTTGATTAGTTCAACTCCCCTGCGGAATTCCGGATGCTGACTTGGATCCCAACCCAGTGATGAATTGCGCAGCAAAGCCGTGTACACACACACACACACACACACACACACACACACACACAAAAAAAAAAACCCTTCTCATCCCGAAACACTGACGCCATATGAAATGAAACAAGCTTGTTGGGTCATCATTTGGGCATCCACCAGAGAACGCGAGTGTGAATTTGTTACTTCATTGCTCCAATCATCACTCTGGTTACGCACATTTGTCATGACCCGAGGACGTCTCTCAGAGGGCGAACAGATCCTCCTCTTCGTTTCGGGACCGGTCTCGACCTGGACATTTTCCAGTGTTCATTTGCTTGGCGGAATTTTGAGTGAATGCCCTTATGATTATGCCTGTCCTCTCTGCGACAGTACATCACCTGTCACTGCGGCTGATTAGCACGACGCTACGGTTAAAACGGCACCCATTTGAAGCTGCTGGTGCAGCGGAGGCCCCGTGCCGATGTGTGGGATGTTAAGCGGCGGTTTAATCAGACAGCCGAGCGTGGTTCTTCAAAGTGAGCGAGAGGCAGCGTGACGCGGAACCTGGGCCTCCGAGATTAACACATGGCAGCACCTGGAACACCAGCAGCGGCGCAACCTGTGTGTCGGTGTCGCAGAAAAAAAACGAGGGCTTTCAAACGCAATGACACGCACTGCCTTCTGAGCACACATCAAAGCACCCGGGCGGAGATGAGGTGTTCCAATCGCAGGCTGCTCTTGCCCTCCGGCACTGCCAGGCAGGTGTGGGAGGGAGAGCGTTCCGCTTGTGCTACCTGGCCGAGATAGGTGGCTAGAAGTCTTGCACAAGACCAGCACATCACTCAGGCAGAGTTATCATTCCCCTACATCATCTGTTCTCTTCCCTCTCAACTCCACTCCACTTTAGTATGACCATATCAAATATAAAAATGGACACATCTCTGCTGGGTATCTGAAAACACTAGGTAGAGGTGATATCAACGTCAGAAATGTCAGAAACCACATTAGCAAGTCTATAGTCTGAGTAGGGGTGTACAAATACTGTATATCAATGCACTTGACTTCTGAAGTACTATGTTATGATACTGTATCAATATTCAAAAACAAATTATTGATTTCTAATTAACACATGATTACATGGAGAGATTTATGGCAGACAGTGTCCTGGTTGTTAGATAGCAGTGTTGTAATCAGGCTTCAGCCATTAAGCTTTTCTACTCCAATGTTAATAAGTAACATAAGGGTGCACCGCTAATGTTGGCATTAGCAGACCTATGCATTGTTGTGTATGTGTGTGCATTTTAAACTGTTGACAGGTTTCCTAAAAATTGCTATATATCATCTTACATTGACATTTCATTTATGGCATTCCATATTAATCAGGTTAATCATATTACAGGTAGGCCAGTGTGGTGTTAGGAGTCTTGTCCAAGGACACTTATTGGTGTAGCCCATGTAGTCACCCAGACCAGGAATCGAAGCCCTGTGGCTTCATTATTGCTGTTGGAACAAATTGTTGTGAAGAAGGGACAACTTTAAAAGGATGATGGAAAAAGAAATGGTCTGTTTGTCATTACGTTTTGGCATAAAGTAAAGAGCAGCTGAGATTTTCAGATTATGTAACACAATGGGGATTTTGAAAATGACAATTTAGATATGTGCATACAAACATCACACTAAAACCCAGCTCCACCCCTAGTGTCGTACCATCAGTGTCTCAACCCACCCTGCCTATGACTTTGAATTCACCCCCACCTCCACTGCCTTTTTAATACCCTTTTCGTTTTCTGTCCCATGATACCATGTTGTAAGCTTCAGGTCCTCTGTAAAGAACTCCGTAGAGGAGCGCACAGGAAGCGCTCTCCCTGAAGACTGGCTGTTAAATCATTTCATCCTGTACCCACGCTCCTTCCCCACTGCACTTGCCTTAGAAAAGCATGGATGTCATTTGAATTCTATTAATGGCTGAGCTTTAAGCCTCTTTGGGTAGCTCTTTGATGTGTCTGAATCGGTGAGTGTGTGTGTGAGAGGTGTATGGTCTCTTCTGACGTACACCCCAATGCCCCTGAGGGCCAGCGTAGATGAAGGCTCTCACCTGCTAGGAGAAGCGATCTCCCATTCTCTTTACGCAGTGCCACATAGAGAGCGCAGCCAGCGTTGCTCCAGAGCCCAGCACATCAAAGCCTGGACACTCCACCCCACTATACACGTGTTGGCCAAGTAGCCTTCTGGCCTGTGATCCAGCCCCAAGATCCATTACGCTGTCAGTGCCGCAGCAGACCCCTGTTGTGGCCCCCTCACACTGTTAGAATTGAGAGCTGAAGAGGAGCGGCAGTGCTTAGTACCAGAAAGCACAGGGTATAGTAGGTGATGAAATGGGTTAAACATCTGAGAATTGGAGTCACTGACCATCAGAAACTGGACCCTGTGTTAGCGTGGGTCACCATATGTTAACGATCTCCTAGCCCAGGCATGTTTAACTGACTAGCTCTTAATCTAGCATTGCTGCTCACATGCTGTCTGTCATGTTACTGATGCTGTTTTCTTCGGAATGGACTGCCACCCAAATTGTTCCTCGTCAGTGGTGGCTCACCAGTGGTCAGCAAAATATACATGTGTGCATGAGAACAGCTACAATCTGTAATTGTGTATACTGGACCTTATTAGGTGGCTGGTGATGGCAGTATTGTGAGGCTGAGATGATGTTTCCTGGGAAGGGATTAAGCCTGGGCTTGATTGCAATACCACTCCTGATTCTTCATTGAACATCCCTTGCAGTCTAGACTCATCTGGGTCCAGGTGATCTGGAGAAGCGTTTTTCTTTGGTGCAGTAGTGAGAATGATCTTGGAGTTCCTTTTCCTGGATCTTTAAAAGTGATGTGACAAGTCATGTGACCAGTAGGGACTATTCGTCACACCTTACAACATATTTGCTGTATTATGCATGCAATTTGCATCAATTACAGGACAGAGGGAGCCATTCACCTTAAAGCCGTATTTTGGTTCAGATTTGTGTGGCATCTCCAGGGATACAGCTATACAGTCCATAGAGGATAAATAGGAATCTGTGTTTGCGTTGTAGGAGAGCCCGTGGCGCAAACAAGATTCAATCTACATGCAAGAAATTGTTTCCCGTACATGTATATTACTTAACGAGGAACATGTGTAATAGTTGTGTAGGATTTACTCTGGCATCGTTTAGAAACTCAAAAGTGGTGAAGTTGGTGCAACAGCTGTGGTGCCATATGAGCCCTTGTAGCATCGCACCGTAACAGAGTTCGAACATGATGGCGCTTTCAGCTTTTCTGTGCTTAGGCTTAAACACAGAATAACAGATAACTGTGATGGTTTTTCTGCGTTTTCCAATTTCTTTTTAGTTGTTTGTGAAGCTCCCTTTTCGAAGCAGCTCATTCTGGATGCAGAAGACGGAATGCATCAAGCTTGCGTAATTAAAACATTCTGGGAATGTTTAGACTAGTAAGTTGTTGAGAAAAACATCTGACTCTGGCTCCGTAAGCATGCGCCAGATTCATTCAGCCTGTCGCTTGGCTTAGCAATGCCACAGCTCTGCAGGTCAACGCAGAGATCTGTAGCACCTCAAACAGGCATCTAGGAGTCAGCTTTAACAGACTGCCTACAGGGATGTCTTTGTTTCTGCAGTCTTTCTGCTTTCCACCGCTTCAGCTCTCCTTTTTCTAGCTGTCGTTGGCCCATGTCTCCTTTGCAGATTCTTTTCAGGAGTGGTGAGGGGGCCCAACCTTGGACTGGAGCTGGACTATTTTATTGGAAACACATGTGCACTGTGTAGTTGGAACTCCTCTACGCAGAAAATCACTTAGCTGTCTTCAGCACACAAAGGCCTTTCCCAGTTCATATTTTTGCACGGAAACTTAAATTGGGGAAAAGTTGGTGCCTGTAACCAGACATCAAACTCGAAGACCAAAACGTTCCATGACCTCATGTTCGACTCTGCTCTGTGCGTTTTTTTTTTTTTTTTTTTTTGAATAAGGCCCAGTGTCCAACCAACCCTTTTTTTGATAGATAGTTTATATCTTTTTTCCTTCTCTCTCTGCAGAGCTGTTGCCAGCGAAAGGGGAGAGAAATGGCAAATGTTACACATGTATTAGATGTAGCCGGGGCGAGAAAGGAAATTTCAACGGAAAACTGGGGAAATTCTCAAACCTCTGAAGTCTATTTGGCTCTTGAAATCCTATAAACAAGAGGCATAGCAGGGAACCCTAAACTCTCTGCGGTAAATGGCAGCAACATCTGTGTCCTATATTCACTACTGCGCAGCAGAGAAAGTTAAAGATTGTCTCGATACCTGGCTGTCTGATCGCATTTCAGACACCGCTGTTGGAAGATTTAGGCGTGCGTGTGTTTGTCTGCGTGTGAGAGCAGCTCCTCCCTTTTGTTCAGGCTGTGGCTGGATTTCCTCCAAGTGCAGATTTAATGAAGGCTTTTGTAGCGGCGGTGAAGGGTGCTGGCTGATTAATGACGGTGGCTATTGCTGCAGGTAGTGTGGAGGATGTGCCGGTGCTGTGTGAGGCTGAAGTCCAGCCCTGTCGTTAAGCACGTTCCTCCGCTCCTCGGACACGAGGTTAATTGAACGTTACCATTAAAAAGCCACTGCTGCTTTTCAGACAGCTGGGCTACCAAGAACTGTTTATTTCCATCCTGAGGAGGGGAAGGGTCGTAGACGATTAAGCCCCTTGAAAAGGTTGGGGTGGGTGGGGGGGCTTTTGTCCACACCTTTACATTCCAGAAGAGCAGTGGAGCGGCGGTCATTTCCGTCTCCAACAGGAAGGAGTGCAGGCTGCATGAGGCCACACCAGTTATAGGTTACACCCAGAACACTTGTGTGATCTTTCACACAGACTTCCAGTAAAATCACACCTCCCCCTTACCCCGCCTCTCTCTCTTTCTGTATTTTTTTCTCTCGCTTTCTTACTTGCTTTCCTTTATGCTCTCTCTCCTGTTTTATTTTATTCTCATCTATCCATCTACCTATCTATCCCTCTCTTATTTTGATCCATAAAAGCAACCTTTTGCCTTTTTCGTTGTGTCTGAGTGGACAGCCCAGTCTGTGACGGCAGCACGTGTCTACTGTTGGAGTTAATATTTCACCACTGTTGGCCATGCATGTGTGAGTGAGCTCGGTGGAGATTCTTCCATTTCTAATCTGGAGTGAGATCAGTTCAGAGGCCTCGCAGCAGGGACTCCGCTCTCTCCAAACGTTGTCCATTATCAGAAAGCCCTTCTCTTATCTACTGACCTCTTCCTCAGAAAGGCCGGTGATGCACAATTTCCCACCACTGCTCGGAGTGTTTTATGTCATCAATAAATCAATTCCAAACAATCTATCGGATTATTTAAGTATGTCCTTAAAGTGCCTTATGTTGGTAATAAAGAAGCCATACACTCCTACAGTCGTCCAACACACAAACAAATCGGCTTAATACATTCTTCACAAGGTCAAATGGCTTTCCTGTTTGCATTTTCAAGTGTATATATGCTGATGTAATGCAATGAGTAACTGTAGTCCATGCTTCCTGCACAATTTGCATTATATCAAGTATATATATGCTGATGTATAATGCATATATATATATATATGTATACTGTGTGTGTGTGTGTGTGTGTATATGCTAGCACCATATATAATATATATAATTGAGATATATATATATATATATATATCTGGTATCTGGTAGAGGTATGTAGTGTTGTAATAAGATCACCAGACTAAAAAATTGCCACTTATGACTGACATGGCCTAATAGGCTATAGAACAGTTGCAGTTTGGTTACTGAATGCTGGATTTGTGTTCAGCTGCTCTTGCATCAAAGAATTACACAGTTGGGCCAGATTTGGTAGATGCCCTCTCTGGCACAGTTCTGAAGAGATTTTCCTATAGACTGGGATTTTTGCCACTGCTGGTAGGCCCGTATCATCCTACATCTCCATACACCTGCAGCTTCAGCTACTTCTTTCACGTTATGGTCTTTGGGATGCCCAAATGCAATCAACCCTTTTTCCCTATCATTAACATCTGCCTTGTAACCCATTTTCCATGCATTAAATGAAACATTCAATGCACTGTACCACCTCTGCTAAATCTGTTTAACCTGTCACAACCCTGCAGGTATTTAGCCCAGGTAGCCTTAAGCAACCCTCTCTGCATTATATATATATACCTATATATACTATAGGTTTTTTTTATTTAGTGTCTATAAAAAGCAATTATATAAATTATATGCTATATGTTTAATACTTGTAAGCTGGTAAGCAACCTTTTTAGAAGTCAAATTCGACCCCCAAACATGTCAAATTCAGATGTATGTTGTAATGTTCCCACATCAAGCCAAACCTTTTATGTGGCGGGAACTGATGGGAAAGCAAGAGCCAGTTAACAGAAATCAATACAACCACTGTTAACACTTAGTATTAACATTCATCTCCAGTGATAAGCTAACTGTGAGCTGCATAGCCATTTGCACCTGGCATTTCTTTGTGCCCTAAATGCATTTTCTGTGGCTGGAGTTTGTGCATGGTCTTCAAGGTGCGTTGTATCTAGTTTATATCTGGACGTAGTGCTGTCCGTTAGGAATCGAATCCCCCAGGATGCAGTTTAGTGAGAACAGGAAGCTATGCTGCAGTGTTTCAGATGTTTGATTTTAAAATATTTGTCACCTGAGAACTAACAATCATATTTCACTATTCTCTATTGGGAACAGATACATTTTTAAATTGCGTATGTCCATGGCTGTCCAACTTGATTGACTTGATTGAGCTAGTAGCTTTCTATAAGATTATAACAATATTTGAGAGTTCGTATTTGTAAGAAGTACACACATGCTTCTATTGAAATTAACATGCTTAAATAATGGGCATCAATGAAAACAGGTTTCATGATAAGCCATGATACAATAATACTGGAGTTTTAATGTATTGCGCTTATGCCGAGTACATTAACAGTTAACAGTTACAATAACCTTGCGATAAATTAGTTAGAGGCAAGGTCTGCTTATCTCATTTTTACTGAAGCAATATGGGTTTGTCAAGCGGATAGACTGTCGTAAAAACCTTTTACTTCTATTTAGTGAAATACTGATACACAAAATAGAGAACCCATGCCGTAGTGACATCCACAACCCTACCTGACAGGCTTATTCATAAATAACATGAAATAGTTAATTCCATGTTGAAGGTATTAAATGGAAGCAAAAATAATATTTTGGTGTGCTAAAGTCACATGACTTACTAGGGAAATGGCCAGGTTGTGAGGCTAATGCTATTTTTAGTAACACTTGATGAATCCTGCATTCATGAAGCCTTAAGTGCTTTTGTGAGGTATTATATGGCTTGAATATCACCTTATAATACCAGTGGTAGGCATGTATAATTGTTTTCCACACATAAACAACACTTTTTAAAGCAAAGTCGACTTAATAATATAATGCATAATAATAATCTACTGAGTTACCAGTTAGCTGCAAATAAAATTTACTATACATAAATTTCACAAGACTTTTTTTGTTTTTTTTTTTAATATTAGAAAACATATTCAGGTGCTACTTCATTCTAGCTACATTGGGTAGCCACCATGTTATAATGGGGCTGAGTGTTGTACAGGAAATGTTCTAGGACCTTGTTGTCATGCATCACCATATGGATGTTTATGGTGTTCTAATGAATGCATGTTGTAATGCATTATGTAATTTTATTTATTTTGCTGTGCATGTAATTATATCTTCTTAAGCAATTATAATTATATATATATATATATATGCCTCGTAAATGCCCTGTACTAGCTTTTTGAATACTGACTTCATAGGAAGTCTGATGGAAAAAGTTTTCACTCGATGTGGTCAGACACTGCCCTAAAAGATATCAGTTGATGTCATTGGTTAGCTTGCTAAAATCTATATCAGTGACACTGTTCTCTTATCGGTCAGGTAGTTACAGCAAGCGTGTTAATGCAGTGTGTGTAAAAGTGGGAAATGAGATGACTGTGCAGGGCATCACTGTCTCTTTGAAGGTCATGATTAATTGATGAGGATGACACTCGGCCTGCCCTTGAAATTAGACACTGGTTACTGTTAGTGCAGTGTGCCATTTAGGCCTTCTGCTCCACTGTGTGACATTTATGCTACACAATATGGTATAGTATTGTTACAAAGGCCACAGAGATGATTCAAGCCCGAAGCTGCTGTGGAAAGGTCAAAGCCAGTGAAACGCACGCACGCGCGCACCCGCGTATACACGCGTGTGTATTTATAGACACAGGCGTTCAGATGTGACAAATGGTGATGAACACAGAACTCTTAGATCCTTCCAGCACTTAGTGTTACGTGACATAGCGAAGGTGACGCTTCCCCCGCATTATGAATAATGATTAACTGCAGGCAACCGCCAAGAAGGGCTTGGTGGGGGGAGATATAAATAGACTCTGTCTTTTGTTCATTCGCTCGCTAACGTGCTAAAGAAGGGGCTGATTCTGGAGGAGGAGGAGGCAATGAGGCGTGAAGAATATGCCAGAAAAGGGACCTTTTTCCTCCCTGTTACTAACAGAGCCACACTGAGAAACATGCCGCTCACCATTTGCATACACGCAAACATATTCACACGTACAGTATGCTTGACCTTTTGCCATGCGTTTGGGCAGGGCTTCTCTTCACTGCACAGGAGCAGCAGTGTAAGCAGGAGTTCAGAGTTGTTTAGCAGGAGGGAAACAAAGTACCATGCATTCATGGACCAGCCAGCTTCATGTTTTTACTGACAGCACTCCAAAGATTTAACGTCATCTCTTATCTCCTAAACAGATTAAAGATGATGCAGCTGGACCTCCAAACAGCTTGTAGTTTATGGCACAGCACGTATGGGGCGGGAAAAGGAACACTTTAATGTGCGCTGCAGCATGACAGGCGTCTGTCTTGTGAATCAATATGGCTAATAAGCCTTTTCTATGTTTTGTTCACTTCAGTGAGAGGCGGCTTTCTTGGAGCTTAAAAGGAGCTTGTACTGTTTTAATGATGGGTTGATCTAGGAAATTAGATAAGCTTTTATTTTAATTGGAGCCCAAACCGAGTCCTGTTTTTCCTCCTTATAAGCAACTCCAGAGTCAATCAGTGGGCTTAGTTACTGGTAATGTGGTCGTAATTCTCACTACTCCCTGAATCAAATTGACTGCAACTCTAAGTCTTAATTAAAGCACTTCGTCATTTAAGATCAGGGCTCTGGAGTGCAGTGTGGGGCTGCACGCCGATCCAGCCAAATAATAGTAAAAGGGAAATCGGCCTTGGATCACACTCTCACATAGAAAAGCAATGTCACGAGTAAACCACTGATAGCGTGCTGGATATTGTCACAAGCTGTTGGCTGCACGGATTTCCATATCACTTAAATTACTCCCGGAGAAGCTCCCATAGCCGATGGGGGAGATGAGCAGAGTGGATAGTCACTCATAAGTATGCATTGAGATGCTTGTTGATTAACGTTAGTGGCTCTGGGGAGGCGGCGGAGCTTGATTTGTGTCATCTTCCTCCCAATAATTTGAATTTAGATTGAATGAGACATATTGGCACAAGATGCGTACGCTTCAAGTCCCTAGGGTGGGAAACGAAGCACTTTCTCTATCGCACGTGCATTTTAGCTAGCTTTCATTTTTGCCAGCATTAGTCATTTGCTTGCTCCGGCCGTGGCCTACATTTGCTTAGGGTTTGCGAAGGACATGGCTTGCGGTCGGTCCAGCTCGGTCCTGTCAGTCCTGCTGTAATGCTCCATTCTGCAGGACGAGGAGCTTTGTAGCTAGCTTCTCAGTATTCATGACACGTCACCTCGCTAAGCACCCAGGGCCCCTAGTGGGTCTCATAACTGGAGCACTAACAAAGCTGTTCATTTGGCATCAGGAGGGGTTCCTGATATAGCACAAGCAGTCCTTCCTTAGTGTCCCTGTCTCACAGCAAATCCTATTATCAGTGTTGGACTTTTCCTCTTCCTCGCTCAGGACATGGGTCCAGGAAATGAGTCATTTCCCTCCTGTTTAGTTATCTGTAACAATGAGAAGCATCTTGGTTCTTTGTTGGATGTTGTCTTGTAATGACAGTGCCCCCGCTTCCCCCCACTTCTCCATTAGCATCGCCATGTTTGTTGAAGAATGTTTTTTCAATGCCCATCCGTACCGCAACCGTAACGTTCTACCTGTCACATCAAGTGCCATTTCAGACCTTGAAATCCCAGTTGCACTCCAACGCCCCCTGAGTCATGTGAAAGATGTCTGCCCAGTCAACATGAAAGGCTCTGTGGCCTCTTTAGCTTTCTTACCCTCCCGGCCAGCTCTGCTAGATCTGCTGTCGTGTTTACACGTCTCTTTACCCAGGCCTGTGGAAGAGCCCAGACCAAATCGATGACAGATGTGACCAGAAGACAGAGCTGCAATTACATGGGAAGTCATCCTTTAGGGCAATCCCACTCTCGGCCTCATTCTCCTTTCCATTCCTGCTCATTTGAGGGTAGAAGCGCTTTGTGTTCGAGCCATGCGTCTGCAAAGCATGTCCCTGAGCAACCAAAGGAAAGTTGAGTACTTGAATTCTAAGCGACAGTTAGGAACATAACGGACGTATCGAAACATGACCCTCTCAGATTGTAATTCCACAAGACAGCATGTCCTGTTTGCTGGAGCTAGTTGGTTGATGGCCTTGACAAATCAGGCCACTTAGTTTATTATTATTATTGTTATTATTATTATTATTATTATTATTGTTGTTGTTGTTGTTGTTGTTGTTGTTGTTGTTGTAAAATTCTTATGCAGCGTTTCCTCTCTGCGTTATCTCAGAAATGTTATGGTCCCTGTATACTGTCCATATCCCAGATGAGCAGATGTCTGCCACGCAGTGATTAAATTTGAAAGTAAGAGCTTTTTAAATGGAGTTCCTGAAACTTCAGCACCTACTGACAGCCCATTCTCAGGAGCAGGAAAAAATGGGTTATATAAATTTTGGATGATGAACAGATCCCAGTATCTAGTAGTGCCAGCGCCAGTCTTTTAGTCTTCCTCCTGACTTCCCAAAGAGACAGTATGGGGGGAGTATATGGAGGCGAGTGTGAATCTAAGTGTTGAGCGCCTGTGAAAAATGAATGGGAGGAAATGACAGGAGCCTGGTGACACACAGCAGGTGACAGACAAGATACTAACAGTCTGCTCCTTCCCATCGTACGCCTGCACCAGCTCCCTGCAGCGCAGCAGCCTGCCGGATCGCACCGGGGCTTTGGATGCTGGAGAGAACCTGCTATTTAGCTACCCAGCGTAGTTGCACAAATAGAATCTCAGCCTCAATACTGTGTGACCAGGTGGACACTTCATGTTGTTGTTGACACAGTCAGTTGAGAATGTTTATCATATGGTGACAGAACACGTCACACAGACTGTAAGTGTAGCACAGTTGCGTTAATTGAACGTAGCCAAATGTGTCCATTTTTATTACTCCCAGTATAGTGAGGATTGTGCGTTAGCGTCTCTGGACCATCGTTGGAAATGTTGGGCTAAGTGTGGGTGGGAATGGGGACTTATTAATGTGAAAACAACCTGCAGTTGATGCACTATATATATATTGTTTGATGTACAACAAGCTTGAATTTCGCCTATGGATGTAGCAAAAATGAGAGTGACTGACTAATTCCCAAAAACGAACTCTATTTGAAAATTTATAATCACTTTTTCCAGGATGAAAATGGTTCCTTTAGCTAAAGACAGTTAGAGAGCTAAAGACACTTGCTTGCTTGTTTTGCTGTTATCGTTGTATTCTGTATTCTATTTAAAGAGCAGAGATTTGAGGAATTGGGGGTGTACTCATGTTTGTGGTGGATTGCACCACATGAGATCTCATATGGCCCTGTAAGGTTAGTCTGACCCAAAATGATTGAAAATGTGTGTCCTCTATACTAGTGTACCGTCATATTTCTTATTAGGTTTATTAGTCATTTATAATTAGCGTTAGTGATTATCATTATTGTTAGTAAAATGTGTATGGTATTGTCATTTCTAGATCAAACTAGCTTTCTGAGGCCTTCAGAACTGTTATAGTACCAGAGGACAGTTGATTTAGAATAGAGTTGTGTGGCAGAACAATACACCATGTTTGCCGAAAACCGAAGACCGAGTTTTGTTAGAAGAGCCACATACCTGCTTAAGTTGCTTTGCTACCTTAGTGCATGGCAGACACAAAATGATAGAAATCAGCTGTGTCTGCATATTATAGATCGCTTGGTGAGATACCAAGTGTAGAAACTGAAGAAATGGAACTTCCAACAAGATAACGATCCTAACCATATAAGGAAATGAACCAGGAATGGTGCAAAGAGAAGAAATTGAGGGATGTGGAATAGGCAAGTCAAACCCCACTGATGTGAGAGAGGCTGTACATGTGAGAAATGCCTCAAACATTGCACAGTTGAAGGACTCTGGTTGAACTGGTTGACAGTTTTAGGTAAGGATTGGATAAGGTTATTTCTGCCGAAGGGGGCATTACCACTTACTAAAGCCAGGGCAAACTTGCTTAGCCAGTCAATAGTGTTGACCCTAAATTCATGGTTTAGTACAATGTTGACCCTGCTGTAGAGGTCAACTCATTTGTCTGACCTCATAAGACTACCCCCCGCTTTAATTGCCTAATTAATCTTTCCTTTCCTGTATGGTAGTTGTGAAGCATATTACTGGCAGGGTTTTGGTGGCGGCGCTTGCCGACCTCCCTCACCAGGGTGCCACTGTGTGATGATGAAGCTGGTAAAGTCTACACTGGAGAGGGCTTCACTGTGTTCTGATGAAGTAACTATATGAACCCAGTCCATTTGAGTTTGGCTTGTAAGGCCGGTGCTTATCGTTGGGCTAAGGATTTTAAAGTGGGAGAGCTGAAGGGGAAAGTGAGAGCGTCCTTGCTCACAACTTAATTAAAGAGCCTTATGTTTTCAAGAGATGACGCGTGTATGCCTTTCTATTGAGGACATGAAATGAAGTTTGGCTGCCCACAAATGCTTGGTTCCTGTAACCAAATGAGAAGCAGGCAAGTCCAGAGACCAGAACTGGCAAGAGGCTCTCTGTCTCCTGGTTATTGAAAGGACCACCAGGGATGCGATTTCGGTCTGTTTTTAATCTCTGTAATATTCTCTGCAAAAGAGCCGGTGGTGGGGGGGCCAGTGGGATGGGGGGTGGGGACTAAGGGAATGTATCGCTGCATCGCTACAGATGACTTTCTGCTTGTCATTAAATGTGTTCAAACAAATCTCATCTCTGGACATTTCTTAAAAGGGATTCATTGTTCCGTTACTCGTTACCCTTCAAGTTGCATTGTACATAAACTTTGCGGGTTCAAACCAGGTCATTCTATGATTCCGTTTTTCCATGTGACAGCTCTGGTCTGTCAGCTTGCTCTGTTTAAACTCCTTACCATAAATAATGTCACACTTAAACACATTTCATTTTTCTTGACTAGAAATCTCGTCTCACTAGAAAGACTTCTCACTCAAGGTTGTGGGAGGTGGCCACAAGGAGGGTACACTTGTACCGTTGATTATTCATGTTGAGTCAAATGACCCAAATACCTTTTGGATTCTGCGTTGTGGTCAGATCTCTGAGGGGAAGCAGTACTGGACAGTGTTTGTTGGAAAGGGTAAACAAGACTGGTGTTTTGCTGCATGCTGTGGTACCAGACCCCTCCATGCTTATAACTCTTCTGATGTCTGCCAGTGTCTGTTCGGCTGTCGCCGTACTCTCGTCCAAGGTAACGTGCCTTATGTCTCCTAGAGTTACTATATCCCACATGCACAGTGCAATTTACAGCTTTACCTGTCTGGCAAAATCTGTAAAAATCCAAGTCCTACATCAAAGTGCAGATTTGGTCCACATCATGCAGAGCTGTCCAGTCGAATTTCTGTCCACCAGTTGTCTGAATTACATGTTTACTCTGCAGCACTTCCTTTGAAATGCCTGCATACATCCATAGTCTTTAATCATTACTGTCAGGATTCATACCGGTTTGTGTTATCACAAACCGCTATGCCATCCAACCAATGCAATTCATAAAATTCATGAAGCTTTTAGTTTGAAGCAGAGTCCTGCAAGTGCTTGTTTTTACCAACCCTTTTCCAGCTGCTGTGAGCTGCGTCATATGCTGTAAAGTGTATAGTGTAAGATTGATGCTAGTCTCTGTAAAAACCCATTCAGCACAGAGCAGGAATTGTGCCGCCGCGTCGTGTTGCAGTCTTGCTCGGTTGATGCCATCCAATGTGAAAAGACCCGACTGTTCAGGCCAGTCACGACTTCTCGCATAGAGTGTTGCACAGTACCGATGGTTTCTGATTATGGCTGACTCATAATTTGAAGAACTTGGATTTTAAGATATCAAACGCAGCACTAGCGTTGCATCTCCAACCCACTTTTGACCTGCTGTCTTCAGTAGCCTTAGTAACCAGAGTTAATTTAAAGCTGTGGACTTGCAGCCATGTGTAGGAGTTTATTAGCCCAATGGATTTTCAAACACATTTTCCTTCCCCCAGCACTCTAACATCTAAAGGCTTTGACACACACACACACACACACACACACACACACACACACGCACACACAAGTATATATATACATGTATATGTGTGTGTAAATATAACACTTTCCTACTTTCCTCTTTCGGTGTAAGCAGTAGTAAACAAGCCCACTGCCAGAGCCTGGGTGCTCCTCCTGAGCATAAGCTGTCAACTTAATTGCAAGTTTTACAGGAATGTTGCTGCTGCCTGCCATTAACTTGTGAAGTGATCCGTGCTGCCATTGTTTTGATTGGTATCATCCCAGGCAATTAAGGCTAAATTCCCCCTGCCAATTAGATATTTAATATCCCACTGTTAACTTTTAATAATCACCCTGCTTTTCAGTCTGGTCTGCTTTATGATGCAGGCTTGCTGTTAAATTCATGCCTGGTTAGTTTACACCTATAAACACTGTCAAAAGTTGCACTTTACCTGTTCGTATCACACTCGCTGTGTATTTCCGTGCTGTTGATTTCCCATCTGCTGAAACATTTTAATTTTGGAGGCTTAGGAGTGATTCTAGGAATTCTCTGATGAGAGCAGATGTTTTTTTTGTTTTTTTTTTCCCCTCTCCTCTTCCTTTTCTGTAATCACCGCTCATCGTTATTAATGCAGGCATGTGTATGATTAATTAACTCATTTGCAAGGTCAGGCTTTAGCCAACCTTTGGCTGCTCTGATCCATGCAATTAAGCCCAGTTGCCAATGAAGAAAAACTATTGTTATTCTCACGTTGCTATTTGTTTTAGAAAGGATGCGACTGATGAAGAAGCGGTGTTCCGTTCACTGCTGAGGTTTGTCAGAATTGGTTTTTATAAGCTTAGTAGAGGTTTCCCGTTAAACTAATTGAGGCAGTTATGGAAACCCTGCATCCTCCCACTGCCTCAAGTATGCGTGTAGCCTCACAGCAGTTTGCTGGTCTGGTGTGTAGTATGGATCAGAATATCCAGGGTATCAGTGTGCAAGGAAGGAGTTGTCTTACATGCTGCTTCTAGGCATCCCTTAGAGACTGCCTGCACACTCAAACCTAATTAAGGAGAAGGCAGTGTGCCTTACAGCGCTCTCCATTATTCATAAAAATCAGCCCGCCACACAGAGCGAGCCTGCCATGGCTTCTGACGTACCTGACTACCTCTGTTTGTCTAAGTGACGGGGAGGAGGGGGCCAGAAATTAGACGCACATTAGCATAGGCTTTTTTGGTAGGGTTCCGGGAGGGGTGCCGCACGCTCTCCTGGGCCGGCTGTGGTGCGGCGGAGGCGGCTGGGGTTTGATAGGCAGGCTCGGCGGAGGAATGCAGCTGTGCTGATATCAGTGGAGGGCCGTCTCTGGAGGCCTCCCGGAGCTCTGCTGAGGAAGCAGGTCACCTCGTGACAAGCTGCAATAGCAACTATATTTGTCTTAAAGAGAGAAAGAGAGGTGGCAGCGCAAACCCAGAACAGGTGTTACTGTGTCGTCTCCTTGTTTTGATGTATTGCCCATGCTCTACAGAGCTACTTCTGTACACAGTCGTCGTTCTCCCAGTAGAAATGAAATTTGGTGGCTTGTGAGATTAGGTGCATTCACTGTATGTTTTCAATATGCGATTGTATCCTTTAGCTCTGTTCCGCTGAACTTGAGGGACGTCTTGGCTAGACTGCTTCTGAGTCGACTGCTTTTGGTTAGCATTCTTTACAACTTGTCTAGAGCTTTAGGAAACTCTAGGGGGCTATAGGTTGTAAATTTTGAGACTGTTTATCATCTACAACAAAAACAGCCCCGGTCAGGATGACCCATGACTCGCAAAGGTAACCCCAGCTTGAATTTGTTAGCAGCACTTTTATACTAGATGAAGCACATGGTTTGCTGAAAAGCAGTGTGGTTGAGTACACATACTCAGGGGAGAATCTGATTACGGAGTTCAACAACTTTTATTTCGTAAGAGCGGCTGTTTGCAGCCTGTTTCACAGCCTACCAGACCCCCACCCGCCAACCCCCCTGAACCTTGGGGTATTTTTCCGCATAAAGAGCAGTCAACTAGTCATTTGAAAGTCTTTGGAAGCGCGTTGGAGATTTGCCATTGCAGAGTCAGTGTATATTATTTTGAGGTGGGTGTAACTTCCTTATGCCAGTCACGGGTGCTGGTGTTAGCCTGCTGGATTCCTGTGGCGACCAGCTGTTTGTTATTCTTCTGTACTGCTCTTTAAGGAACTGCGGGAGGTGGAGATGGGGGTTCTAATCATTAGCACATTAGCCTAACACAAATACTCTGGGGTGCATGTCTGTGTGTGTGGTGGCGAGGGGAGCCGGGGAGAGAGATTAAATCATCAGAGAATTGTTTACTGCTTTTCTTAAGCAGCATTAATGAATGGAATCCCTGGCTGATAGCTGAAATTAGCGTAGCTGTACACATCTGTAGACCGCGGCTTTGGTGAACTGCGGCTAAGGATTTTCCCAATACTGTTTGCTTGAGCATTGCCCTGAGGCTGCTGCCTGAAAGAGGAGCATGCTGCTGCTAAACAGGGACGTCATGCTCTTGACTAAAAGAGGAGAAGTGATGGGCTTTAGCGCTGTAATTAATCTTGGCCTTGATTTACGGTGCCAGTACACGAGTGCTGTTCCAGGCACAGGCGAGAGGCCTTCACTGAGAGGAAATCTGAAATCATTTTAATTGTGGAGGCCAGTTCTCCCGGCAGGGGGTTTCAAGATGCTGGTAATTTTCTTTGTTTGGTTTTGTTTTTGTGTGTGTGTTAAATGTAATCTGCTGTTGAAGCACTGTGATGGTTAATTACTGGTCAGATTTTTCGCCTGCCCGTAGGGGTCCCTTGGATGAATATTTCATGATTGTTGTTTCTTTTTTCCCTCCATGCATTTTCACATTACAGCAGTTTTCAGATCAGACTCCTTCCACAAGCTCTGCTGGTTGGTATTGATGGTTCACAGTGTCTTTATTAAAGTGGTGTTCGACCTCATTACACCTTGATTCTAAATAGATGGCCATTGCTCAGTTTAACTTTCTGTCTCATCTTTAATATCCGTATTTGTATGTGTATCTCAACGGGAAGAGCAGCATGCTAAAAACTCCCAAAGTTCTTTCCTCCACCCTTTTGGTTATGCTGCTGTGGCCCCGATTTGACTAGGCATTCCCACAGCTCTATTAAAGTGAATAAAGATTTTTGCGGTGAATGAGTGGTTGAGAGAGTAGTGTATTGATTTTAGTGAAGGAGAGCCAACCTAAAGCAGAGCTGCATTGAGGCAGGTTTGAAAGCGGAGTCCAATGTGTTGAAGGGATTAATGTTGGACAGCTCGCGAGTTCGCCTCTTCCAGGTGTCTCTGAGAAATTCTCCGGCTCAGAAACCGAAGAAGAGAGGGAAACGAGAGGAGAGGCCACGAAGAAGCGGAATCTCCTCTGTGTTTGCCGAGTGCTGCCGCTCAGCCTCGCTTGATGTGCCAAAGCCAACAGGGTCTGGATGTGGAGAGACAAATTTGCCGACATTAGTTTTGAATGAAAAGCTCATTTATCCTCCATGACCTTCTTGATGCGTTCTCGGGCCGTGCCGTCAGTGCCTGGCCTTTCTTCCTGCGTCCCTCGTTCCGCTTTTCATAAGCACAAGCGCTTTCAGACTGGAACTCGAGTGGGAAGACAGGTTAAAAAAGGCGGGGGGGCTTTAGGGAAAGGATGGGGGCCAGAAGAGCAAGGGGGGGAAAAGTGAGTGGATAGAAGCTTTTGAGAGGTGAAGGGGATGTTTTGGGGAGAGGAGGGGGCGAGAAAGATCTGCAGCTCAGGTGCTGTAGCTCGATAAATCAGCTCAAGCTCCAAGGACGGGGGGATAATTGAATTGTTTTGGTACGGTTGTCCTGAAGTGAATTGTGCGTTAAATGTGAAGGGTCTCTTTTGCTTTCTCCCTCTCTCTCTTTCTCTCACTCTCACTTTTTTTTTTTTTTTTTTGCTTTTGCTTCTTTACTGGGTGGGGTGGATGGGCTGAAATCGGATCCAGCGCTTGGCTGAAGGGAAGCTTCTCTTGGCCCGTAACGCTGGGGCCTGTGGGAGCCATTACAGAGCAGAATTCACATTTTTGCATTTTCAGATGGATTTAACTGGAGAGCCGAGTCCCCAGCGCTGACCCCGTTAACATTCTGCCGTGTCTGGGAACGCACGGAGCAGGCCGGCCTTTACAGGATTCGCCGCCGCACTGGACCACAAGGTGTTGCGTTTGGCAAGCAGCGAGAGCTTTCTGAGAGACGTTTTTATGGGCACAGAAATACATCTGCCACGGCCCTTAGTGTGTCTATTATTCTATAGTGCCTTAATGGTCTGGAGAGGAATCATTTCCTGAGCGCAGTTAACTACATGCTTAGAGAAACCCTACCCAGAGCAGGGGGATTGGGAGAACCTGATGGCCTAGTTCCCAGCTCGCTCTGGCAGCTCTCACGCAGCTCTGTTACACTACACTTACAGTCAGCCCCGTCACAATGGCCTTGATTTATCACATTGATTAGATTTATGGTGCAGCGTGTAGATGGGTCTAGTACACTCTGCTCACTTTCTGATCCAGAATGTACAGTGCAGGATCACTGTGATCTCCAAGCTCTACTCTGATCTTCTGTTCCCGTAAGAAATTTAAGCTCTCTAAGTAAAGGCACACTCGAGTTGGCTCCCTTTTTCAGGGTGCTCAAGCATAATGACAAATTATCAGCAATTAAAGAAGAAATATACATTTATAATTTAGAAGTCTTTTCACGGTTTGTAATTTGTCTCCAAAACAAAAGAAAGAGAAGCCTCTGAAAATCGAGTTATCACTGCCAAGTGGGTTTAAATTGTTGAGAGCCTGGGCTTTGGTAAATGGTAGAAAAAGTAAAGTGTGGTTCATTTTTTTTAGGGGCTTCCTGGTGCTCAATGTGTGTATATATATATATATATATATATATATATATATATATATATGTATATGTATGTATGTATATATATATATATATATATATATATATATATATATATATATAATATGTGTGTATATATATATATATATATATATATAATATGTGTGTATATATATGTATATGTATATATGTGTGTGTGTGTTAAAAACAAAATCAATGGAAAATCATAGGAAGTAATTTCTCAAGCAATGGGAAGTGCGAGTTGGAGTTGGCTCTAATTAACACTGTATGCTGTTATAGGTGAATTCATATATGCTCGTTACCTAAACTATATTAGCCTTGGTGGGATGTACATTGTGGGTGGTATTTTTGGGCAAATTCTCAAACTTGATGACCTGCTGAAATTCATCCATAGATTGGGAACTTGCAGAGCCATCTGATCATAATAGACGGTATGTTGGTGCACCCACTGGTGGATATCTAGAACACAAAGTTAACTTCTTCTTTATTGATCCATTTTGCTGTAAAACAGCTCATTTTGCTGCCTAACCATGCATAATCTGGAAGCAGCACCGCATCACTGTCAGAGGGTTAAGTGCCTTGCCCAGGGGCACCCCCAGGAGTTTGAGCCATTGACCTTCTGGTTTTGCTGGCCCACTTCTCTTATTATTTTGCAAACTAGCTGAAGGGATTGGAAATGGTGCTACAGAATGTTGTGGATCACTGTGGAGGAAATGATCCATGCTTCTCAGAGTTGCGACCTGGAAGAAATCCAGGTAAGGAGTAGTGACTAATTTTAGATGTCAGATGTGTAGGATTAGGTGTTAAGATTGATTCCCTAAATGTGCACCAGACCTATAGCCACAGAAGTGTGTAGTTTTGTTCCTTTTTGGAAATAAAGGTGACATTAGTAAAGAGAACTGAAGGAGTCTGGGATAATGTAGTGTGCATAATGTATGCAAATGCTGGAGCAAGGTGGGTTGCACAGTACTGTAAGGTAGCACGGGAGGTATGGTTGAGCTTAGCTGCTTTCATGCAGGTTTGTTTGCTGAGTAAACCATAAACATGTTGTTCCTTGATGAGGCAGGTATGTGATAAGTGTGCGCCTGATGGTGAGTAGTTGAAAGAAACCTCTTGGGGAAGCGCATAAGAGATCTAGCACACTTTCTGCCTTTTATTATTATTATTTTTTTGTTGTACATGTGGTGATAAAAACAACTCGGCGTATCTGAATGTTCATGTAGATAAAGAGCAGTGACACAAACAAAAAACACCGCTGTTCAAAAAGCTTAATTAGCCGATATGACGAGGCTCAATCGTCACATAAGAAGCAGTGTTCTGTATGGAACGTGTTGATAAATAATTTCTCTGGCATCTTCACATAGACCTGACAGTACCTGAAGTAGGAGCTGAGTGATGAATTGGCTGGATAGTCCTCATTTGTAGTAGAATAAAGCTACAGTTTTATCAACTAATGGCCTTAAACGCTGGAATTATGGTATATCTGCTAATTCACTGACCTTTAACCCTACAAATCAGCCACACAGCACCGTGGTCTTGTCTGGCTAATCTCTAATGAAATTAGAGAAGTTCAAGATGAAGACTGGGAGATGCCTTGACAAATGAATTCTTATTTGTGTCCACTCCAGCTGGTTTCCCCATATGTTTAATCTGCAAAGACAAACTGTCCATCACCAAAACGTCGAACACTGAGAAGCATTTTTAAACATTGCAACTTTTGTGGAAAAGTCTCCTGCAGCACTCTCTGGAGACGCGTGAAAAGTGGCTGTATCTGAGCTGAGGTTTAGAGCTTAATTATTTATTATATTATAATACCTGTTTTATCCCATACTCTGACACTAGCACATACTATCTGTATATAGCCAATGTGTTAAAATGTTACACCAGTAATTCAATTCAATTCAACTTTGTCATTATACCAATACAGGGTTGTACAGTATAACGCAACACGGTCAGGCTCCTTCTCCAGTGCAGTTGAAGAATGTGTATGTGTGTGTATGTGTGTGTATGTGTGTGTGTGTGTGTATTTATATATATATATATATATATATATATATATAGTATTAGTGCATATAGATATATAATACAGTGCAAAGACAATGACAAAAACAATGTGCAAACAAAACAGTACAGTATGTGTACAGGACATGTGCAAAGAGTAGCGCAGTATCAGTAAGTATGTGGTTTAAACAGTATGGATATATAAAGTGTACAGTGCAGGTGGGAAAATAGCAGCTTAACGTTCAGTAACAGCCAAATTGCTTTGTACAGATGTTCAGTATAGATAAATAAATATAGATAAATAAGAACAAAATAAAAACAAAACTGCATGTTCAAGTATACTGGTTGAGTTAAAGTGCGGTGCAAACAGTCCTGTGAGGTAGTGGAACTACAAATCAGTAGCAGCCTTTAGTGCTCCCACATCGTGGCTCCCAAGGTGGTATAATCTTTGATGAACCTGGAGAAAATGGCTCCACTTTACTTTTGGGGCACCAGGCACAGAGTTAGACCAATCACACCCAACCAAACTGCCAAGTTTTGTGGCATCACAACCATAACTTGCTGGAAGTCATTAAAACTAATTAAAACCAGCCTGAACCCTCATTGATTTAAAGAAGTTATTATAATTGCAGCTTAAAGCGCAGCCACACTATTAGTCCAAAAATTGCAAAGGGATGTTTTTGCGAAATCCTATAGCCCTGTCTGAAATGTTATTTTGGGTAGGGTAAAAATAAATAAATAAATAAATCAAATAAACCTTTCAGGAAGACAACGAAGGCAGAAAATAACTCCAGGATGGTACCAGAGTGGTCTATAAAAGTAAGATAACAAATGACCAAGCATTTCTGGACCATAATGGTCCATAAAACCCCAACATTATGCACTTCCTGCGCAGAGTATTGGACTTGAGGCAGATGAGAGCTTGGTAATGGCTAGACTGCAATAACAAGATTTTTATTGTCCGCATTTGGAAAGACAGCACTAGCCACTAATGTAGGGTCACATTCATTGGGTAACCCCATTAGATGGGTCATTGGCACAGATATGGAAGCCAATGAAAAATGAAGGAAAGGCGATGCAGTCTTTATTCTGCTGATTAAGTGGCCTATTACATTAGCAAATACGCATTTTAATGGATCACCGCTCATCCCCTAATGATCCTTTAATCTGCATGTTTTTATGTCTTGTGGTTTTTTGGGTGGGCATGTTACATAGACTTTGGCTATAACGGCCGCTCGTTTGCACACCCGGTAATTGTTTGTGTTTGCGGTGCTTATTTGAGGCCCAATAATTAAATTTGTGCAGAAGCGCCGCTGTTCGTAGCCGGCGTGGTGGGACTCCATTTGAGCCGAGCACGGAGCGTGCTCCATTTATCACTGCGAACAGCGTGCTCCAAGCTCCAATCCTTCTGTCTCCCTGTCACTCTCCCTGCCCATCTCACCCAGAGCCAGAAAGAGAAAAGGCTGTTTAATCCACAGAAACACTGTCTGCCCACACTGCCGTGCACTTTAAGGGGGCAATCCAGACAGCGTGCTTTATGGTTTGGTAATGGCACCCTTATTTTTCACCAGAGCGGCTCTGCTGTATTTATCAGGCCAGCGTATAGGGAGATGAATGGAGGGGGAGCTAGGTTTCGTAGCATTAGGAATCCAGAGCGCACTTGCTGTCGTAAATTTCACTCCCAGTGCTCACTCATGTCTCGAACAGTCATCTCAGCCGCCAGATATGAGCCTTCCTGCTTTCTGTTAAACTCCTACAGATGTTGCCAGGCTTGAAGGGGGTCAGATAGAGGGAGGGATCTATGTGTTCCTCAACATAGCCGTGTAAACATATACGCACAGCTGCCAGTTGTCTGTTGTTGACGCTGCTCAACTATTTTGGTGCTTTCTAACCCCTGCACGCACGCACTGGTGTCAAACACGTGTCATGGTGCATTCTCCAAGTAACGTCTGCTTGCTGCATGTCTGTAGCGCCGATGAATAACGCAGAGTCTATTAGCGACGCGAATGTTTACCATCATGTCTCATTGTAATTGTCTCATTGACTGGTTTTGATGCATGCTGTCTTATTGTAGCTGGTTTTCCTGAGGCTCTTGAAGGTATTTAGTGATGGCTTTCATTGCTATAGAGGGTGCTGGCAACCAGCAAATTCTTTACATTCGTCTCCAGCTGCAGGCTGATTGGTTGGTATCCTTCTCAGGTCATTGAGAAGTTGAAAGCTGCTTCTGTTTATGCCTGGGTACCTGCACAGCAAGCCCAAGGTCTCCTCTGCTTCAATGGCAGTGATATAACTGGTAGAGTAAACAAGCTGCTGAGAGCATTTCCATCCAATAAAAAGAATCTTTCTCTTTTTAAAGAGAACAATACAAACGTTTAAACCTCGAAATGAGCCCCTCCTCCCCAACTAGTAAGCTACATCCATTCATCCACCTGTTACTGCCATTTGTCCTGCTGTTTCTGATGTCGTCATCCTTATTTACCATTTGTTTATTTGGGTGTAAATCAATCCTCCCTCGTTCTCAGCACACATTCCCGTCAGACTGTGAGTGGTGTAAAAATGGATTTGGTTGCTTCGCACAGCCTGTGGTGTCAGAGGCCACTCAGCAGCGGCGTAGAAACGAAGCTTGGGGGTTCTCTCCTGCCTGCTGGCTCAGAAAAGCCTCTTTCATTCACAGAGGAGGATGAGGGCGGGGCAGTTTGTATCCATAAAAGAACACAAAGCGCTAGAGCAATGAACAGCTCCTTCAGAGAGAGGAGTTATTAACGCTCTGTGAGCGGCAGTATTTCTATGGCGGTGTGGAACGTTTGGGAAGGACAAACAGCAGCTCCATCAAACCCTGCGCTGCTGCTCAAGGCCTGAGCTGCTAATACAGCCGTACACAAAGACCTTTTCAAACATTTCCAGGGGTTTTGTTTGCTGTCACTTTTGGTAGCAGCTAGAGATTCAATCTGATCTAACTCTATTCTACCTCTCTCTTTCTTTCTTTCTTTCTCTCTCTCTCTCTCTCTCTCTCTCTCTCTCTCTCTCTCTCTCTCTCTCTCTCTCTCTCTCTCTCTCTCTCTCTCTCTCTCTCTCTCTCTCTCTCTCTCTCTCTCTCTCTCTCTCTCTCTCTCTCTCTCTCTCTCTCTTTCTGTCTTTCTCTCTCTCTCTCTCTCTCTCTCTCTCTCTCTCTTTCTGTCTCTCTGTCTCTCTCTCTCTCTCTCTCTCTCTCTCTCTCTCTCTCTCTCTCTCTCTCTCTCTCTCTCTCTCTCTCTCTCTCTCCCCTCCCCCCCTTCACTCACACCTAGTTTGATTTTCACATCTCACCCTCTGTCACACTGTTTTACCTTTTTTTACCTCGACATGCGCGCACACACTCTCTTACACATTTGCCTCTCCGTCAACTCCTCTCCACTTTCTCACTCTTTTTCTCACTGTGTTCTCACTCTCCATCTTTACTTTTTCTTTTCTTTACTATCTCACTTTTATATTCATTTTGTTTTTCCTCTCTAATTTGTTTCTTTCTCCCTTTTCCAGTCACATACTCTCTCCGTCTCTCATTTTTCCCTCTCTCCATATGTACTGTGTCCCAGGCTGCCACTGATCTTTTCCCTGTGGGCGTCTGACATGTGCTGGAGATCAAAGCAGAGTGTCAATCTGAGGTCCAGGGGCAAAACCAATTCACCTGCAACGCTGTCTGCTGGACCACGAGAGGCCCCACTCTTTCTTTCTCTCGCTGTCTCACACTCTCTTTCTCTCTTTCTTTTTCTCTTTCCTTCTTGCACTCTCTTCCTGTCTCTATTTTTCGCCTCTCTGTCCTCCATCTACATAATTTGCCCTACCATTCTTTCTTTTTCACTTTTCCTGTCTTTTTTTCTCCTTCTTTCTTTTTGTCGGTCCCTCTCTCACCTTTCTTACTTTTCCTCGATTCTGTCTTGTACCTCTCTGCCCTCTCTCATTCTTTTTCATTTCTTTCCTTTTTCTGTGTGTCTTGTGTATCTTGTATGTTTCTTTTTCTTCCTTTCCTTCTTTCTTTAACTCTACCTCTCTCCCCTCTATCCTTTTTTTTTCGTACTTTCTGTTTTTTCTCTTACTCTATATACGTCTTTGACCCCACAGTTCTCTCTTATCCTTTTCATTTTTGTTTTCTTTATCATTTTTCTTTAACTTTGTCTGTCTGTCTGTCTGTCTGTCTGTCTGTCTGTCTGTCTGTCTGTCTGTCTGTCTGTCTGTCTGTCTGTCTGTCTTTCTGTCTGGCTGTAGGTTAGGAGGGTAAGCACAGCTGCATTCCCACCCTTTCCCCCCCTCCCCTCCACCATCTCTCTGCAGACAGGATTAGCCTCCCAGCCTGACCGTGCTGGACCGGGGAGCGCAAAGTGGCCCTTTTACGACTAGATAAACTCCTGCCATAAATCGGACGGCGGCTTTCACAGCCTCTGCCTCTCATATTAAAGAGAGCATCGGAAAGAGTCTAGTTCAGCCTGCACCGTCACAGCACCCAAAGTACTTCAGCAGATGGGCGAGGAGCGCTGGTGGCCCTTGGCCTGCTCCAGGCCAGCTCGCGGGACGCCCCACAGAAAGAGCCTATTGTGACGGAGCATTGTGTCCCAACCCCAGCAACACAGCCTTGTTTGTCTTATGCATAATTCAGCAGGCCTCCCCAGTGCTAAACAACAGGGCTCTGTGCTGTATGTTTAACGTGAGCGGGCCGGAGAGCAGTGAGCATTTGTCAGATAAACTCTGGATAAAGTCTGGCCTTGATGCGTTAGTGTTGTCTGAGGGGCTACACTGGGAAAAAACTCCTCCACTGGAACAGCAGTGCACTCAGCTGATCTTAGAGCAGATAGCATCAGGGCGCTTTGCTCTCTTTCTGTGTGTCAGTGTGCATGTGAAAGGGAGAAAGAGAGACACCGGATGGTGTCATTTAGACCACACTACCGCTGTGTTCAAAGGGCCTAGTGGCTGTAATCCAATCCTCATCCTCGCACCCCCCATCCCCCCCCCACCCCGTCCGGAAAATGACACTGCGTTCTCACCCAAGGCCCCTGTCCTGACTGCAGGGGGACATGGCATTGGTGGGCCCTCTGCCTAGCTAGCTTCCTCCATGAGAAACAGTGACAGAGGTCAGGAAGTTCATAATAAATCATTTAAAATTCACCTTGTTTGTGAGACAGTCTGTATGATGGCGTATGCGAGCCTTTCCTATTGGTCACTTTCACCAGTTTTATTTTTACAGCTACTTTCCAGTGAAGAGTTTGTGCATTATTTGTCATTTAAGTCATGTTTCAACTTTTATAAGAACTTGTCAATGCATTTAGTGTCCCGGCAGACGTCCCAGATGTCTTAAGGATTTATTTGAGTTCTGCTTTTCATGTGCGGTTTCTACATCTCTGAAATGAAGTAGAACTGTAGTTAAACTGTGTAGTTTGTAGAAGCACCCAAAGTTGTTTGTTTGTTTGTTTGTTTTTATGCGACGTGAACAGCATAAAGGTACATTTATGTAATAGCCTCAAGTGCTCTCAGTGCTGTGTGTGTGTGTGTGTGTGTGTGTGTGTGTGTGTGTGTGTGTGTGTGTGTGTGTGTGTGTGTGTGTGTGTGTGTGTGTGTGTGTGTGTGTGTGTGTGTGTGTGTGTGTGTGTGCGCGTGTGTGTGCGTGTGTGTGTTGGGTCTGATTGCTGGATTGAATTGCTCCTGACCTGCTGGCGTCACCGACAGTGTGAGCAGAGTAGTTGCAGTAGAGGATGGTGGACTGAGCCCCGTCTCCCTGTGCTCAGTCCCTCTCTCTGCCTTCACTGGGAGAAAATTAGATGGTGCTGAAATGGCTTGGATTACAGTGAAGCGTGGCAGTGTGTTATTTTGTCCCTGTGCTGTAGATGGGGGAGGTGGGGAAGAGTAGGTCTGTGGTGAGGTGTGTGTGTGTGTGTGTGTGTGTGTGTGTGTGTGTGTTGACATGCTTGCATCAGATGTGTCCCCCATCCTCCTGAGTTGTCTGGATGGGCGTGGTCTTGAAATGCATGTAAATTTGATCGGGCTAATTTGATAACTTGGGTACACCTTTATCATGTTTCGGTTTGACTCTTTGTTTGGTGTTCTAAAGCTTCACCTTTTGAAACCAAAGAAAATGTGGTCCAAAGTAAATTGAATCAGCAAAGGTCTTTAGATTTAGCAGTTATCTTTTAAAACCATTTTATTGGAAACTTTTTTTATTCAGTACCTGCATGGAAGAATATGTAAACTGCAAAAAAGATGAACTGCTTTGAAAATAGCTCTTTGGGAGTTCTAGTAAAGGCAACAGTTATTATGTAGACCTTTCACGATTTAAAAGAACCATTTGAGGGTCTGGCTAATGAGCAGCTTGGTTGATAACTGCCTGTCTAACACTCTTAGCCTGCTCCACCACACTCCAAGTCATTGTTCAGCCCTTATGTGACGGTAACTGGTCATGGACAGTGGATGTGTGGACAAACGAATGGATGAATAAACACACAAACAAAGCAACACATGAAGTGATGGATGAGCAGGGTAGGTCACCCTTTGCGTCTTGGTTCATCTCTAGGTTTGTTCCTCTTGCTCTCAGTTGTTCCTTGTCACTGTCGCTGTTTGCTCACTAGAGGCTAAGGCCCGGATACTCTGTAAGACTGCTTTGTGACAACATCTGTTGTTTAAAGGGACAATAAGTAGACCTTGCAGACAGATACCCAGCGGAACAAGCAGCCACACGAAGCAACGGATGAACAACACAAAGTTAATGGATAAATGAAGGAACTGGCGACAGGGAGCTACTTGAAGGTGTCCTAGCTTGCTATATTTTGCTTATGCTAGTTAGCCTTAGCTCACCAGGTTTCTCTGCCCCTGAAACTCTGACTTTTGTGTGTGTGGCACAAGAGATGTCAGCCATGTGAATAGCTAAGAGGTGCTAATGGAAGTGCTAGCTAAGATTAGGATGTCTGAGTTAATGTGGACAGGAGACAAATGTGGTGAAGTACAGCCGAATAGCTGTGGACTTTTTGAAGGTATTCATGAGACACACTTTGTGTATGTGTATTTGTATATTTTGGCCCAGGCTATAACAGTTCAAGGCACTAACGAAAGTGGGAGTGATTTGACCGGATCCCTGTGGGGTGTATGCTTCACTCGCATTTAAGTGAACCAAAACTGGACCAAGCGTTACTTTTCAGAAGGGCTTAGTTTTGAGGAAATAATATGCATGTCTAGCACAGCCAATGTCGACTGAAACCCTAATTAAAATGGGAGCGAACATGTTCAGTCGTTCTGTTTTAAGGAGTGATAGTAAGAATAAGTATGTAAATGAAATACCCTAATATTCAAACTTTAATGCCTGTGTATTAAATTGATTGTTTAAGTAAGGCGGTTATACATTAAAATAGGTGAGATTATCATTAAATGTGAAAAGTTTGAATGCATAAGAAGACAATGGCACAACAGCAATGATACTGAAAGTATGTAAGTAATAAGAAGGACAACTATTCTATCTGTTTAAAGTTATAGAGAATTATTATAGTATGCGGTAGATGTGGAGTGCTCTCAAGTGCTACTAAGGTACATAGTCTAAGCTCGCTAGACTGATACAAAATTCAACAGTTGTGTGCTAATATTTCTGTGTGTATTACATTTCAGAACCAGAACTCTCTACTTTGTAACTGATACTTTGATTGATTGTGTTAAACAATTTATGGTAAACTATTAGTTTATGGTAAACTAATAATGCTCAGTCATCTGTCAAAAGTAAGGAAAGTTTTATGTCCTCATATGCAACTTAGAACTGCAGAGAATGTCAAGACCCAATCAGCTGACTCGTCTCATGTCAACATCGAAGTGGAGCTATTGTAGCATCTAAACTGAAGATAGACTAGCACACTGGCCAACTTTTACAAGTTATTGATCTATAGGTTAACTTCTAGAATGTATAATCACATACACCTTTGACGTAACAACAATAATGCGCTCAAATCACCCCACACTGTTAGGCCCAGAGCACTGCTAAAGCTAAACCTGTCCTTGTTTTTTTGGGTTTTTTGTTGTTGTTGTTGTTGTTGTTTCTTTTGTCACGTGTCTTCTTACACAGACGTTTAATCCTACTCTGTTCGAAATATGGATACAGAAATTGAAATGGCAATTCCTATTTGGACAGAGTCCAGCAGGGTTAAGGCCGGAGACAGTGACTAAACTGTGAAGCAAAAGATGACACAGTGGACAAGGGGCTACATGGTGGAGATGGCATACACGGCTACCTGAGCATGAAACGAACCAGATAAGAGAAACTGACCAGATGTTTCACTCTATGGGGGGCCAATAGTAAGGGGCTTGTTGGCAGGGTTGGGGTGTGGGGGGAGTGGCGGTGAGAGAATGAAAAAGAAAGGAATCCAAAGCTTGTTATCCTGTTGAGAGAGCAGAGACTTGAGCCCTATAGTGATGAGTGATTTAATGCAGCCAGGCAGAGCACATCACTGTCCCCTTCAGTGACAGGCCTCTCTGTCCTTCTCTCAATCCTTCTCTCTCTCTCCCTTTTTCCATCTCTCTCTCCCTCTCTCTCTTCCTCCCTCCTGGGCTTTGGTGCCAGGCTGGCAGCCTCTGATGGGCAGACGGCGAGTTGTCTTCATTATAATGCCTTTATTTATTCATGTGTCTGCGGCCAGTGACAGCAGAGTCTGTGCTAGTCTGTACTCTGCCTGCACCCTCAGAGATATGACTCACATTCATCTCTCTCTCTCTCTCTCTCTCTCTCTCTCTCTCTTTCTCTCTCTCTCCTTTCTCTCTCTCTCTCTCTCCTTTCTCTCTCTCTCCTTTCTCTCTCTCCTCTCTCGCTCTCTCTCTCTCTCTCACACACACTCCATTTCCCTTCCTGTAGTCAAGTGTTACTTTTGCTTAGTCTCCAAAAGAAAAAAAAATGCTGCGAAAATACAAAAGACTCATCAGTCAAATCTGATGGCTCATGTCAGCACAGAGAGGGCAAAGTGAAAACATCAGTTTTTCTGCAGTGGAATTGTTCACCTCGTCCCGCTGATAGGCAGCTTAGCTCATACAGACAAAAAGTGCCAGATTGCTCATGCCCACTTTTGTGCGGCAGCCGCCGGCCTGCTATTTTAGCTCTATAAATAGTGGGCTGCAGTTTTGCCAGGTTGATAAGCCTGTAATCAGAGCTGCTTTCCATCAGGTTACAGAGGGGCTTTTAATCCTCAGGCATGTCTACTAGATCCAGGAGCTTTACAGGTTAAGGAGCGTTCACCAGCTTTGTTGAAGGCTGCCTATGTTAAGTGAAATGCGATTTGATTATAATAGTGTGTCAACAGCACATTAATCTTATTTTGCCATTAGCCTGTCTTGGCAAAGCGCTGTAATCTAGCATTGTGTTCTAACCACCTTATTTTGGGCTCTTGGCATCACATGTATTGTGTCTTTTGTTAATATAGGATCATGAGTTAAAGTCACATTCTGACCTGAATTGGTGCCCATTTTTGTTTTGGGATATATGAATGTAGTCCTAATCTGTTATTAATTACTGAGGGCCCGCAGAGGAGAAGAAATCCTATTTATTTTAACATCCTCTACTACAACCTGCATCTTCACTGATTCAGGCATTTTGAGCAGACAGCCCTGCCTCCCTACAATCCAGGGTCCTACAGCCTGATTGTCCTCTGCAGGGACAGTAGCAGCAGTGTATGGGCTCAGTGCAGAGAGTAGAGGCTGCTGGGGCACACATGCTGGATCCAGTATAAAGTTGAATTATTCTACAGCTAAGGAATTGTGCTCCATAAACATTAACATTTATCAAGCACCTTTGGATATGCACTATTATGACATTTGTAAACAACCCCCAGCCATTACCCTGCATGCTATCTCTGGGTGTGTATTTAAACAGATAAGAAGCTAAAATAAGCTCCCACCCTGACTTGATTTTACTCACTCAGAGTTTTTTCCCCCTTCAAAACATCAGTCAGACTTCAGTGAGCCAGAACGGACTGGCTAAGCTAATTTGTAGTGCTAACGTCTAGCCTAATTTCTGGTGCCAAAGTCTAGAGCCATACAACGTGCTGGACAACAACTGCTGATGTTGCTGTGGAATGTGAGATTCTGAGACAACAGGTGGTCGAGCAACCAGTTCTTTAACTCCCTCTTGACTCAGGCACTTGTGCTACCCTTAACAAGATTCAGCTGACGGTTGTTTGGCATTGTGGGCTCATATGGCTTCCTGCGGCTGTCAGACGGCTCTCTCGACTGGTGGATCCTCTTATTAGCATATTTTACTATGTTGGACCGTAGTAGATTCAAGTTCAACAGAACTAAGCTCTGTCTGTCTGTCTGGCGTTCAGAAGGCAGTGTTGGATTGCAATGCTATTGGGAATATTTATTGAGCTACACATACAGAAGTAGTGTCTTTGAGTATGACACAGTCTGCATGTTTGCTAACATGTTTGCCAGATGTCTCAGCATGGAGTTGTGGAGCTTTCTAATGGTGTCTGGTGATCCATGCAGCTTGAATATTCTCACACAGTTCATGCAGATTTAGCTGTAGGTGTAGAGGTGGAGTGACATCAGGTCTTACGGAAGTATGACACGTGACAACAAACCATTCTTCCTGGCACGGACCACAGTGCCTCCACACACAGATTCGTTGGTCGTCTTCACCAAGACAAAAGCAGGACTCATCACTGTAGATGACCCACTGCCATTCTGAGGTACTCCTGACAGGACACCGGACAGTCTAGCATGATTGTAGTCTTTTGCGATGTTGATGTGGTGTTAACGTTGATGTACGTTAATGATGGTATAGCGTCGATGTAACGTTGCTGACTCATGGGGGGCATTTGTGGCTGTTGGGTCCGTCAGGCAAAGCAATAAGGCCCGTCCTCAGTTATGACACACATGCACACACTAGATAGACATGCCTTTGTAGCATGTACAGAATCCTGGCATTGTCTAGCTAAAATAACCATGGATGTCCTGGTAAAAGATGACATTTTAAAATCCAAATATACCCCTCTATGTTAGTGAAACCGTCTTTGGCACGAAGGACTTGATGTCCTTTTCTCATCTGCTGACTCATCTGACCACATATTTCTTTCAGGGCTTTCAGACCATCTGAGATGAACTTGTGCCCAGAGAGCTCGGCTGCATGTCTGCACAGAATTGACATATGGCTTTCTACTTGTGTGAATAAGCTTCAGGTTACATTTCTTGATGCAGCAGTAGTCTGTGTTAAGTGAAGTACTCGTGAAGTACTCCTGAGCGCATATGACTGTATATTTAACATGGCAGAATGGAGAATCTCTCCTGTAATGCCGTCTGAGGGCTTGAAGGTCACTCACATTCAACAGTGGTTTCCAGCAATGCCCTACACAGCCTTTTGTTACACTCTGCATTCCCTGAGTGTTTTTACAATACTATTTATGCTAGATGGTCACAATGTATGGCAGATGGTGAAAAACCTGTGCACTGTGCTGAGAATGTTTCTTTGTGAACTGTTTGACAGTCTCTCTCACAGCGTTTGGCACAAAGCGGTGAGCAAGGACCCATCCTTTCTTGCAAAGACCGAGCCTGCGGTGGTTGTTTTTTATACCACATCATGACCCTTTCACCAGTTACCACTTCACCTGCTTCCTTTCTTGAGTGCCAACATGTATTTACAGATTACCCTCAGCTTCACTTGCCATATAGGACTGCGTTATATTTCCAGACTATTTATAGACGAACTTGCATAGCAGGGTTACTGCAGTGCAGAGAATAATATTCCTCCTAAATAATGCCTTCTCTGTGGTGGTCCTGTGAGGGTCCTGATTGTTGAACAGGTAAAAAGGGGAGTAACAAGTTTGCAGAGAAACAGATGGACCACAGTGTAATTGTAGGACTACAAATTACCCCTAAATGGCAAGTGGAGCTGAGAAAATGGGTAATGAGTGTCGATACAAGGAGGTATACTTAATAAAGTGCCTACCCGGTGTTTATTTTAGGATTCTGTCCTTAAATGCTACATGCTACCCTTCAGCTAATGCCAACATTGCCTAAGTGTGTGTGTGTAAATACTTAAGTAACTTACATAAAATAAATAAGCAGTATCTCAGTGCCTAAAATGAACAGCGTGCCACCCGCAGAGCTTTGCCTTGTCGAACTTTGAAAATAAATAAATAAATAAGAGGAAAACGATGCCCCCGTCTGAAAGAAGCGTTCCGGTGGTTTCTCACCTCTCAAGCTAACTGCATATGTGTGAGAAAGAGTGCGTGTGTGCATCTCGCTGCATGCAGCCGCATTCTGTTAGCGCACGGCTAAGTGTGTGTAGCTTGGGGGAGTAACTCAGCAGGAGCTGCCCACTGCCTAATTTCCGCTCTTCATCCCCCCAGCGTAATGAAGCGCCCCTCGCGTCCATTTGATCACGCCCCAGCACTGCTGCTGGCGGGTAATTGGGATGTGACTGAGCATGAATATCCCCTCGCCCGGTGTAGCCCGACCTCGCCGCGACCCTGCAGATAGCTCTTTGTCTTAATGGAAGTATCATCTTTTATTTAGATCCCCATTTGAAAGTAATTGTCAGCAGGAGGGGGTTATTGCAGGAGATGAAGACGAATAGACTAGCGGCTGTGCAGCAGACGGCTGCGTTTGATTGGCTGTGTGAGGGCTTTTTTTTGGCTGACTTTGATGATTTGAATGAAAGCAGAGATACAGAGGTGTTGCTCTATTCTGATTCACAGGCCTATGGCACCGCTGTGATCTCGGTTCTATGATAAGCAGTAACAATACTCAGTGTCTGCGTACATAAGGGGATGATTATTACTGCAGGCACTTGGACATGTTATCATTCTGTTCTGATGCCTGTTATGTCTGTTATTGTGAACAGATGCAAAAGCGTTTCCTTGGCGGCGTCTTTTGTTACTGCTTGCATATTTTTCATGTTTGCGGACTAAATGTTTCAATTTGAGTGCATTATGAGTGCGTTTCTTTTCCACTAGTGAAGGTTATAGTATCGCTTCAAGCCTGTCAGAGTCATCCTTTTAAACTTCCATTCTCACACCACTGAAGAGCTGAAAGGCAAATGCTAAGTACTTGAATCCATCACAGTCATGTATTTGTGTATTTGAAAGTGCCGTATAAATTTCTGGAATTCAGAGTTCACCTTAAAGCTGCTCCTGGAAAGCTGATTGGGACAGGTTTCCATCTTTACTAATTAATACGACCATTAGAATAAACCATATGTTTGTATGGTGACTCATATAAGTTTGCTAGATTAAGGAGTATGGGTAATTTGAAGCGAGTATGCAGTACACTGTTTGTGATGGTTCGTGGCTAGCATGTAATGCCACTGGGATTATGGAATATGGCGGGCAGGCCCACTTCAGCTTCACTGTACTTACTAATTTATTAATTCATTTATTTTTGAATGGGAACGTCTGGTAACAATGTCTTGAAGGTGAAGCTCATGGAGTGGGCAATGATGGGCTTGATAGCATATCTGCCAGACAGCAAGCCTGGCCTTAGCCCAGGGATGTATTGCAAGATAGCAGAGTGTGCAGAGAATAACAAAACAGTGTCATTAGCTAACAATTTGCAGGCTAGCTGGTTTGCCTGTTATCGATTGTACTTCGGGCATTAAATCTGCACAAAACTGATCATTTGTCACCAACCCTGATCCTGGTTACACACCTTCCAGAAGAGTCTAGGTCCAGCCACAGTCTTGTTAACTTTCTCAGAAGTCCTTGGTTGGCTGCTGTGCTCTTGTTTGCAGTTCAGTCCAGCACCAAAGGTTGAACATATTGTCCCTAGACGTGTTACAAGGTCATGTCTGGCCGCCAGAGGCTAGTGTTTTGTACTGGAAGCATGCTTAGAAACATGATGCATCTGAAAAAAGAGCTACCACAGAACATGGCTAACCAGCAGTAAGGACTGGGATGCAGTTCTGGATTACACTTGCCCTCTAATCCATCAGTTTGTATGTAGATCAGTCCGGGTGTGTTGGTGGCTAGCTCACAGTGACGGCATGAACCAGTATAGGTGACCTTGGGTCCTGAGATGATATTCACGTATGTAATCTGTAGGGAGCTACATAGCAAAGCGGATGGAAAAAAATAGTATTGTGATTGTATTGCTACATGTGGTATGCTTGGTGAATCAGTAATACGTTGTGGATGAGAACTGACCTGCGTTGGTCTGAGGTAATAAAACTGCCTAGCCAATTACCAGTGGCTGATAATTGACTCTTCCATCAAAACACTCATAATAGCATTTAATGACTATTAAATGATTTACCCTGCAAACCTATCGTGTTGCTTACCCTGCAGTAGGATTATTACAACGGGTGCTTTTGCATATGTTGACTCTGCTGTTAGAGGAATAAACAATATAATGAAACAAATGAGCCAAAATTATTACCCGGTGCTCCATGCGTTAGTTTTATAACCTGCATATGTTGCTTTGTTCTTTTCCTCTGAGAATACATTTTCATACTTACTGCATTAATTAGCGGCGAGGCATATCAAAACACCAGCGTGTTTGTCTGGTTGATGGATATGGTTATCTAGTGCGAATGATAAATTTCTCATGTAAGCAGGTCATCCCTGCCAGGGAGAATGGCTCATTCACAAGAGGCCCCATCAACAGCCACTGCAAGGTTGCAGTTAAACAAGCAAGCGTAGCGTCGCGTACGGCAATAAATCTTTGGAGGTTAAAGCCCAGAGCACTAAAAACCTGGAAAGTCCTTTTCATTATCCCCATAAAAGTGGCAAAGTCACAGTGTTTGTGTGGCTAGGCAGCATCCAGGGCACTGGAATAGCTATTCCACTTTAATCTAGTCTAGCACAGGCATGTGCTGCTGGCTGCTTCAGCTGCAGCCTCCACCATTTCCTTCTAGGGACCTGCTTTCTGTCGCACGTAATACCTTTCTCTCTGAACCGCCTCGTCTTTGTTAAAGGACATGCTCGCTCACACAGCTCTGTAGATGTATCTTAGAGGAATCATTGAATAACACCTGTCATCTGAATGAATAATCACTCTTTAAAGATGTAACATGAGCTGATTTCTGTGGATGTCAAAATGGCTAATGTACACTATTGACTTATTCAGTTGAGCAGTTGGAGTGTGTGTGTGTGTTTCTTTTTTTTTTCGAGAAATATTTTTGCACAGCCCCGTTTCAGTTCATCTGAGAAGGCTATTGCTTCCTGTTTTCATTGCTTATTCTCCCTCTGGGCTTTGAGAGTACAGCCCCATAGTCACAATCTCTCTAGTGCCTTCCCACTGCCTTTCCAGGAATTGTACCAGTCTACATAGAAATCCTGGAAGTGCTATTTCCAGCCTAGCAAATCCAACGTCATACCAAGTTGTTGTTTTTTTTCTTTTCTTTTTTTCCTTCACAGTCCAATTCAGAATCTGTTTACTTTTCGCAATAATCACTTTTCCTCTTTTTCTTTCTCTCTTTTCCTGTTTTCCCTTATTCTACTTTTTTCAGTGGATGATCCAAAAGCCCCACAAAGTGGCCACATTCTTTGGCTGTATAGGAAAGGATAAGTTTGGAGAGATCCTGAAGGAGAAGGCTGAGGAGTCCCATGTGGATGCGCACTACTACGAGCAGAGTGAGGAGCCTACAGGGACCTGCGCCGCCTGCATCACCGGCGACAACAGGTCAGCTAGCACTTTCCTCTGGGAAGGCCTTTATCGCTTCCTCAGGATAACACCCCCCCCTTCTCCCAACGCACACACACATACACATGCACACCACCTCACCATGCACTGGGACTGGCTGTTCCCTCACCGGCTGTTCTACTCCTTTCCGCCAGAGCTCCTTATTTATTTATTTAGCAGGGTTAGATCAGCACAGAGGTATTTTGATCGACTGCTTGACTTGGCCTTGAAGGGTGCCAGATTCCATGACTAGGCTGATATATGAGGCGGGCAGACCGCATTACGTGCCACCTAACCATTTGATATCAGCAGATTGTTTTCAACTTTGATTCATTTTAAAGCCTATAAAAGCAGGTGAAATTTTATAGTAGCTGCGGTGTCACCTTTAAGCTCCCATTCCCTGGACAGGAGCAGATATGATCAGGTTAATGATAAGCAAAACAAACGCCCATCACTAACTAGCTCCAGCTTTCCTAGCCCTTATTTAGTGGAGGGAAAAGATCAAGTGAACCAGATAAAGTGCTTATTCCTTTTGTCTGTCGTCTGTACTGTGTGTCTTACTCTTACTCTTAACACATCTGTTGCCCCTCTTAAGATGAGTCATATGATTCTGATAGTTTAGCTGCTGACTTTGGCTCTGTCTGGCTAGACATGTGTCTGGTTGTGGTTAATTGTGGTAACAGGTTCCAGTAACGGTAAAAACTCATTACCGCTAGTTTAAAAACATTTATCTTGTCATACAAGCGCCCCATAACAGGAGTATTCCCACACGTAAACATACCTGAACTCGGAAAATATGGCTGCATTAATACCACCTTTATTGTACCAACGAGACAATGCTCTTTGCCACAGGCAGATATCATGGCTGTACAAATGTCATTGACACATCCCCTTCCCCTTCACTGCTACCGTCACAATAACATGGACCCTTCACAATTGGTGGGGTGACCAGCAAAATGATTTTTAAATTTTTCTTAAAGGGCAGAACCTGCTAAATAAACGGACTCCATATTGAGCCATATGACCTTTTCTATTCATATTTCCACCACTGACGGGTCTCCTCATTTATAGCATCTCTGAAGATCTCAGCAGTTGTACTTCTTGAGGTGGAGTGTGCTGATTAAACCCCTAAACAACTACAGATATATATTAGATGTGATATTTGTAGTTTATCTGAGCTTTCTAATATTTGTGATTTTGTATTAACTTACAGTAACTGGCCCAAAACTATAGCAGCCCGCCAGGAATTCCACCCACTCTGTAGATTACCCATTCCTTTTTTTTAGCCTCAGGTAAAAGGGCCGTAGAGAAGTTGTCTAAACAGTAAGCTAAATGATCACAAACTCTAAAATGATTGTGCATGTGCGCGTGTGTGTGTGTGTGTTTATTTATTTCCTGCTAAATGTTTTATATGCAGCATGAAAATATTCCACAACCCCAAGTTTTACTGACCTGTAGATTATTATAGACTGTTTCCCTCCACACGTCTGCCTCAGTGTAAATGATTGTCAGAAAATTACAGGATGACATGGTAAAGCAAAGGGGGGAAAATTCCCCAGCTCAATTTAACTGTTTAACACAGTTGTTTTCCACATGGTTATTCACATTTCTGGCATTGGCCTGTCTCTGGCATGTTTACATTGATGCTTTCATGAAGTTAACCTAACTTGAACTGTAAGCGCTTTTCCCAGTAAGTATGTGAAAAGACAACTTTAGGATCTTTCTTTGAGCTGGAGCCTACAAACATTTCATCGTGGGCCCTTTATTGTGGATTGGTCTCCTCTCCACACCCGCTGGTGCAGAGAGCTATTGGAAGCGGCCCGTGCTGGAAGTGTGTTGCCCATTAGCACTAGCTGTTTGAAGTGGGCGCGTGCAGTGGTGGGCAGTGTTGATGAGCCGGGGGTGAGTCGTGGAGCGGATGATGAGGAGAGCTCTCTTTGTTTTCAGCCATCTCGGTGTTAGCCAGGCTGGGCCACGCTTAATGGGAGCCAGTTTTGAGGAGTGCGGGCTTATAGAGCTGTCAGCCATGGCCTTATGAGACTACTCATTACCGCCTCACCTGTCAGAGCGGACTCTTTCATTACTGGAGACTGCAAAGGGTCACACACACACACACACAAACGCACACACGTGGTGCACAGCCCCGCAGCTTATAGACTGACAGGATGTTAGAGCTTTGATCAATACTGTTCCCAAAGCCTGCTTGCTCTGGCAGTACCGGGGCATCTGCAAGTTGCAGATGGCCATTTCCAACTCTGCTTCCTGGCTGCTCGGCCTGCTTCTTATTGACCACACCAGAGCGTGCCGAGTGGCCAGGAAATAGAGTTTGAAAGGCTGTTGTTCTGGGATCAGGATGTGGGGGTGTTTGGGTCATAGGCTACTGGGGGTGTCTTGGTGTATTTGATTGCTGTTGTCCACTGGGATTGACTACTGTAGTGGAGACACTAACCTTGCATTCACCCTGACACCCTCATACACTCAACCATTCCAACGTTTGCCATCAAACTTATACAGTGTTTGTTTATTTATTTATTTATTTATGAACCTGAAATAATTCAGCATTCTAAAACTTACCTTCAACAGTGTATACAGTAATACACCTTATACCTCTTATTCTGCAGGGTTGGTCTACAGTTTGGACCGAAAGGTGTTTAGACACTTCTTACATCATCAATAACACCACATACACCACAAAGTATACACACGTGCACACACACACGTACACACATCACCTTAACAACCACCTTAGACAGCATAGCAATCACCAAGCGTCACTTTAGCAACACGGTAGCAACCACAGACAGTTTTAGCAGTTTTAACAGGTTAGCGTTATTGCCTTGCTTTATATTTACAGAGTCTAGCAGATGCTTTCATCCAAAGCGGCTTACCAAAGTGCTTTGTGTCCAGTCAGAGAATCTATTTCACCTAGTACTAATGGGTTAGAGCCCAAACTACCCTTGAGCTCAAAGACTGAGAATGGGAGTCGGTCCTAATGCCTAGAAATCAGCATTAGAGCAATTCAGGGCATTTCGATAAGTACTTAGTTTAGTGTTTGCTTAATTGGATCACAAAGAGTATTTTGGTTTTAAGACTGCGAGAGAATCTGCTGTTTGAATACCCAGTGGAAGCTCGTTCTACAATCTAAAGAAAAGGTAAAGAAGGGTCTATACACAGTCTTCCTTGTATCTTGAGGGATGGGGGGGGTGTCAGGCGAGCCGTAAACAATATGCTTGTAATTGTGCTGTACACAGATGGCATTGGCCAGTTTCACAGTAGAGCACTTAAAATAGCAAGTGGGGAAAAGGTGGATATCTCTTTAAAAGTGACCTTTCAACATAAATGTACACCTGTAACGCATCACCAGTTCTTTGAAAGAATATACACTCACCATCAAAAGAATAGTTGCACAAGTAGTTGCATCCAGAAAGAATCAACTGACAGGGATGCATCTTCCTGGGCTGGACATGGTGCGAGTTTTAACACTCTTGATGTGATGATGAGAGCAAGGACTGGCCTTATCACTCTACCTTACTGACCCCACAGCCATGTTTGCGGACATACTGCAAGCAATGATGCCCTTCCTTAGTCACCCTGTTAGTTCCAGCACCACTGGCAGATGACTGCACATCGCAGGACTACATGCACACACACCGTTATGTCTGCCCTTAACACCAGGTCAGCATCACCAAAGACTGCAAAGGTGTTGTGCCAGACTGTCATGGAGTGAATTAGAATGGCAGCAGGTCATCTTCAGTGACGAGTCCCACTTTTGTCTTGGTGGAGACGAGCAACGAATCTGTGTGTGGAGGCACAGTGCTCAGGTGTATGATTTAACGGATTGTCGTCACACGTCACACGTCCAGAAGGGCTGGTGTCACTCCGCCGCACAATCTGCAGGAACTGTGTGAGGATATTTAGGATGAATGGGATAAATAACCACAGGACACCATGAGGAACCTGTACCGTTTCATGCCGAGATGCATGGCATGTTGCATTAACAGACATGGTGGCCTGATAACAAACTGAGGGATGCTAATTGTGTATTTGTAGCTCAATAAATATCACCGATATTAGTCTAAATTTAGCATCATTCATTGTTCCTGGTAACCACTGTAATCCTATACCTGAGTAATTGTGAGTAACAATTTTATATGAAATGAAATTTATTAAATGGTGTAATTTCTGTATGAAATCATCCACAGCTCTGGTCTTGATTTGGGGGGATATAAATTCTTAGTCATTATTTGAGTATTGAAACATGATTCTAATCGTTTTGTGCTTTTCTTCAACCATATTGTAGTGAAATGATTATTTTTGTATTGATTCCAAGTTAAACTGGAAGCCTGTGGTGCAGGTTCATTTGTGTGACTGTTGATTTATTTGTAGAGTAATATGCTAATGCTGATCCTAGGAAAGCTGTGTTAACTGGAGTTCTGTTGCTGCGAGTGTGGCTGTCAAAGCAGTTTTGTTTGTTGTACATGTTGTTTTTGCCTGACAATGACACTGTCTTTCATTTGACCCTCTTGCTTGGAAAAGATCCGCATGTCGTCCACATACCCTGAAGCTCCATGACAGACAGCAGTGCGCTTGGGCTGCTGCCGGAGTCGAATCTGTCTAGCTCTGCCTCTCTAAAGTGCAGGACTACTGTTCTATTGATTCTCGTTTGCGGGGAGACTGTACCGAGCGCTGGCACTTTCCTAGGGGTAATGCAACTTCAGAACAGCGGCTAGCCTGTGGGGACTGCTTCCTCCCGCTAACAAGTGAATAATGAGAGAGGTTGTTTTTCAAACTGGAATTAGTTGTTTTTGTTGATGCGAGGACCACCAGGAGGTTAATGGAGAAACAGTGGTCCCGGCGGACCCACACACTTCCCCTACATTATTGATTTCTTTGTTCATTTATTTATGGGAAAGGTCTTGTAAGGCATTTGCGTGGAAAAAAGTGGTGTGTTGATATTTAATTCTGGCACGGTTGACACTGAGCAGCTGTTTTGTAAAGCAGTGTCCATATGTCGGCTCCATTCAGCCTACAGCTATGTAGAATGGCTACGGCAGCGTGATCCACTCAAACAGGCTAACGTGGCTGTTGTAATCGATCTCACTGATGCCTTTCTTGGTTTCAGGCCTGGTAGCTTAAAGTGAAATTGCACAGATATGTTTTTTTGTTTGTTTGTTTGTTTTTGTTTTTTTCTCTTCTTTTCTCACAAATTACATCACAGCCCAGCTGTTAGGATTAGTTGTTGAGGAAAGCCATTCAGAGGTGTTTTGTGACATGCACTGTTTTAGAGAAGCCTACAATGCAAAGTGAAAGTTTCCACAATGGTGGACGAGTGTTAAAGCCTCTACAAGCTGTCTCACAGAAAGTGGTTACGGATATACTGCCTGATGCCTGAATAATAGTTTTATGATGGTTTTGAGATTAGGTTAATATCTTCAGATGCAAATAATTTATTGTTTCTATGGTGCCTGTGGGCAAATTACTACATCTCACCACTATCAGTTTTCAGTTTCTAGTACACTTTGCAGTAATACCACTGCCTATGGGTCAGTGTTTCTAGCCTATAGTCTACAGTGCTCTCAGTGTTCACAATAATACAATGTCTATTATGTTTATCTTACGCAGTAACACACAATATTTTCTATTTTCCATATTTCTGGACAGTGTACCCCTCTTTTAAAAATGTTTATTTATTTTTTGTGTGGGTCTGTTCTCTGTAATATGTCTACCCGTTGTCTACATGCACCTGTCTTTGTTATATTTGCATGTCAGAGTCTGGGGAAACACAGTCTCGATTAGCTGTGTGCTACTTGTATAGTCTGAAAGAAAAAGTTCACTTTGACGTTGACTTTAAGGTTTGAGCTATTTCTAATGACTTTGGGCCAAAAGTCTAAAAATAAAATTCACTGTTAAGTTTTTAACAGATTAAATTCATCATGATCAACTTCACATATTAAATACTCGGATGATGTGTAGGGTCATGGGTAATTTTGAATGGTGTATGTAAAAGGACACCCGGTCTCTATAAAAGCCCTTGCGGAGAAGTGTGGTTTTCTACAGTGCACCATTGTGTATTATATAACTTTTAGACATTTTAAAACCTTGGTGAAATAGCCCTTTTTAATACAGAGTATTAACTTGCACTGTGTTTTTGTAATGTACGTTGCCAATTAGAAAGCGTCTTTGATAGAATAATGTTAATTATTTAGAAAGCCGCTCATTACTACCTGTCGTTGATTGAGAGTAATTAGCATGTATTTTTAGAGCGCGGTGGGTTGATTGTGATTTCATTTAAGCTCAAATTCATGATCATTATTTGGTTTCCTCTGGTTTATTCTTGCAGGTCTCTTGTTGCTAATCTGGCAGCTGCAAACTGCTATAAAAAGGACAAACATCTGGACCTGGAGGAGAACTGGGAGCTGGTAGAAAAAGCCAAAGTCTACTACATCGCTGTGAGTAAACGTACAGTTCCCCGTCTTTTGACTTCTCTGTGCTCTGCATGACGCGCAGACTTAAATGATTTGTGAACTAGACCTTCTAGTCAGTTTGTTTAGTGATCAGAGGCATGAGGGTACACGCTTGATGTTTGCAGCATTCTGTAGACAGAGAGCTGAGAGTGAGCGAGATTTTGTGTATAAGTAGAGAGCTAATGGCCTAGAGGATGCAGAGGCATGCTCTTCGAGTGTTATGTCACTGAGCTTCTGTTCCAAGCGGCTTACGCTGATCTCACCACAGCAATCAGATACACTTCTCTGTTACATGCCCTTAAAAGGGCACACTGTGAATATGAGTGTTGCCGATTGGCTATAATTTGCCCTGGAGGGCTGGGGATACGAGGTTTTCCAGAGCATGATTGGTTGGCCTAAAGAAGCTGGGCTCTCTGACCCATGAGAGTGAAAGGGTTTGACTGAGAGGTCACTCAGGGGCAGGATGACTCACTGTCTGTGAAGGTCGCTGACTGGGCTGAGCGTTTTCATTTACAGTGCATGCTCTTCTCACACACCTTCCACCCTCGAGAAAATAACAGCGTGTGTGTGTTTTTGTGAGTGTCTGTCTGTCTGTCTGAGTGGGATCCAGCAGCCGGCGTTGTTTGTGCCAGTCAGCTGTGCTGCTTTACTCCTGATTGAAGAGTTTAGGCAGGGTACGTGCTGCGGATGCTGCAAACTGTTGCTGGTAATCATCCGTAATCAAGGTTGGTGTGAAGCGCGCAACCCTATTACACTCCGACCCGACTGTTAATGAGCCATTACAAATGTGATTGGGCCGGCTCGGTATGCGGGTCAGTACTTGCTCTCGGCTCTATTCACCAAGAGAAAAGAGCCTGCCATCTGCCCCGGGTCGGACATCCATGTGTGGATACCTGTAATATAGGGCCGTGATTAACCTCCAAGCAGGAATCAGTCAATTTGGCAACCATTGTAACGTGACACTCTAATTAAATCATTTTCATCCCTGATTAAATGACTTTCATCGCGCTGCCGCTCGCTGAATAGAGAGCCGGGGGCTATATGAATAAAGAGCAGTGATGCTTTGTTGCTCTCCTTTTGTGTTTTCTGACTTGGCTGGATGAGGCAGTGATGTTCATGGGAAAGCGCCCTGATGGTGCTGCCGCTCAGCTCGCTACCTCTGCCACATCGCCTTTGCTCCTCATCACCGTAGCTATTGCATAAGTGCACCGAGGTGTGCGGAGCGGCCTGTAAAAGCTAAGGAAGCCTGCTTCCCTGTGGCAGGAGGGCAAGAGAGAGCGGATGCATTCCAATGTTTATTGAAAGCGCTGTCCCCGTTTAGTGTGCCCTGGCTTTCGGCTGGGCTTGTTAGCAGGCGCTCTTGAGGGAGAGGGAATAGTTTGTGCTGTGGATGCCCAGCTCGGTTTGTCTGCGGCTCAAATTTCAGCTGAGATTGGAGCACTGGGCGTCCCAGCGGGCTGGCTTGTTTTTCTTCCACAGGCCCAAACAAAGCTGTGATAGCAGCTTCTCCAGGTGCACTGCAGGTCTAAGCTCCATAGACATGTTTAATGCATTTGCCTGATCTCTCTCTCTCTCTCTCTCGATCCCTCTTCTGCACTCTCATCTGCCTCTCTCTCTCTCTCTCTCGTCTCTCTCTCTTTCTCCTGCTCTCTGTCTTCCTCTCGTTCTCTCGCTCTCTCTCTCTCTCGGCTCTTCTCTCTCTTCATCTCCTCTCGTCTCTCTCTCTCTCTCTCTCTCTCTCCTCGATCTTCTTCTCGTCATCTCTGCTCTCTCTCTTCTTCTCAGCTCGTCCTCTCCTCGTCTCTCTCTCTCTCTCTCTCTCTCTCTCTCTCTCCTCTTCTCTCTGTCTCTCTCTCTTCTTTCTCTCTCTCTCTCTCTCTCCTCTTCTCTCTCTCCTCTTCTCTCTCTCCTCTTCTCTCTCTCTCTCTCTCTCTCTCTCTCAAATTTCTACTCCGTCTCTCTCTCTCTCTTCCCGCTCCTCTCTCTCTCTTATCTCTCTCTCTCTCTTCTCTCTCTCTCTCTCTCGTCTCGAAGGAACCTCCTCTCTCTCAGTCTCTCTCGTCTCATCCGTTTCTCCTCTCTCTCTCTCTCTCTCTCTCTCTCTCCTCTTCTCTCTCTCTCTCTCTCCCTCTCTCTGGCCAGAGGCAGGTCAGTGTTAGAGTAGAGGTGAATGAATTGATTATTCAGCGTGCGAGTTCATTACTGAAGCTCATCCTCTCCCCTCAGCACCAGAGTCACCTCCTGTAAGCCACCTCCAAGTGGTAAAGTAGCATGCTGGGCCAGGTGGTGTTAAAAACTGCCTGACCTGTGCCCGGTCCATTCATCCAGGACTGCATCACCAACACACTGTCAATATTCACCTCCATTTTAGGGAGAGATTCCTTCATGAGGTCAGCGTCCAAATCCTGGATGCTTTAATGGAGAATGGAAACAGAGCAGGCTGGACAAATAAACAAATCTGCCCTGTTAGGAGTGCTGAGTGCTCCTCTAGAGTGTGTGTGTGTGTGTGTGTGTGTGTGTGTGTTATTCTGGCGCAGGGTTATGTAAGTGATTTCCTCTCGCATGTAACTGTCGCAGAGCCTGGCACCAGCCTGTCTGTCGGCGCCCTGCGTCTCTCTTTCTTTCTCTCACTAATGTCCAGCTGTTAGCAGTATTGACCTTCATTTGCTCTCTGCATCATTCCACCTTCATCTGCTCATACTAACTGCTTCTCCTCTTTAAGTGCATTAGATGAATGCAGTCTAGTGATGACTTAGTCTGCTGTCTGTTTAATTACGTCATATGAAGCTGGTGCGTCACAGACTCTATTTGTGTATGGTTCTTCTTTTGTAGATTTAAAGAATTTAAGATGTTTTTAAGCTTACCTTCATTTTAAAGCCCCAGGGAACCTAACTCTGTGTTTGCTTTGTAAGTAGGTTAATCTTGTTCTTGTGGGCACATAACATATGTTTATCAAGTATTCCCTGTGAATAACTTTCTAAAGCCTAAATGGCCGACGTGTGTTCTTTTCCAAAGTAAACAGGGCTGTCCTAGGCTTGGGAAGCGCTTTCATAAGCTATCAGATGCTTAAAGGGGCAATATGTACAATTTCATAAGATGTTTATAACATTCCAAAATTAACTGAAATGATCAAATGAGTGTGAATGAATGACAGTTTTGATGGTATGTCAAAGACATCTGTGTATCACATTGCAGAGATATCTACTGACAGTAGCATGCTAACCAGCTAGCCCCCACCTATCCTGTCTTGTAATACCACTTTATACCTAAAGTGTAGTCAGTCACTGTTGTGAAGTAGAAGCACTGCCCACTCTCGGCAAGAAACACGATTGAAAGCAAAGTATACAAGTGACAAAACTTGCCAATATATGGAATCGCTTTGTGTCACTGGATACGCTCTTGGCAGTTACAGAGATAAATATTTGATGCTGAACTTGTAATGGTTCTTCAGACTGATAAGTCAATGGGGGGGAGGAGTAAAGAAGGAGGTAGTATGGTTTCGATAGTTTGCATCATCTTACATATTGTTCCTTTAATTGAGCTACCCAGTTAGTCCATTTGCCTGCATGTCATCCTTTTGTTATTTTGCCTGTGTGTTTGTCTGCCCCCCACTTGTTCGCTTCTGAGGTCAGCCATCAGCTAATTCATACGTCCACTCAGTCAACCACACCGACATTCTCTATATGCCCAATCCAGCAGTAACGTGAATAAGAACGCCACCTTCTTTAAGACATCTTTATTTGTGAGCTGGACAAGACTGGCCATGGCCAGTGTTGAAAACGGCTCCAACTGCACATGTTACATTGATATGGTGAATAGTGCATTGCCTTCTACATACTGCAGTTACTAGCATTAGAAATATGCCTGGATATGGGTGCCTATAGCTCACTGAGCTAGGGAGCTGGCATATACTTTGTGCCAAAGAGTTAAGACAGTGAACATGTTGGGCTCATGTTGCACCATCTGAAAGGCATGACATAGACCTACGAGGACCACTCTGGAGACTCATCGCAGAGGTATTTACAGGGAGGGCGGTTTTAATGAAAAATGGGCCGAAGCCAAGGGTTTGGAAAATGGGCCAAAGCTAAGTCCCTCTCACGAGTCCTGAAAGCCTTTTTCTGCCCCTGAATGTGAACACTTCCCTTCAGCAGCCCCTGCCTTATGGAGGATCAGCATTAGACTGTGAGAGAGATTCTTCATAAAGTCAGTCTGCTCGTAATTAACAAACTGATGCAGTATCTATTGAGTTATATAAACAGGAGCCATGCCCTAGAAGGCCTCAATAGATCGGACTTTTCCAACTTCCCAAAGGGTTTGCGGTAGCATTGTAGGTGGCTCATGAGAACCGACAGACTTCAGTGCTTCCCATCCGTAATGATTCACTAAATAATTACTGAGCAGATCATTTAATGTGCGTAACCATGTGACAGGTTAATATGGGTCATAGTTAATAATTAGCTAGTTAAATCCTCATTCATTTCTGCAACATCTTTGTTGTCTTAAATGTACCAAACTGTGAAGCCACTTTCTTTAAAAACAGTCTTGGAAACTAAACACAACAGCACAAGCAGGAAAAGTGTTGAGCTAATTCAAATCTCAGGTGCTACTTAATGATTTGGGCTGAATGGGTTTCAGCTGACACAAACGACAGGCAACACTTGTAAGAGGTGGTTCCTCAAATAGCCTTACTAGTAAAAGGGATGCATCAGTGTCGAAGCTGTATGTCCAAGCTGCGAAGCACAAGAGGAAGCATTATTTTTAAGCGTGTATTTGGAGTTCATTGCTGTTCTAGGGCTCTTTTATGACATTGTAGAAGCAACTAGGACCGGCACTAGTGCTTCTGCCCCCCCGGAGATGCTCTGTGCAGGCCTAGCAGAGATTTGTGCAGATTTTCTCATATCCTCGACGGCCCTGTGGGGTCTCTCGCGCGAGCGGCAGTGACAGACTGCTGATGGCCCCCTCTGTCCACTGACAGACAAAAGCTTTAGTCAGATTTACTGAGTCACAGCCTTAGAAAAACACAGCCTGAGCCCCGAGCTCTGCCATTTTTCCTCTCCGCCGCCTCCCGGCAGCCACGCAGATTTACTTGTTTAATGGTAAACAAGGGCAATTTGCGAATCGAGAGTGGAGAGGCCAAGCCGATAGCCCTCCACCGAGCATTTTGCTGAGATTGTTTTTTAAAGAGGGGCTGAGTGGAGGCTATGCAGCGCGCCGTTCCTCCACTTAATGCGCTGCGCCGTGCTTTGGGTGCAGTGATAAGGAACGCCTCCTTGAACAGTAATCTCCATTGACCTTGTGTTCCGAGCGGAAGACACCACCCTGTTTGAACACCACAACGACGGATCCCATTTATTTCAAGCACCGGCATTGATTTTAATTTACCTCGATGGCTTTCCATGGAGAGAGTCTTAAGCTTGTTGCTTCTCTCTCCTTCAAATTTGTCTTCAGTCTCTCTCTCTTTCCTATTTCTTTTTCTTTGTTTTTTTTTGTTTGTTTGTTTGTCTTTTTTTTTGTTTGTTTCACGCCTTCATCTGTGACTCAGACTACAGTAGGTGAGTTTGTGAGGTAAAGCGCTGATTAATGAAGCCTGGCGTGGGTTCCCAGAGTGCCCCACTACTGAAGGGTGTGATTGGATGAAAAGCGAGTTAATGGAGTCTCGCACCGGGGCCGGCCAGCGCCAAGCTCCAGCATCCAGAGAGAGAGAGAGAGAGAGAGCGGCCATCTTTCACAGACTGAGGGAGGGAAAAGGAGAGGAAGAGGGAGAGGGAGAGGGAGGGGAGGGGGTGATGTTGAACTTGTGCCAAATGTTTGGTGGCAGGCTTGTTGCTAGGAAATGAGGATCCTGAGGCAGAGTGGTGCACAGCGAGCTGTAATGAGGGACAGAAACAGGGGCTGCAGACAAACAGGGAAAAAACACACACACACACATTTCACACGGATTCAGGCTGCACAGGGAGGAAACGGTGCAAATGCCAGTTTCTAGTGGTGTTCTGCACCATTTGGTTGAAACAGTTTCAATGTGCTTATGTCTTTATGCCTTTTAAGTGTATGTCTTAAAAAAGATCACATAATTTGTACATTCGACATGGCCCAGGAGTGCTACAGTGTCCTGATGTCCTGATCCAGTTCCCCCTACCCCCCCACACACCATGCCCTGTAATTTGATCAGTCTTGGCATGCACATAGTGCATTATGCCAGGGCTTTAACCTTACTGTGCCAGTCCTGCCTGCTCCTACTCAACACGCACAGTCTCTGAAGCCACTGGCACAGAACCGCACTCTTAAAGAGACAGCAGCGCAGCTCCGACTGGGGAATGTGTGCACAGTGTCACGTTGAGAATGAGGGAGGGAGGGTGTGTCTGAGGGTGAGAGATGAAAATAATTAAAGGAGGAGTCAGGAGGGCCTCCGAGGCCCCAGCTGCAGATGGTTCTAAAAAGGCCTGGGGACATAAAAGAGGCGTTCTTGCAGGCATGTGCCAGTTCCAGTGAATGGATGCTCCGTCCAGGGAGGATGTGGCTGTGTAAGGCGGTAGCTGTGAAAGTGTCACCTGCAAACAAAAAAAAAAAAAAAGAAAGAAAGAAAGAAACAAAACTCTCTATTACTTTTCTCCCTCTCGTCTATCTCTCTGCCTAACTTATCAGTTTTTCTCTAGATGTGTAGCTTACATTTCACACTGTACGCTGGCACACTGCAGGCTTTCAGAGCTCTAAGTGCTCCACGGCACACAAAGCAGTCTGAGCCTCATCAGGACTAATGTCAGCACAGAGTGACGCTGAGTGAGTGAGGACACACCATTAACCGGTACAGTACAGCAGCATGTTAGTGTGAACCATAAAGTGGCATATAGACCTCTCGCTCTGTCTCTCCCTCTCGCTCTGTCTCTCCCTCTCGCTCTGTCTCTCCCTCTCGCTCTGTCTCTCCCTCTCGCTCTGTCTCTCTCTCTCGCTCTGTCTCTCTCTCTCTCTCTCTCTCTCTCTCTCTCTCTCTCTCTCTCTCTCTCTCTCTCTCTCTCTCTCTCTCTCTCGCTCTCTCGCTCTGTCTCTCTCACACAGTCTGCAATTTCTTTTTCTTTTTTCTCTTTTACTTTGTCTCTCTCCCCCTCTCTCTGTAATTTTTTGCCATCTCTATGTAACTTTCTATATGCCTCTCACACCCTCCCTAATTTCTTTCTCTTCCTCTCTACCTTTTTCTCTGTACCATCTGTTTTTTGTACTTTTTTCTTTACTTCACTACTATTTTATATCTTTCTTTCTTTCTTTCTTTCTTTCTTTCTTTCTTTCTTTCTTTCATGCTCTCTATCTAGTGTTCTCTCTCTCTCTCTCTCTCTCTCTCTCTCTCTCTCTCTCTGTCTCTCTCTCACTTTGGTATATGGGAGGTCGCATGTGTGTCGTATATACCTGAATGTCAGCTCATTCATTAAGGCTTTACAGATGATTGCAGTAAGGTGACTCTCAATGTTGTACTGTCCCACCTACACAGAACCTCCCACCTCTATCTATCTCTCACACGCACGCATACACACACTCACACAGCCTCCTGTGCACATATTCAGGCAGCCCTCATGCTGACCTTGAGCTGAATCTGGCGTCAGCTGCCCTACACACTCCGTCCCTCCTCCCCTCCCCCTCCTCTGCCCAGAAAGATCACACAATGCAAATTGAGTGAGTGAGTTTGGGGGGGCTGGCAGGCTCTGTGTGACTGCAGGCGATTGGTCACAGTGTTGCTTTGCTCTGATGAAATTTAATCTCGCCATATTTACATGCAGAGTTTCACTCCTGGCAAGCCCTATTAAATAGATTTGTAAACGCACTTCATCTTGATTAGACTTCATGCCTGAGAGAGGCGTCCCCTACGCCTTCTTTTTACCTCGTCGTTAGATGCGGACACGCTTAAAGCGATCAGCTGCGTTTCCGCTTCAGTTGCGTGCCGAATAAAAAAAAAAACCTATGTCTTGGTGCCATGTTGATGCCTGGCTTTACCTGCATTTTTAAACCGTGCCTGCCATGCCTAAGGGCTAGCATGGGTTTGTTATGCTAACATGCTAATGTGTTGTGAGCTGGGTCCGACCCTGTGAGGACTGCTCCCTTCAACACAGAAACATATTGTCTTCCTCAGTTTTTATTAACACCCTGAACCTTCAGTAAAGACCATGAATTATTCAGTAACAACTGTGGAAGTCAAATATACGCTGTGTATTTTAGACAATTAGCAGTGGAATTCTGAAGCTGTTCAGATCCTTGGAGTTTAAGGAGTTCCCCAGAAAGTTCCAGGGAACACAGAGTAAAATATTCAAAGTGTTTGTGTGATGATAAAATTGAGTGTTACATTGAGAATTCAGTAAAGCTTGAATCGAATATAGTATTAATATGAAAGAAAAGATGTGGAGACGTGGCTAATGTTAAGCTTAACTGACAGTCCAACACACTTAGCCTGCTCCGCCCCTCATACAGAACTCTTCTCAGTATCAACTGTTTATGTACTGATACCTAGGTGAGAAACGCCACAAACAGCAGATGTACGGGTGAACAAATGAACGGTTGGATATAGGAAAAGACAAACCAACATACGGATGGACATTAAAAGCCATTACAGAATGGACAAACAGACTTGTGGACAGATGAACACACAGACATAGAACAGACAGTCAAAGTAATCTGTCAATAAATGGACAGACATACAGACAGATGAAGCAACTCTCGAGTAAAGGAACGAACGACAGTGCTCGTTTAAGGATAAATGAATGAACAGGTGATGGGCAGCTATAGACAGGTGGTCTAGCTTTCTGGCTTTTGGTTATACTGGATTAGCTTTAGCTCACTGAGGTTCTCTCATACTGAAACTGTATTGTGAGGGAAGGCCACGAGACGTACAGCCTTTTGATTGGTTACGAAGCGCTTACAGAAGCCGTACACTGGTTTAGAAGTGTAAGGTGTACTTTGAGAGAGAAATGGAGAGAGATACTGAGAGAAAAATGATCAAATACACTGGTCATTTATCGGTCGGTGGAACTTTATTCAAAGGCTAATCTTTCCAGCTAGATTAACTTAACTTAATTATCCATACCTGGATTATAGTACACACTGGCAGATTCATTCTAGGTTACAGAAATATGGTAATATAAGTTTGAAGCCACAGGTTAAAGCTAATAATAAATCTGAAGTAATGGCACCCATCAATTCCAGACGATATTAAATATGTTCAGAAATCTGTTTCTTCAGTGGTCGAATAATGTCTGGCAATAGGCTGCCATCAGTATTCAGAGTACGTTCATGTGTCTTCAGTGTTATGTGAAAAGATGAGGCCGATGTTTCAGAATTGCACTGTGTTCCAGGGTCTCTGAAAATATAAGGAAGTTCTAAAGCAGCTCCTGCTGTGAAAACGTATTCCAGAAATCACTTTTAAAGGCTTATTTGCAGCACATTTTCAAAAACAAATTCCTCCTGCGGGAAGGTAAATGGATGAAGTTGAATGAGATACTGACTGTTTTGCACTAATAGCAGTCAGTAATGCTAAAATTCATGCGATGACAAGGCCTAATTGTACAATTATGCGCATGTTGCATCTTTAACCATTAGCCCCTCCTCTCCCCCCCGTTGCTAATTTCATTTACGTATCCGCAGCGCAAACACACAACAGCAGCCAGTTAGGAGTTATTTGACATCTCGCTGTCTGTGTCTAATTTGCTGTGAATCAGAGAGGCATTTGCGCAGGGTTGAGCTAGGTGGCCGTTTACTCAGCGGAGCGATGTTTGCAGGCTTAATTGAACCATCATTAGTTGACATGAGCGTAGTCACATGGGCCATGTGTGCTAATGTGGAGCTGGGAGGCAGTGGGATGCTGGGCTCAGGCAACATTGGTAATCACTCCGGTATTCAGGCGGAGCCAGCTTTACTGTCGGCCAGGTTACAGAACAACAGGAGAGAGACACACACACACACACACACACATACACAGATTGAAATATTATGACCTATATTATGCACTATTTGTAGATGTTTTTACATTTTTTAAAAAGTTTTGGGAAATACATGCAGAGTTATTAAATAATAAATAAAAGCTGTCATTATTCATTTATTCTCATTTCTTGTTAAGTTATATGACTTAAGGTTTGATCACTACGTTCTGAATATTAACTGTATTATAATTTGCTATCTGCTAGAAATGCTAAACAGCTCCCTCAGCCATTTTACCTTCTTTCATTATTTATGAGCTGTAAAAGTTTGTCGGTTTGACTACAGTTTTCAGGACCTGTAGTGGTATAGAAGCTGAACGTGCTAAAGATATTCATAACAAATAATAAGGAATACGATATTTTCACCATATTGCACAGCGGTAATACAACAAATATATACAGATATAAATATGTCTTAATCTCCTGGGCCTTTCATGCCCAAAAATTGTTGCTGTTCTCCATCAGTTTGAGTCACCTTTGACCCTGAAGCACATATTTATGTGTTATGCTTTGGATTACAGGGTGAAGTCTTAGTTTTCTGGTGACACTGCTGTGGAAGTGTCATACAGTATATGCGTCAGTGGTAAAAGTGTAAATATTCAATATACTGGAAATAAAATTGGAATATTCTAATAGATTGAAAGTAACATTTGTAATAGAATATTGGAAATTACAGTACAATGATTTAAAAAGCACAATGTTCTTATTTTGCACATATGTTTTAAAAAGAAATTTAAATATTTAAATTTCTTTACTCTTGAAGGTGTGATGTTTATTTTCACATAGAAAATCAAGAAGACATGGGAATTGGCCAGAGGAGTTCACAGTTTGAATGGAAGGCTTAGAGTCCAAGGCTTAGAGTTACATGTTGTTGTTCTGAGTGCTCTGTGGCACTTCGTAGATATGGAGAAGTCACGTTCTAGATGTCATAGGTCGGCAGTGTTTTTCATTACCCTGTTCCTTGAGAGGAGCACGGGTTGTGCAGGGAGCGCAAGTCAGACTGATCTTTTGTGTAGTCCTGATTATCCTTGGTAGCTTGGTTGTGTCATGTTTGGTGGCCAAACCTGACAGTGAAGGATGTGCAGAGGACAGACTCAGTAAGAATTTGACCAACAGCTCCCATGGAAGATTGCACTTTCTTAATCGAAGCAGAACTTTGATCTGACTTCTGATCAAAGCAGAACTGTTAAACTCCCATTTTAGGTCAGATGATGGTTGCCAGAGTGCTGCAGTATTTCACAGTAGGCAGAGTCCTCTTGGAGGTGGTGAGGGGGTCAATATGGGGGGAGCTGTTTCTAAAACTGAAGACAGCTGAAGCTGACTGGAAATGTGGAAACTGGCATCGTAGGCTTGCGTCTACATCCAAAATGGTTTCATACTGTTGAACAAAGGGGTTTCAAACTTTTGAAGACTTGTTTATACACAGTGTAAGCATGTAAACAATGCATGCTCTTACACCCATGGAATGCTCTCAAGAACAAAAAAACCTTTTCTTCCTCAAATGTACACAAAGTTATAGCCGAGCATGCTTAGAAAGCGCTCCGGAGCACAGAAGACGTCGAGCTAATGCACTCACTCTTTGCTATAAATCTCCTCCAAACGTGTTCCTTTTGTATCACTGAGCGGAGCTTGAATTGATTCGGGCCTCAAAGGCTCATGTGCGCGTGTGCTGGCTCAGTGTTTGATCCAGTAAAGTGCTCTCCATAGCCAGTGGAAGCCCCTCTTCCTGCTCGCCCCCGGGGAGGAAGCCCGTGGCTGAGAGGTCAGGCTAATATTTACAGATAATAAGTGGATGCTGCTGGAGGTCCACAGGCATCTTGCTGAGGGTTAGTTACCCAGCCCCTTCAATCAGAAAGCTGCTGCTAACATCCTGCCTCAAACATACACCCCTTGCTCCCACAACACCCCCAACCCCACACACCTTCTCAGACCCTTTGCCTCAAACACCAGAGCACTGCTCTACCAAGCACTCCCACTGAAACATTGATGCGCCGGAGCCATGAAATCGCTTCAGTAGATGAAGTGAATCGACAGCAGGAGACACCGGGCCATGCCTGATTGTTTCTTAATGTGTTGAGGATTGAGGCTAACACATTTTTACATGGGTCCGCGGACGAGCGCGCACAAGCGTGCTAATAGGACACAATCAATAAAACATCTCGGAGTGCGAAACGGTGAATCCAGTATGTATGAGGGTCTGACTGAACAAATGAGCTGCTGTGGTTTTAAACCACTTTACCTAATTGCACTGTCTTGATCTTCTGGGCCTTTTATGCCTGAAGATTGTTGACATGCTCTATCAATTTGAGTCACCTTTGACCCAGGAGCACATATTTCGGTACTTTGCATTGCAAGGGGAAGTCTTAGTTTTCTGGTGACACCGCTGTAGGGGTGTTATACAGCATATGCGTCAATGCTATCTGTTTCAGGCCGACAGTAGAAGGAAATGCGGGGTTGGCTATCGGGTGGGAGGGGATGAATCTGATAAATTTCTGTAGCACATTTAGCCCAAAATGGCACATACTCACATTGTGTGAAGTGATTTTGTTAACTGTGTTATTCTTCCTGTGGGGTAGCAGAGAGTTTGAGTAGTTTAGGCATGAAGGACTATTTTTAGAAGATCAAGTGAAGAACATCAATTAAACTAGCTAATTAAAACAGGAGCTTACAGCAGTAAAATCACTGTAATTTAATTCCAGTGTTAAACAGAGCTTGCTGTGTACTACCATGTTTTCTATCACTGCATAAAATATGCATGAGCCTTTCTTTCACGTTGGTTACACAGTTTTTTGCGTGAAGTAATTCAGTCTGTGTTTCAGAGCGGCAAGCAAATATTGTTGTTCTGTTCAATCAAGCAACTATAAGAAGTGACTGGTGTCTGAATTATATTGCTGTTCATGCGTTTTGTCCTACTTCTTCAGTTGTAGATTGTGACTCAACCTAAATAAAGCTTCTTCAAACATGACTTAAGTGAAGTCAAATCTGAATCTGAAGCAGTCAGAATTGTTATTAAAGCAAACAAATACAGTAGACAGCAGAAATTAGCACATTTGTTCAAATAAAACTCACTTTTTAAGGACGAATAATGTGTCAGTATCGGCCTCCACTGAAGCTCAGGGTTTAAATATTGATGTCTGTATTGGAAAAGAAGTGGGCTGGTATCTCGCTAGTGCTCTAAGTGTTAAATGATGTTTGCTAAATGACATGTAAATGCCATTAAACTGCCAGTTGTCAAGGAAAGAAAAGACCCTTAGGTTTGTAAGGCAGGTGACACACTGGTGTGGTGGGTAGCGTCAAAGGATGTGGGTTTGATTCTCGGCCAGGTCGACCAGGGTTCTGTACCCCTGTGTGTGTGTGTGTGTGTGTGTGTGTGTGTGTGTGTGTGTGTGTGTGTGTGTGTGTGTGTGTGTGTGTGTGTGTGTGTGTGTGTCCTCAAATGGGCTGGAGGCCTATCCAGGGTTTATCCTGCCCTCTGCCCTTTGACCGCTGGCATAGGCTCTAGCAACCCAGCAACCTACTAGGATGAGAGAGAGAGAGATTTACACAATACAGTATTCAAATAAGTTACAGACTACATGCACAACCGATGCAAATCTTGACGGCAGTGACATCTTCATGGCACAGTTATTGATTGGGTGATGTTATGATATAAGAGATAATAACTTTTTTCCAGTGCATTAGATTTTGGCTGTAGCTTAATAAAGTCAGAAAAAGAAGAGTGGATAAGAGTAGGAGAAGGGGCAAAAGAAAGATGGACACAAACTCACTAGCTTCCAATTTTACAAGCTAACCATTGCTTTCTCTCGCATGTACAAAAAGCATCATCCAGCGTTTAAGAGCTGCAGATCTGTATTTATCGTTTGAATTGCGCAATGATGGTGACACAGTATAAAATCAGAAATTTTTATTTGATCAAAAGCCAATGAAACCCCAAAGCAGCCCAGTGTTTTTCACCGCATATCAGGTTTGTACACAAATTGACAATTGTGTCTTTCCACTTGAGGCGATAGAATGCGTCAGAATTGTGCAAGCGCGCCGGCAAAAGCTTGGCTTTACTGAGGGCTACCTGAGGAGCTGTTGAACTTCTCTTCACCCTGCTCTATGGCCTTAGGCTGGGCCTGTGGTTTGTCTAACACTATCTCTCTTTCTGATTCATGATCTACTTATGGAGCTCCTAACAGGAGAGCTGGAATTTCCTTCAAAGCCATGGCTCACATCATCATATATTAAGCACGGTGGTGGGGTGGGCCTCGTATGTAGCCGCCGCTCGTCGGGTTGCTGCTTAGAGCAGCAGTAACGCTGCGCAGATGTTGAGGCAGTGTTCAGCAGCTGTCGAGCGGAGCACTCTGGTGAGGAGGGATTCGCACGTCTCTCTAAAAAAAATTGCTCCTTTCACATCCCCTGCCATTGTTGATGGGTAATGATTTGCACGTTTTCATACACATGCGTGCACACACACCCACGCACACACACACACACACACATGTACACGTACATATTGTCTATGCCTACATATATGGCTGGCCCTGTGCCAAGTATTCAGTCCAACCATACATTAACCTGCCTGTGTGCCAAATGGGAGCACATTCTTTGGAAAACCAGGAGGGTATGATTATTTATCTCCTTTGAGCCCGGGCACCAGAGGAGAGGATGATGAATTTTATAAACCTGGATAGAAATGTGGGCCTGACCAGTATGAAAATCATGTGAACAGCAGTACCACATTAAAGAGCTGAACTTTTCAGTGACTGCCAACATAATTTGAATCCTCTAAGCATTGGCCCCATTATTGATGCAGCCATCCATGGATAGAATACAATAGAGCATACCTGGCCTCACTCTGTCTGTGGGGGAGGGATGGTCCTTCCTGTCACCCCATCACTAGCCTGCATCTTTTAGCTAATATAAGATATTAGACGGTTTGTGTTCTTCACCTACTTTGAGCCGTCCAGTGATGCTGCATTGGCAGAAGTTTGAAGAGATGTGGTAACCGGCTTCATTAGTGGGAAGGATCTGCTAGCTTTCATCCTCTGGGCTTGGTAGAATTTTGTTATTGGGTAGAACTAGCTAGCAGGTGAAATTGGGCAGGACTATATTGGGTAATAAGTAAGTAAATACAATTAGCAGACTCTGGTGGTAGTTGTTAAACTAGTTCTCAATTGTCTGATGTCTTGACCTAAACAAGCCACTAATGACATAATGATGCCATTGGTGAGTTTTCTGAGGGCATTGGCCTGTATGATCAGCCAACTGATATATTGGTCCAGCCTTACTAGACAAGTGCATCTGTGCCTGGAAATTCAACTTTGGCCAAACTCATGGAAAAGGACACTGATTCCCCTTTCCTGGATCTCCCTCAAAACTGCTGGCTTTTTTGTTTTATTAGCTTTGTGCACTAGCTCGCTCTCTCTTGTCTCATATAAAACGTAGTGTGTAAGTAATGAGGGTGGAAGTATAGCTGTGTAACAAACATCTTGTTCCCCCTGGGATGTGAGCATGCTCAGTGGAACGTGAAATGTCTTAACCCTGAGTTATATTGTTTTGCTGTTGCTTTCCCCTCGACTATGATGTTAACAGGCCGTCTGTGATTTATTTGTATATTGCTTTCTAATCAGACTCTGTTTTTGGCTATAACCCCCCCACACACACCTGGCTGGGGCCCCATCATATAGCCCCTGAGGCACTGGGGCTGAGAGAGAGCGCCGATGCAGCTGTACTTACACACACACACACACACACACGCACACACACACACACATACACACTGCCTTTAATAATGGAGCTGTGTTGTTTCCATCCACAGTCTGGAGAAATCTGCAACTTACTTGTACAGGCACACTGTTTGTCAAGAGTTTAGACACATCTTGCTGCCTGTGGAATTTTCTAGCTGTTACTTTTCAATTTGGCATTTTTCCAAAACGCATTTAACAGAACACAGAAGCCTCAACAACTAGATATAATTCAAAGTTCTTGCAGTATTCATTCTTAAAGGGGAATTCCAGCTTTCTTTTATTTCAGTTGCCCTATTAGCAACCAGGGTCACTGTGGTGTTGTTTTGTTTTTTGTGTGTGTGTGTGTGTGTGTGTGTGTGTGTGTGTGTGTGTGTATATATATATATATATATATGTATGTGTATTTATATATATATATATATATATATATGTGTATTTATATATATATGTGTATTTATATATATGTATGTATATGTATATATAAATATATATATATATGAATATATATATGAATATACATAGGAATATAGGAATGGTAGTGGTTATATGCATCATCACTGTCCAATATAAAAATGTGTCTCCATTTTTGTTAATTTTTCTTTTATGCCTCATTTGATCACATGAACTGCTCTTTACACTGTGTGGACATTTCGTAAAGAATGGGCCAACAGAAATGGCTCAAAACTGCTTGGAAAGATGGCTGGTTCCTTTGACATCCGTTCAAATTAAATGAGGTTTTTGGCCTCTCCTGTAAAGTTGCCATTTTGGAGATACCTGTAGATACTTGTATATATGTAGTGCAAACCACTCTGAATGACTTTGACACTTCTACCATTTCAGTATGTAGCCTGGAATAATCAGTGCAGTTCCCCGTTAGTTGCTTCTTACAATTCTTCAAATTCCAATTACAAATTGAAACTCATCACTTTGTAAAATCTTAAGCCATATTTCAGATGTCTAGTGCAGATAATTTCCTTTTTGTATATAGCTTCTGAAAGCTTTGGGTGAAAAAGAATCTTCCTTATTCTTTCACTTGTTTTCTTTTGACTTTCCATTTCTGAATGCTGGTGGTTTATCTCATATCTAATTCCCTCAGAAACCTCATTTTTGGCCCTTTTAGATGCACATGAAAGTGTGTTTTGGGAGAGAGAATATTTTACAGGTTTGTGTTCATTAAAGAGCAGACTTTGTCTAAATTAGTGGTTCTCAAACTAGTCCTCAGCAACTCCCACACAGTCCAGATTTGCTCCAAACAAACTTGCAGCATAGGGATAGAGTTAAAATGTGAACTGTCTAAGGGTCCCTGAGGACCGTTTTGAGAATCGCTGATCTAAATAAGGAAATGCCGTTTCCAAGCATGTTGCTAAATCCTTTTTGCCCAGTAGTGTTCTGGATGACGAGGATTGAAGCATCTGCCTCAGAGCCTGAACGAGAAGCGTCAGGTGCCCTTAGCATCATGAGCTGCTGTGCTAGTACCTAGTTGTATAGAGAACAGCAGCAGGGCTTTGAGCTGGTGACATAACACGTTGACGTTATGGAGCATGCAGTGACGCGGTCATTATCTCTGGATTGCTGGAAGATGTGAGTCATCAGGCAGGAAGAACACATTTCTCCATCAGGCTGTTGAGAAGAGGTGATGTAGAGCATAAGGGGGAGAGCAGAAACCCATGGCTTGTTGAGAGTTTCTCACAGCACTGCCAGTATTTCACATATCAAGGCTAAGCATTTCATACCAGCGCTTTAGAGCTAAACACAGACGGCAGATTTCTCCTGTATTTCCCTGCAGGAAAAGAAGCAGTAATTGAGTTTTGTGTCTTGGTAATGAAATGATAATCAGGCATTATTGATTGTGACTGCGTGACATAATCTTTGTCATCATGTATTACATAACCAGAGATTGGAGATTGTAATCTAGATTGCGTGGCACTAGCTGCTTTTTGCTACCTTTGGGCATGGAAGGCATGTCTTGTCTGCGCTCCCACAGACTGGGTATACCATGACTATGCATGTTCGCTATACAGAAATTAAATGATTCTATTAATAAATGAACGGTTCCCCCACTTTCCTCATGGAAACCCTAATGAGCGCTTTACAATTACCCATAACAATCGCAGAGGCGTGGTGCCACTATTAGGCCTGTTAATGGTAAGTGCTGAATTCCCTGCAGTTTTGGGTGCTGTGGCTGGCTCCAGTGTTTCTAAATCCCCGCGACATGAATATTCAAGCAGCTCCATTAATGAGCGCGGAGCTGGATGAAGGCTGCAGGCTCTGTGATGCTCTGAATAGGAATATGAAGCCGCACAGCTGCTGGGCTTACATGCATCAGGATGTGATGTAGGGGCATTTCTGCCCTGAGATCATTTGCAGAGAGGCTTCTTTATTTCTTTCTTCTCTTTTTCTTTTTCTTTTTTTAAACAGAAAAGCTGCGAAAGCCCATCCGTTTGAAATGGAACTGATTCAAGTGGAGAACACAAATGTATTGACAAAGGAGTTCCAAAGCACAAAAGAACAGTGGCTCAAAAAGCTCAAGATTCTTAGATCTCCGTTACTAATTAGCGTCGTTTCAGTGAAAAGCCTTTATGGGCAGGTTTTACCCAGCGAGAATATCTGCCAGATTTCTTGTGTCTTACAAATTTATCTAAAGCTTAAAGCTTAAAGGTATTATTACAAGGTCATGACCTAAATGACCAGGCTTGGTCCTTTTTTTTTTTTTCTCCTTACTGTAGAGTGAAATACATGTACAGTAGTGTTAAATAGTCAGTGGAGCAGTAACCCTTCTGGCCTTTCCTGTTTTCACCTGCACTTGCGTTTTCAACAGCATTTTGTTAAGGTGTTGAGGCCCCCATGAAATGCCTGTTAACTGTGCTCACTATGTTCAGTGTTCAAGCCTCAAGGAAGGGAAAGATGATGTACTGATGTTCATAAATAAAACTAATTTGGCCAGCGATTGCTTGCGTTGAATTTGGGCCTCAGGTTTTTGTTGTTTTTTATTCCGTTTTTAGAGTTTTTATTTGCATGCTCATGCCACACGCACTAAATCCCACACCTGCTTCCATATTCCCATGTTTTAGTAGTACAGTTTTCTGTAGGAAGGCCTATGGTATACCTTGCTGATTCATTACCGGGGGCTTGCTTTTTGTAGACTTTCTGATGGCACCTTTTCGCCAGAGAGCTGTGGATTTACAGTGGGAGTTCTCTGTATGTCCAGGAGACAGATGTTCAGCTCCTTATACCTTTTACTGGTGGCTTTGAAAACCACAAGATAGATACTCTCACAGGAAGCAATACTTTTTCACCAGGATCATTTCATGTCTCTCTCGCTCTCTCTTTCTCTCCCTCCCTCTCTCTGTGTCTCTGTCTCTCTCTCTCTTTCTCTCTTCTGTCTTCTCTGTGGTTCTTATCTTCTGGGCTCAGGAAGTAGTTTGAATTAACAGGCTGGCTTTGAAGCCATCAGGCGAGGTTAGCCCCACAAGTATTTCCTGTTATGGCATCGCTCTTAATCCATGAAACCAGATTTCTCATCTGTAAAGTAGATAATGTGTCTGGAAAAGCAAAAACATTTACTCTGGGTTATCATGATTAAGCAGCTTAGCGGCGCTACAGAGCACTGGGGAGTAACAGCGGGAGTCTCTATTTCTCTCTCTCTCTCTCTCTCTCTCTCTCTCTCTCTCTCTCTCTCTCTCTCTCTCTCTCTCTCTCTCTCTCTCTCTCTTCCCCCCCCCCCCCCCCCCCCCCCCCCCCCCCCACCCCCCCCCCCCCCCCTCCCCCCCCCCCCCCCCCCCCCCCCTCCCCCCCCCCGCGCCCCCCCCCCTCTCTCTCCCCCCCCCCCCCCCTCCCCCCCCCCCCCCCGCCCCCCCCCCTCCCCCCCCCGCCCCCCCCCCCCCCCCCCCCCCCCCCCCCTCCCCCACTCCCCCCCCCTCTCTCTCTCTCTCTCTCTCTCTCTCTCTCTCTCTCTCTCTCTCTCTCTCTCTCTCTCTCTCTCTGAGAAAATATCACTGCTGGATTGATGCAGTGAGCCTCTCTCAAAAAACAATCAATTTCTGCCCCCATAATAAATCGGCTGTTTGTTTCAATTCATGGCAGCCTGGAACGTGGGAGCTTTGTTTCTCATCATCATGTCATATTCAGTTAATGAACCAACTGTGCGCCCGACATTATTGACTGATAAATAGCAGAGGAAATTGCATTTGATTCTCTTTCATATTTACATATCACAGCGTTCAAATTAATCAACTGCAAATTCCAGCGCCACCACCATTTAAAAATACATTCAATTTCATGGCGAATCAAAGATGCCACAGCTTAAAAATAAATGCTTCCTGATCTCTGGGGGTAACCTTTACATAAAATACTCAGGCTATACGTCAGCATGGCTCAGTAATGTGGTTCTAGACGCAAGCTGAAGTTTCATGCATTACTATGTGTGCTTGAACTCATATAAAAACACATAAACACGGTAATAAACACTGCTGCTCCTGGTACTGTCATCTCCTCTCCCACCCAAATACACACACTGACTGCCAGAATGTGGCTGGCTAATAGCATGTGGTGTAGACATGGTCTGAAATGAGGCGTAGTTTGACCTTTAATTCGTATTTAGCCTGCTGTGTTTTTGACATGGTAGGTGAATGTAATTCTGGTTATGAACAGTGTTTTGTAATATAACATCAGGGCCACACATTAGGTCTCATTTTAAATTTGATGGGCTATTTCTGGGCATTCGTTAATGCACTGGATAGGGAATATCAGCTGATGTAGTTTAATATGGTCAAAACATGATGAGAGAAAGTTGGGATGAAAACTGTATTTCCACTAATCTGCAAGTTAGAGGACAAGGCTGAAAACCAAAACAAGAAAAGCTGACAAGAAGTAAGAAGAGTTTGTGTAAATTAAACTCTTGGAGAATGTAAGCTAAAGCATATGGCCCAAAATCCAATGTTCTTGACAACAGCAAATGAGTAAATTCATTTTTTCAGTTGTTTTGTTTTGTTTTTTTCCCCACCTTAGCTCTGTAATGTGATTTCAAAAGATGTAGCATTAGCATCCCAGCAGGTGAATTCCTTTTTGATGCTGTAGTTGCTGTATTTGGAATCTTGTGCTGGATGTTGGGTGCTTCTCCCCATATTGGACATCAACAGAGATGAGAGATCTTCTGTCTGATGTCCATCAGAAACCATGAAATAGCGTGACTACACTGACTGGCTCAGAAAAGTGAAGGGAACAAACAGTATTTATAATCATTATTTCATCATTTTCATGCTCATTTAAAAATGTCCAGAGGCTTTGATTTTCTTTGTTGTGTTCCTGTTTAATTGTTGCCTTTATTGTTTTTCCCATCAAAAGGTTCTACCTCTTTTTGCAAAAAGTATCCAGATTCAATCTAATGCTTTAATGATTGATATGATTGTTACTAGAGTTGGGATATAATGAAATACTATAACAGAATAAAAACTCAGAACACAGAAATTATGTGTGTTTAGTATCCATGTGAAGGCAGTATTCAGTGTACAGTTACTTTTTACAGTTTTAGGAGAATACTTTCCTAATACTTTCAAACTGAATAATGCCATCAGTGCTGAACTGTTTTAGAAATCAGGCCAAAACACAGCAAACATGCTTAGTATTTGCATAACTGTGGGATTGTGGGAGCAGCAGTGGACTAAAGGAGATGAGATATGAAAAAAGAAAACAAATTACATATATGTGTGTGTACTTTTTTAGTAGTTTAGTCATTGCTGTGGTCATTTGTTGTTCTGGTGTAGCTTGTTAACAATAGCTTGTTGTCCTCGTGCTAAATCTTGTGTAGATTTGATGCGTTTGAACTGTTTCTTCATTTGAACCATGATAGTGTTCTATGTCAATACAACAGGACTGACGAGGTGGTGCCTGCGAGGTTAGTAGATGCTATAAACACTGGCATATGAGCATGAAACTACAACAAGCCACCGACGATCAGTGCTTTATTGGCAGGATTATTGCTGGTAACAACTCATGGGACGTCAGTAACAGCTGATATCAGCCAACTGATCTGTCAGTCAGACTCTAGTTCCCTGTGATATACACTGGACAGATGCTCACCATTCTTACATAAAAGCCACATCTTGCCCTCTTACACAAAGCAGGAAGTGCTTGTGTGTGTGCTTCATCCTTACCAATTTAGCCCTCTTCTCCCTCCTTCCTTCTTTCCCTCCCACACTCTCCCTCTCTCTCTCATAGTAAAAAGCTTTCCCATCATAGGATTCAGGCTCTAATTAGTAACCCTTTGAGTGGAGGAGTGTGAACCAGGCAGATGTACAGGGACGGCTGAATGAAAGGGAAACGGATACATGTGCTTGTTCGCAGAGTTTTCGCTGCTAAATTGGCTCTGATGAATCCCATTTTGCAGCACAATTAGATTAGAAAAAGGGATCTGAAATCAGCGCGGGACTCTGAAATCAGGACGACACGTCTTTGATGAAGCCTTTAACGCGGCGAGAGTTAAATGACGGTGAGTGGGGAGGCCCTGTTCTTTCTGATCCCATTAAATCAGCTATAGACCTTTTAGAGGACATTAACCTATTGAGACCAGCCGTTCATAAATAAAGTACAGCAGTTTGACACCTAATGTATACAAGGAGATGTAGCTGGTTCTAACTCACTACTAGGAAATGGACCCAAGGGACACCGCCATTATACAACTATACAATGATCTCAGTGTGTAGCACTTTGCTAAATGCTAACAAATTGGTCCAGAGACTGGTGAATTAAACAACTGCACCTACGACTCGCATCACACGAGAGAATCCCAGAGACCCTCAGAAGAGCTTGTGTTTAGTCTGCTGGGAGTTATTAGACTTTATAAACACTGAATGAAACAGTGACCTTCAAAGGTAGAAGGTATGATGTGATTTCGCCAATGCTTTACACACTGAACAGGATTTACTGGTACTATTAATTTGCACACCTATGTGAATTCAAGCATGTTTATAGCTGATAATAATATTTTCATAAAAATATCTGAATCAGTCATGTACCCTGATTTTCCACAGATTTTGGAACAGCACACTGATCTGGCAGCAAGTCAAGTCAAGTAGTTTTATTGTCAGTACTCCAATATGTCCAAGACATACAGAGGATTGAAATTGCGTTACTCTCTGGCTGCATAACTGTTAACTGGCTGCATGAAATTCTACAGTTTGACTACATATAAATCCACATTTTGATAACCTCAAGCTGATTTAGCCCGATCGGTTTTAACTAGCGGTTGTGTAAATAGAGGAAAGACTTCCGAGTGGCTTAATTCTTGTAAAACCGTCTTATTTACATAGTTTTTCTCTTTTTCTTTCTTTAACTTCACTTATCATAAAAAAAAATTCTAGTGTTGGTCTGCAGAGTTATTTAGAAGAAAGATAAACGTTACCGGGAACAATTAATGATTACAAATTTAGACTGATGTGGGCGTTATTTACTGAATCTCTACAGTTGTGGCTGTTGAGTCAATCAGGTACAGCGATGAGGCCCATCCTTGCTTATATTACATGTAAGCGGCTGAGCGCAAAGCATCGTTCACATGACTCGCAATGTTGAACCTAGCCACCAAGTCTCATGTCTGTTGTTTGATCCATTCTGGGTGAAACTGTTTGTGTGACTGTTATTTTGATTATCAGGGTCATCCAAAAGTAATAGAAAGTAGTCAGATAACTTTGATATAGTAATTATAAGGACTGTGGTTCTTTTTTTTTTTTAAATCTGTAACAACATACAAACAACAAGTAAGGTCAGTGTGATTCGTTTAGGCTGATTTGGGTATGTAATTAGCATGATGCTAATTGGTGGCCAACCTCAGACGCTAACAGGTTAAAGCTGAGCACTTCTATTCGGGATAATGTGAAAACTGTGTGAGTTTAATGTTTTGCTAGTGTATTTAAGGACCTGGACCTGTGCTGTACAATATGTGGGCCTGTCTGGCCGCAGATCACATGGTTTGCATGTTATAATAATTATGCACTGGTTAGATATTAGAGAAAGATACAGGCAAATGACGGGGCATCTGTAGGAGGAAGAGTTTTGCGTGGGACACCTCTGCATGTTGCAGTCACTGATATGCCAATGGCGTTTAGGTGTATTTTCCATGTGCCATGTGCAACCTTTGCGGAACTCCTAATCTCTGTTGACTCGACAGTAGGTGCGTAATGCACTTGTTCCACAATGCTGTGGAAGCCTTGAACAAATAAAATTTGCACATCATTTGGCTAATGTGGTTGCGTTTATCTAACTCATTTTCCTGCTAGTGGTGCAATTAAATTCAGAAAAACAAGATGCTGGTGGCTGAAAATGGAAAATATCACAGGCGGTAGTGATGCTGTGGGCTCGGCACACAATGGGCCCGTGTGATCTTACTGATAAAGTCCAGGAAACAAACTCGAATTCAGCCTGCACTCGTTCACTCCACTTACTGCAGCTCGTTCCAGCAAAGAGAGCCGAGGGAAATCCTATCCTCGCTCGTTCATGGCACATGTTTGAATATTTAATGCCAGAGGTCAGCCCTGTGAAGATACAGCCCTACATAAAGCATTGGTCAAGCTCCCTATTCCCGAGAGGCTCCATAAGAGCCCTGATGAATTGGCGATGATTGACCCACCTGTATCAGAGCAGAGTTATTGTTGCTTTACTGTTGGCCTCCCTCCAGTATCACAGCTGCGCTGTAACTGAGATTACTGTATTACTTCATGAATAGGCGCTCATGTTCTGTAATGTAAGCAATTTAGTGGTCCAGAGTTGTCGGTTCGTGCGTGTTTGCATGTGCGCGTGTCTGCATGCGTGTGGAAATGGACTTCATTGTGTGAGTCCCTGTCTCGCAGTAGGAGGAAAGTCATGGCAGTTGAAGCTACTCTTTGGACCTCTGTTGCCTTTTGAAAATGGTGAGAAGTTTCTCTATTCCTCAGTGGAGCGATAAGGCCAAGTGCCTGTGAGGATTACATTGGCTAAGCCCTTATCACTCCAGAAAACTCACTGCCTGCTTCAATATGACTGTGCTCCAAAATCAAGAGGAAATATTCCTCTTTTAAGTGCTCTTACTCCCTTTGAAAGTCATTACTGGGGCAGAGGAGGACAAGCCAGTCATATTTTCATATTCACACCCGTGCAGGCGGTGGGTATGGCGTGTAACGCGTGGAGACAGGTGCCTCTCTCTCTCTCTTTCCCTCTCTGCAGCATGGCGCAGCGTGCTCTTCATTAGAAAGAGATTTACAGTATCCTCAGGACAGGCTTGTTATTCGGATGGGAGAGCGCCATGGTTACCAAACACACATTCTCACAAGAGCTTTATCCCCAACTTAAGTTTCATTTTATTGGAATATATATAGATTTTTATTCTTCCTTTTCTAACTTTTTCCAGCCTCGTCTATGCCTCTTTCCCCTTGCTGTGACTTATAAACCTTAGGAACACCCCAGCTCCCACTGCCTGGCCTCTTAACCTTTTTTTATTTTTACGTTTTATATTTATTCCTCCCTCGCTTTGTCTCTTTTCTCGTCACCTCTTTTTGTTCTTTGTTCCCGTCTCCATCTAGTGTCTTAGTTTCTCTTCACTTGCCCCTTTTTTTCTTTTAAGTGTCTCGTCCATCTTATGCCAATGTGGAAAATGAATTGGGCCTTTGAAGTTTCATTGAGCACTCTATTATGGGAGGAAGCAGTGCTCGGAGTGGCCCGGAGTTTGTCCCTCATTAGGCACCACTTCCTGACAGCGTGTGCTGCTCTTCCACCATGATAATCGATCCGCTCTCCGGTGACCACTCCAGAGGGGCCCTCATTATCTTCCTCCATCCTATTGATTATGGTGATGAAGAATATGTTGCCATGGCTCTAGCCTCAGCCACTCTGTCTCTCTCATGTCTTATGTGGTCATATATTAAAGTGATAGGAATCAGTTGGAGCGAAACATCCCTCAGGTTCCATTATGATCGTTACATGTTCACTGTGTTTAGTCGTAATTCGCCGGCGTGCGTCCGGCTTGGTTAGAGAAATGGGAGGAAACATTTTAAAGTGACTTTTATGCTCTGACTTCAGAAGCTGTGGGAGTTAAACTGTATAAAGATATCAGGTATGGCTCATGAGACTTTATACTGAAAGCGGCCTTTTAAATGGCCGACCATTAAAGTCAAATGGAGATGGTGGAATCAATAAATTGTTTCATTTACTTTTGTAATATTCCTCCAGGGGATTAGGGAGCAATGGAGGGAAGTTAAATTTCACAGCCCCAGAATTGGATTGAGAAGTCCTAGATGAGGAAATCTACAGCTTTTTCCCCCCTTCTCTCACTTTCTCAAGGCTTCAGTAAATTTAAGCCTTCTCTGGGTTTTGTACTTTGCTCAGCGCAGATTGCCTTAAGTGGCTTATGCCAATTGCAGTCGCTTGGTTGAAGCAGGGAGATGCAGAGAGAGAAAAAGAGAGAGGGAGAGGGAGAGAGTTGAGGAGGGGGGGCAGGAAGGGAAGAGAGCATTTAGCCATGCAATTACAGACAGAGTGGCTCCATGAGCGCTCTCTCTCTCTCTCTCTCTCTCTCTCTCTCTCTCTCTCTCTCTCTCTCTCTCTCTCTCTCTCTCTCTCTCTCTCTCTCTCTCTCTCTCTCTCTCTCTCTCTCTCTCTCTCTCTCTCTCTCTCTCTCTCTCTCTGGGAGCTAATGTATGGCATGGATGAGTATACTCCAGCTGTTCCACCAATCACAGCCTAAAACACGTACACCTCTCCATGTGGCATCAAGACATGAAACCTTCCATATGCTCCTCGTATACTCACTTCCACACTGTCAAATACGGCTGTTGATGTGCAGAGCTGCTATACAGATACTATCATTGGGGAAAGTCTGGTTTTCTGAAAGCCTTGGAGTTTCTTCACTGGCTAACTCCTTGTGATTGGATTCCGTATTTTACTGTGATGGTTAAACAGCCCATGTGCTGCATTGGCCTCATATCTGACTGTTTTTCTTTACTGTGAATTTTGTGTTTGTGGTCGCTGTTCTGATTGACTGACCTGTATTACTCCTTATTTACAACGTTGGACAGATTGAAACGAAATTCAATGGGAATGGGCAGAGAAAGCTACTGCAGGGTGAACAGGCTAATATCCCGTACTGTGCAAATGTTTGGTTCACCTTTAAAAAGCTGTGTAGTCAGACGATTGTTTGTTTTCTCAGAAAAACATTGGTATGAGAGCTAATACAACTCTTACACAACGAGCTATGATTTATGTAAATGAATGTGTTTCCAAACCACTCCTTGTGGCAGCCATATATTATTTATCAGTCACTTTTTGGTTTGGCTCATTTAGTTTTGAATTAAATAAAATCAAGATATCTAGAACCAAACTCGTTTTTCTAACCAGCTCAAATCAACTACTCATTTCTTTTACTGTATTCATTTTTGTTTATATTTATTCATGTAATAAATTGTTAGAACAAGCAGATAAACGGTTTTAATAATTCACGGTGTCCTGTTGCCATATATGGACTGTTTGGACTAGAGAGGAAAAGGTTTAGATTCTACTGATATTACATGGCATGGTCTCTTTAAAAGCATCTTTTTACATCTTTCTTTAAAGGGTGCAGAGAACTGTTCGGTCTCTGGTAGTGTTGCACCAATACCAGCATCATATCGGTTTTAAAATCGGTCCTGGCACTTAAATGGATTGTGTGCAAACATGCATGTCATTAGACAGAACTTAAATAAATACAGTGTAGGATGGCACAGAGCAAAAAAAATGCTCATAGCAAAATTGTAATGGAATTGTTTTGTGGGGGAAACCAGTGGTCCGGTATGCCAGTGTCCATTGTTCATCCTGCCACAGACCACAGTGCCTCCACACATGGATTCACAGACGAAAGTAGGACTTGTCACTGAAGATATCCCACTGCACTCTGTGACTGTTGGGCACGACAGCATTGCATTCTTTGGCAACTTTGACCCAACAGCCATGATTGTGGACATTCAGTGAGCAGTCAGTTAGGTACAGTGATACATGCTTGCATATGTCATATGAGCTGCCAATCATGAGACTTAAGTAATTTGCATAATTGAATATTGCCACTAAGTTTTATTCTTGACTGTTGATTTCGTTTGGATATAGGATCAGGTATCGGAAGGGAAGATGTGGTATCGGTGCAGCTCTTATTCCAGGGGTGACGTACGCCGCAGCTTTGTGTCTGGTGGTTCTAAGGGCAAACAGTGTCTCGCCTTGGCCACCACTCTCTAATTACCGTGGCCTTGGCAGATCAATCCCTGATCCATTTTTTTCCCCCACTGCACAAATGTGTCACTTCAGCTGTGTGCCTTTCCATTAGCTCGCTCAATCACGGGCTGCTGATGAAACAGGGCGCAGTGTGCCTTTCTTATTGGCCCAGGTCCAAGGCCTCTCTAAAATAATCCTCTCCATCGATTACATTCTGTTAACTTTCAGGAGATTTTTGCAGAAGAGTAATTAGGATCCTCCCATCGCCCCAGCTGTTCTCAAGAGCCGAACGAATTGATGCGCGCAGGCACCTTTTTAGAGCCCTTTCTATGCGCCGTCAAAGATCCTTAATGGCATTGAGCGCGCGTCATTAAGGTGTCGTGTTCCATACAGCGCAGGGGTCGGCGTTTTGGTGAACTCTGTTTGAGAATTCGCATGTCTTAAAATAGTGAGGAATAATGAGGATGTTCTGTGTCAATGGCAGTGACCTAAATTGTGAATCCTGATTCTTACTGTAACCCCGTTTTACTTCTGCCAGAAGTCTTAGACCTAGAACTGCTGCAAGCAGTTTGTTCAGAGTGGGCGATTAGTGGGAGAAGATTGGTAATAACAGCTTACAGATTGCCCATATAAAGCTGTTCCAGGTGAGAACGGCGTAAGTATCATCCAGATGAATTTTAATTGAAAGTAGCATTGCTAATCATTGGCTGTTATCACAATATTACAAGAGTCTTCTTGCATTTCCAAAACACCCTAGGTGGGAGAACAGGCGAGGACATGTTGCATAATTACATACGTCTAAGAGCCACTGTTGTGTCTTTTTGAAAGGATAATTGCCCGAGCGTCCCGATGAAACCCTTTTCTTGCTTAGAGAGAGAGAGAGGGTGCGGTGCTGAAAGAGTTCCGCCACCCACTAAGAATGCGTGGGCCATCGCGCGCTCTCTCGCTCTCTCACTCCTCACGCAGCCTGCTTTAAGCAGCCTAATTTACTCAATTGACTGATATGCACACAAAGTGTCTGCAGTTATCACTTTGCCCTGTAAGATGTTCCAAGCTGTGAGAGAGCATTACACTGTTTCCTTCTCATCTCTCTTTCTCTCTCCTTTATGAAGAGGCCATGTATAGCCCTGGACAGTAAAGAACAGGCTGTCTGTGATATAAGCATTAAAAAGTCTATACCTCCAATGTTATTGAGTTTAACGGGCTTTATTATAACATGGCACTGGTCAAAGTTTTTAGGTTTTGTCTATTGCCAAGTTAACCGTAGTACAGCAAGAATGCCGTAGATGTTTACTTTTAATGTATGTTTTTTGATCCCTGTTCCATTATGCATGTTTCATACCCCCAATTGGCTGCTTTTGAAAGTGCTGGGAGCGTCACACAGAGAAAAGTTCGGCAACGCAGTAGGCTCGGGCAATATTTGGCAAGATTTCATTGCTAGTGTGGTACACAGTATGCATTTCTGAGCATACTGGATATTGTAAGGACTTAAAACAAAATATTATATCGTCACTGTCCAAAGAAAAACAAGTATCTCCAAAATGGCAACTTTACAGGAGAGGCCAAAAACCTCATTCGATTTTAATGCAAGTCAATGGAACCAAACATCCTTCCGAGCACGTCTGGGCCATTTCAGTTGGTCCGTTCATCATGCAAATCTCACAGTGTGTAAACGGCAGCGGCTGTTTTCAAATGATGCATAAAAGTAAAAAATGGAGATGCATGTTTTTTGTTGGACAGCAAGGATATATTATTTATGTTTCTAAGACAACAATATTAATATTAATTGTGTACAATGCAGTTATATATATATATATATATATATATATATATATATATATATATATATATATATATATATATATATATAAATAAATAAATACAGTTTAGAAGCACACAAAGAGAGAGAAGTCCACGTTTCCTAGAAGGTATTTGCAGAAGACCAGTATCTGCAGATCTAAGATCATGTGTTGGAATGTAAACACAGACATCCTGCAAGGTACAAAGGTTCTTTTAATGCCTTTTAAAGCTTTAAAAACAAATGAAAGAACTTTCAGAAGAACCTATCCTAAAGGACGCAGGCAGCCAGGTGTGATATGAGCTCTTTTATGTTTTTTTCCTAGGATCTGTGATGCTGCTGTAGAGGAAGCTTAGTTAGAAGGAGCCTATTATAGTAATCAACTGTGTTGCTCTGAGATGGAAAAGGCTGAACTTGGCACTATTTAAATGATGACAAGCTACTTTAGTGAGTGTTTTCAGAATAAAACAGACACCCAGGTTTCACATTTCTGATTTGGTTTATGTAGCAGAAGGGAAGGTCTGACGCTGAGGAAGATGATAACATGTCCCCCATTTGCTTTAACATTCTCCACTGAAGAGAATTGAGTCCATTGAACTTCAAAAAATAAGACAACATAATATAAAATGTAATCCATCATCCTGTGCTAGAAGTTCAAACAGCTCAGAAAGTTAGGGCCACAACTTACTATTGAGTGTAAACATTAAATCCTTTTCCACAGTGTAGTTTCTCACACGGCTGCCTTTTGGGAAGCAGGAATCGGAGAGCGATAAGGGGCATTTATGGTGATTTTAGAGAGTACAGTAAACAGTGGTGATTAATAAGTGAAGTAATCTCATTACAGCACAAGAGATGTTTTTGAATGGACTGCTGGCCCGAGGCTGCTTGTAATGTTGTTGTTCGGCGTGTCTGAAAGGGTTTTCTAGTGAGGGCTTGGGTTTTAACTTTAGAAAGATCTTAGACTGCGTGTCATGCTCCACTACTCTTCTCGTTTCCTCTTTGTTTTGAAAGCGCTGCTGGCCTGATATGACCTCCATCAACAGTGCAGTGTGGTGTTTAGAAGTGGCCTGGCTGCTGTGTGGTTTTTGTTTTATAGGCCGCATAATGTGGCTAGCCTAGTCGGCCCTAATGTTAATGTTTACATAATGGATGTCAAGTCGGCCCAGGAGTGAGGACCATCAACACACAGCAGCTCACCGGCACACACTTCACGGCCTTGCTTTTCCCATTTAAGGAGCTTGACCTAGATTTAATAATGACCTCCTGACTAGTTTTCTCAATAGCAAAGAGTGAGGAAGAATATCAGCTTTCCTCGACTCCCTGACTTGTTAATCCTGATGCTTTGAGGGCATGAGGGAGAGTGGTGCTCTTCAGAAACGAGCTCAGTTTCAGGGCGTTAATAAGCAGGCCATGCACACTGCAGGCCCTCAGCATGGGCTTGGCAGGCACGTCCTACAATGGAAGCTCAGATCCAAGCGTAGGTTAGCTGCCCGTTGACCGGACGCGGGCGCCTGTGTGTTTATGATTTGCATTTCTGGCTCTGCCTTTATGAATGACTGATGGTGTTATCAAACACCCTGCCCACATTTAATTCCATCATTAGCCGCTGACAAGAGATGCGGTTGTTGATGTTTTCATCGGGGACTCTCTCCACAGTTGCAGTCAGATGATTATTTAAGCAGGCATGAATCATTAATGGCCCACTTTTGCATGCGCTCTTATGTTTCTGTGGGGCGCGTTAGAGAGAGCGCGCGTTGCGCAGCCGGCCGCGCAGCAACCGAAAACCTGCTGCGGCTCGGCTTCTGTTTCCCCGCTAAGCTCCGGCTGCGGCTGAAGTCATGCATTGAGTTTGACAGCCTTCACACTACACTGGATGTGTTTACACGTTTGTTTCCTGTGCCGTTTGAATGGGATTTGACAAGCTTGAAGAGAGTGTGTGTGGAGGATTAATAAGCTTAATGCTCTTTTGGAAAGCCTGAGACTTATGTAGAATATGTATCCACTTAAATCCAGCGGGCCCAGATTGTCTGCTGCTGTGGACTTGGCTGCTAGTTGCAGAGCTTTTGGCATCGCTACTGTTCCTTCTCCACAGCGCAGATTGTCAGTCGACAATAACGTAATTCTTCCTGCGTGCTCGTAGACAAAGAGAAATTGGCCGATGGTGCTAGTTTTCAGTGATTATTAAGCGCGGCCCCATTGACTTCATTGGCTGTGTTGCTAATTCCTCGTTAGTAATTAGTACCACTTATTATCAGCCTGTCATTCTGACATATGAGATCACCTCATATGGCCTGACTCCACGCTCACAGTGATCGTTTTTCCAGCAGTCGGCGAGGTGTCATTCGAGCCCCGACTGGTGTTTCATTGCTCTGGGTGTACATCATCTCCCCAGCGTTACCATTGCATTAAGCTGGTGCTATATTAACAGTTTACGTGCATCTGCCTGTGTTTTCTCATGTTGACAGCAACATTGTCCCAAAGTAGCATCTGTTTCCACACTGATGTGCTAAGCAGACTGTGCAACTCATCCAGGCGAGCCTTCAACAGCGTTTTCAATTTAACTCTCAAACTCTTGCCATGTTGGAGGGGGGGGGTGGCAGGATGGATGCGCGAGCTGCCTCGTCAGGTGCCTCATTGTGGTGTCCAATAAATCCAGCTTCTTCTCCTTCTTTTTTGTTGGTCCCAACAGCAGGTGAAAATCTAATTATACCAGGATGACAAGAGGAGGCGAGCTGTTGCCATATTTTAGCAGCTCTTAATTGTGTGCTAAAGAATCTGTCTCATGCACTCACTCCCATGCTGCGATACACTTTGAAAAATGTTTCTCTCGTCAAAAGTCCCAGACAACGCTCCCCCTCTCTCTTCTTGCTTTTTTTTCTCTTTTGTTTACTTTCCCTTTTCGCCTTGCACATTCTTCTTTCTGTCGTGTAGGGTAGCAGGAGAGCATTTAGCATAGAAAACACGAGCACAGCCCCATTTCCCCTCGTTTTGTTAACAAATCATTGATATGTAATAAACTGTTTTTTATGTGTGCTTGAATTCCTGACTAGTTCTTCTCTCTCTTTGCCTTGTTTCTGTTTGCCTAAGCTGACTTTGACAGTGCTCACAAGGGATCTAGGAATACTGTTTACGTCTTTGCATTGGTGAAATAACTATCGTTCATCATGAAACGTCTTGCCTGTGACAGTCCCGATGCATACATGTTTATTCAACATCTGTTATAAAGTAATACAAGAGGGTGTTGGGTAAAGCTGGTTTACCATTATTCTATTAAACCCAAAGTACTGAGTGATTACTGGCAATATAGAGAATTATCTACAACTCCCACAATACATTCACAAAAGGAATAACTGACTGCTGTAACTAAAGGAAAAACTTTCCCAAAACTGCTATTAGGCACTTTACAACCCTGTTCAACACGTTCAGTGAACGCAGCAGCTTAGGTTCTGACATGAGCCATTGATCTCTCCTGACTAAGGAGGAATCCAGCTCCTCTAATTATGGGAGACCCAGAGGCCCCCCGTTAGCGGCACGATGCCCATCACAGTTAACCCACTGATAGGGTTAATGCCTCAGGTTTGGGGCTCTCCTGCCATTGCCTTTTTCCACCCGCTAATGTGCCGCTTTGTGAGCGTAATTACGACCTGTCTTATGGCACTGCAAATGAGCGCTCTGGGCCTGCCTCCCCTAAGCTGCAGAATAACACACTCCACCTGAAGTGCCGGTGCAGAGTGTATGAGGACGGATGGCTCTCTTTAATGGACCGCCCGGGTGTGCGCAGCCCTCGTGCTGGCGGTCTGCTAATCGCGTCACGCGCCGCAGCCCAGATACATGTCAGGTTAATGGAAGGGCTGATTATTTATTTATGGACATTATAGCTAAATTGCTGATTACATATTTTTCTAGAGTCTAATTTCTTTACACAGTCATTTTTAAGGTTGAGGAGTATGTCATCTCCTCAGAAAATTGATTTTGTTCTCTTTCTCTCTCCCCCCTTATGGCTATTAGAGATGAATATAATAGTCTCTTCCTCTCTCTAGAGGACAGCGCTCAAGTCATCTATTAGATGAGACACGCTTTACCTGTGTCTGCTGATGCTGCTGTGCGGGATGGAATGATTTCCTCCGAGGATTAATCTGTGTGGATGAACCGGAGTGTAAACCTGTGACAGTTATCATAGTTACTGTCAGCGCCTCTACCGCCTTCCTAATGCCGCGCTGACCTGCTATTCTCCTGCGAGCATTTTGTAATTACCGCCATCTCCAATGAACGGACAAGCTGAACGTTATATGTTAAGGCTGTAATAACGTAATGCTCGCCTTCGCCGCTGCCTGCACCGACCTGATGTGGATGTTTCTGTTTGTCTCATAATGGAAGGATCTCTTAATCAGCTGCAGACTTTGCCTCTTGGCTTTTCATTTGGATAGATGCGTTTGATGGGGCCCAGGGGTTGATTGTCAAACTTTGAGGGGTAGGTCGGGGGGGACGAAGCGTTTTTAAAAGCCTTGGCAAACTGTCGAGCTTTCATGTCATAGGCTCTGTGCCATTAAGCTCAGCAGTATTAGATAAGGCCCTGTAGAACATGTTTCTGTAGACGGGCAAAGAGGAACCAGATGCTGCATGGACTGCGAGAAAGTCTGGTGCAGTCAGATGAGCGTGAACATCAAACAGATCCTCCGAGCCTTTGGTATGCTGAATCCTGCTGCTCCTCTCCATTAAAATGGATTTATCATCTGTTTTATTGGTTTAATTGACTCGCTCAAGATGAAACCAAATGGAAAATATGCTCATGGGGAAGAAAAAAAAAAGTCACATTGTTCTTGGTACTTTCTACATGGCTCTTTTACGCTCCTTCACTATAAAAGTAGCCTCTTAGCTATCTCTTATCTTTACTTAACTCCACTTAACCGGCCTCTATCTCTTGATTATTCCAGGCGATTGAATCGGCTGATCGGCGGCCAGCAATACTCCTCTCAATCCCAGTATGTTTCTATTTGTCGATGACAATCATCCACTCCATCCAGTGCGGAAGTGAGTGCCAGCAGTGCATTACTCTTTAAAGATGGCTAGCATGATAGCCAGGTGTCAGGTCAGTGCAATCAGCCGCGAGCGCAGCACGTATCGATCTGTCCGCCAGTGCTCTTACTGAGATAAAGTCTGCTTATGACAACATGTGAGAGAGACCTGCTCCATGTCTTCACCGCTCAGCCTGGGTCAGAGGACCCATGGGCCATGCCAGCAAGGGCTGTCCCTCAGCATGTGTGTTCATTATGATAAGTTTATGGATGGGGAACATTTTACAACCGTCAGTGGGATCATCTGTATAGAAACACTGCTTAGAAATCTGCTTTAGTAAATAAGCTGGATGGACGGATGGATGGATGGATGGATGGATGGATGGATTTCAAATTGAATCATTGAATACCTGGTGCAGTTCGATTCAGCATGGAACAGACATGTGACTGGACTTGGGTGACGTCAGTGTTCACCCACTTTTGCATCAACAAATTGTGCAGCTTGGTCAGATTTGGTGGATGCCTTTCCTGTGGACTGGGATTTTTGCACCTGCTTGTAGAGCTGTTTGACCATATTCTTCCAAACGCCTGCAAGTTTGGCCACTTCCTCCACACTATGGCCTTTGCCAATCATTAAAATCTGCTTGACATGAGACATTCACTGCACGGTGCACCCTTTTCTCAGTCTGTGAATACTGTCACACACCCTGCAGGTATTTATAGCCCATCACCCTCGTACAACACCATCTGCAGGAGTTACTGCCACTTTAAACACGCAAGATGACTCATTTTTGTCCCTCACTTCCTCTATTCCCCATACCTCACCCCCTGTCTTTTCACTTTTTCTATATACACACACACACACACACATCCACATGTTGAACTCAATGTTGAAAATAACCAGTAATTGCTCATGAAAGTGTGCAGAAGTGTGTTCTCTGTGGAGGATGTGCAGTGTTTCCCACAGTTTTGACACACACTTTACTGCTGAGGCATATGCCTGTTGGTGTTCTTTGAGCATTAGGTGATTAAGCATTACGTTCCCTGTGAAACTACATACTGGCACAGGCTGCCTTCCTCAGTTGTAACTTTGTAAGTACTGTAAAGGTTGATGATTTAAATGCATCTCTGACTTTTTTGCTCCAGCACGTTGTACTACAGAGAACAGCGGTCAATTGAAATGTTACGTGACTGACAGAAGAGATCATATTTGCCTGCAACAGCATGAGCTAGACGTGAATTGAAGTCCCTTTGCTCAGATATAAACCACTAAAGTTAGCAAAATGCGCTTCACTATTATATAGCTATTACTTCTGCATTTCAATAATAAGGGTTTATCCTGCAGGTGACCTGAGCTACATATCTCTCCTCCTCCTCCTCCACCTCCTTTTGTGGCTTTTTGTTAAATATTTCTCGATACTCTGTTAAGGATATATTAGATGAATGGAATTAACAGGAAGAGGGTTCAGGCAGGACTACTGTGCTTGTTGCATGTAGTAGCTAGCTATCTTTATGCTCTTGCTCATTCCCTCTGTCTCTTTCGCTCACTCGCTTGCTCTCTCTCACTCTTCTTTGACCCGAGTTGCGTTCATGCAGCAGTCAAATTCACAGCATGTTGGGTTTTTTTTTTCTTCTTTTACATGGATTAATAAAAATGCTAATGAACACATTAAAAACACTGTGAAATATACTCTGCCGGGTGTCCATATACATTGGTTCATCGCCAGTGTATGACCTATGTGTGAAAAACACTGATGTGTACTTCTTCTCACATAAATAAACAAATAAACAAAACATGTAATTTGCAGTTACGTTATCATGGCAACTGCCAATCAGTGGCAAGTTACAGTTTAATGGCTGTATGTTGCTTTTAAAAGTTATCAAGTTTCATCGTGTAATCATGACAGGGTTTCTGAGTTATGAGGAGTTGGTGTCTACATTCAGGCTTCGTAGTTTAAGGGGTTAACGTTTGGATGGAGAATGTTAAACACAGGCCTTTGAAGCACTGGAATAAACCAGAGCAGATGTCAGCCAAATAGGAGGCCCATGTCAGTGGGTTTATTTCACAGTTTATTCCATTTGATAGATTTTTTTTTTTTTTACGTGACAGACGGCACTAATTCATAAATGATACATTGCGTTAGTGTGTTCTGGAGTGGCAGGTGACCTTTCACGTGGAGTTTTTTTTTTTTTAATTCCACCTAGAGTGGCTGTCCAGAGACTACTGGAACTTTTTGAAAAAATAAAAGGGGGATGGCAGTATGCGGCAGTTCTGAAGCAGTGCTGGTACTCTTCGCTTCCTCCACACTTCCTCCCCACAAGCCTGTGAAGTGTCGGAGCCGGCGGAGTCGGGTTCAACCAGGAAGAGAACTGCACATCTATTAAAGCAACCTCCCTCTGGCCATCTCTCCAACTTCAAACACACCAACATTAAAGTTACAATAATGCAGGGGGCTGTTCTCCCACATGATGCTCACACATCACAGCCGAGGTGCGCTAATGATGGAAGTAATACTGAGACACACACAGACACACACACTGTACACACACTGTACACAGACACACACATAGAGAGACCATTAGCTCAGCGCTGACAGACTCCAAACCTTCGCTACACCCCATTGGCCACCGTCCTGTGTAACCATCTTAATGTACATCTCCAGAGATGCCTACCGTGTCTCTCCAAACTGAACTTTGCAGCCACTGCTGAAGCTTTTCTGTCTACAGAGTTTGTTTAGCAGTATTCTAGCAATTCTATAGATTGGACTAAATTGTGTACTCGTAGTTGGGCAAGCATCTTTATTCTGCAGTACAGCAGCTATATATAAATAATTAGCAGTACTAGTCAAGCACAAAACAAGGGCTCAAATATAGTGTCCATATGCTGCTGCCAGCCGCCCTCTGAAGCCTGAAATATATAATTATTTGAATGTCAGAGACATCAGACATCCAGTTGTGCGGGACGTTTATAGACAATGTCCTACATCTTTGCATATTAACATTACGCACAAACTCAAACGGAAGGTCTTACTCTATGTTTAGGTCTCAAATGGAGAATTAGCATGAACACATGATGATAGCTGAAGGTAATTTCCCTTGCATCCTTTGTCAGTAACTAGCTTTACAAAAAGTGTTTTGCACATTTCACACACATTTCCACCTCCCCAAATCTTGCCTAGTCCAGCTTTAATCACTAGTGTTATTTTCGATATGGATGAAATGCGGCGTAAAATAAAACAGCAGGATTAGGTGAAACTTGTGCACACATGCATTCAAGTCAACATAAACTTCGAGTTTTTCTTCAGTACCGTAACCGTACCTTGAACTTTTGCCTGTGAACTTCAGGGAGTGGTAGGAGGAACTTTAAGGGATGCCTCTTATTATGCCTTTTCCGGGTTTTTACTTGTATTGCCAACTCACTAGCATAAGATTTTCCTGCTCCAGTGTAGCTTGCCAGTGCTTATCAGATCGGCCAACTTGTTCTACCTGACTTTCAGGATGGGGCTCAAACTGATGCAGGAGAGCTAACACCATTAGGAGAATAGCCAAGGGGTGTGCATGTGGCACCAATCAGAACAGCGTGTATACTGAGCTGACCTATCGGAGCACACAGGGCTCATCAGAAAGGAGAGCTTAATGACACAGGAGCTCTAACACAAAGGCGTTTCATACAGAGGGTGAATACAGAGGTACAGTATAAGCTACCTTATACTGTACTTCTGTTTTGGGAAGCATGTTGATCTATTCTAGTAGGCCCCAAAAGTCAAACTGTTAATTTCCCCTTACCTGCTGATGCTTGGTGAAGATGTTAAAAAGTGGAAGATGTTCTAGTTAAAATGACCAGGGATGTAGGCTAACCATGTGAGAAGTTAGTTTTGGTTTCAGTTTGTAAAGCTGGGGGTTTTGTCATGGTAGATATCGTGTTTTGCCACAAATCTCCTGAGACTAACTTGTTCGCCTGTAACATGATCAGCCATAATTATTATCTACATGTGAGAATTCCATAGATAGAAACACGGCAGTGCTTCTCTGAACCAGTCCAATGAATTCTGAGGTGAAAGGATCCGAATGATGATGCTTTCAAGCTAAAATATTATATAATATGCAGAGCAGTTGTTCTTTAAATGATGACGAGGCGTTCGGTAATGTGTGTTCTTGTATGGACGACGGTTCTTGAGACTCCTCTCCATCATGTCTTTGCCAAGGCGTATTTATGAGGCATATTATAGGTTTCAGCTATCATAAATTTCAGTGACAGCCTTGTGGAGGTTTTCAGAGGCATGCTTTATATTTTCAGACTTCGGGGAGAAGATGAGGACATTTTGTTATTACAAACAATGTAGATATTTCACATAATGTTCGCCCACATAGCGCATTATGCTGTAGGCCCCTGAAAGGCTGTGCAGCCAGACAGCATTTCTGATTCCTCCTGTGAACAGGGCGATAGCTGACACAGTCACACTAAACACATGAAGGTCACTTCTCTCCTCTTTCCACTCTCAGCCACAAAAGCCTCATCTGTTTTAATGGAGTGTTCTCAGAGCGCCTGTGTTAGCCTCTGTAAAAGCTCTAGTCTCGCCATCATGTACCCTTTGCTCATTCTCTCACACGGCCTATTGTGAGTGCCTCTCTCTCTCTCTCCCTCTCTCTCCTCTGAATTATTCTCAGTGCAAGATGAACTGTATCGAAGGTTGTTTGGTTTCAGGTTTAAACGTGAAGGTGTTTCCTTACCTGTTTCGTATTCATTCACATAATGGCCCGAGTAGCCTCTCTTGTTTCTCAGTAAGAAGAGTCCAGACAAGACCTTTGTTTTCCACTTCATCAGATGCTAGCATGTTTTTTCCCTCTTCTTTTTTCTCTCCCTCCTCCCAGAACAAGGGCTGGAGAGCAGCCATCTCTCTGGGCTCAGGCGGCTCTACCAGGCCGTGCAAAGCAACCGAGAGGGGAAATCACACCATGCTTTTGGAATCTTTTTGGACTCTTCTATGCAATTCTGATGCACTAAAGGAAAATCAGTGTATTAAACTGTCTCGCACAACCATACGCTTTTATAAAGTCTCAGTTACTGCCTTGTTAAAGTAATAGTTTGGTGGGGGTTGGAAATGTCATTTTTGCAATTTTAACTGCCGGGAGGCTGGGCAATCATACTTGGGGGCCCATGGTGCAGGGAAGCCAGCAGTGACTATGGCTCAAATTTTCATTGGGCATTTCCTACAGTTCGTAACGCAAGTGTACACTCATGACTCATGGGAAGATCCAGCTTCAGATCAACAGAACTTACCCGTTTCTTTTCTTCAGTGCTGCACAGTCAGCTGATGTCTGTTTATCTGATGTCTGCATTTCGTCTGTGGTAAGCCATCACAGCTTGGATCACGATACAATGTGATATTTATCAGTTAAAGATCTTAAGGACGTAGTGTAACAGGAGCATTTAGCTTACTATTGGGTGCTAGTGGGTAAAGTGGTGTGCTGGTAAGCACAGACTTCTTTGAGACTTCATATTGAGTTTACTGCAGGCAAAGTTGATATGGCCGGTAATAGTGCCCATTATTTATTTACTTTATTCTAGTTGTGCAAGTGCTCAGTCAGTCAGTGTTTCCAGTCAGTCAGTTTGTTCCTGAGCTGTTAGGTTCATAGAGCTAAGCGGGGCTCATATTACAGATAATAGCATGTAGCAATGAAGATTGCTTGATAACGCAGAGCAGGTTAAGGTAGGTGTATGATGGGTTAGGCATGCAAATTGCATGACTCCAGTTGGTGGCTAGCTTTTATCAGCTGTTAGCTGCATTAGCTCTGTAGCTCCAGTGCAAAACTAAAGAGGCAAACTTTAAACACAGCATCTCTGCTGATTAACATAAAGGCAGGCGTGTTATCCTCATTTTCAGTCTTCAGAATTGTCTTGTTGATCTGCTACAATAGGTTTACAAAACCCGATATTTTTCTCATGTTGCACTGGAGTTGGTTCCTGCAAGTGCTAACCTGTTGATAGCGCTGTTACTTTTCTCACAATGGTTTTGGGACTGTTGAATCAGGTTTAGCCTGATCCTAAAGGTTGGGTAGAACAAGTTGGTAGACCCAGTCCTCCTTCGTAAGCTACACTGGAGCAGCAAGTTACAGAGTAGACATTTTTTAGCTTTAGCTCTCTGTGTGTTGTGTGAGGGCTACGGTCTTGCTAGTAGGCTGTCAGTATGGGCTGTGTTACAAAATGACGTCACTTTGTAACAGAGAAGGAGGTTTCTGTGGGCAAGAGTTTCTCCCTTTGGTGTGTTCTTGGGCTTTATGACTTTTCAGATTGTCTAAATGCACAAAAGGCTACATTACGCACTAAAGGAACAGGACGAAAAAATTAAAACCATAATGGACCCCTTTTAAATTGTGAGTACAGACATTTCATTTTTTTCCACATCCATCGTGATCTACCCCATGTTCTGTGGACTCCTTTCTCCACTGTTAAAATCTGTGTGCAGTTTTCTTTGTGCCCAGTACTCTTTTTTGTGTATGTGTGCTTGAGCACAGTGCTCTAATTCTGCTCCCTCCGTGTTTTAAGGCCGGCTAGCCGAGGCATGAACCTAGTGCATAAGTGTTCTTTAGAGAGCTAAGGGGTGACCTTGCTGTTTTCCCTGTGCGAGGAGGTTGGCCAAGGTGCCCTTTGTTTTATTGGATTGTCTCCATGAACTCTCCCTGCTCTCTGATGGAAGTGCTGCTGTAATTATGCTCTCCATTTGTCATCATTCATTCTCATCTCCTAAAACCTTAATCCTATTTGTGCCTCATCATACCATCCATTATATCAAGCTAAGCCATGTTTACTGCTTTCGGATGAAGAACATGTAGCGGTTCTTTTCTCCTTTGTTTCCTCGTAATTCTTACTCTCAGAGCGCTCCTGAGGTGCCGAGCTTGCTTTCATCCTTATCGCTCTGTCTGCTCTTTATGCAGTGCTTGGCACTTCCACCAGTGCCCAGATTAAACCTCGCTTCATTTTTGAAAATGATACCCAGACAGTGTGTCTGCACCGTGTTCACCTTCACTGCCTGATTCTCGGCCTTTTATGTGTCCCTCTGTTTTACAAAGACTTAAAAGCAATAGTTCAGAGAGAATCTCGTTTAAACTATTTTCCTCCTTCCACATATATCTCTGATGAACCAATACTGTATGATAATGTTTGGTGTCCATACTTTGCTCCTGCAATTTTGCATTAGAGCTACAAGGCTTAAGTAACAGAAGGCCAATTAGCATTGTGTAAACTGCAAGTTTCTGAACTAATTCATTATAAACTAGCTATAAACTATGCCACCATGTTAAATAATCTCAAATAGACGGTCTTATGTGGGTTCTTATACTATTATCTTTAGAAAATGTGGCAAAAGTCAAGTAACAAGCTATGAAATATACATGCATCCTTGTTTATAGACCTAGACAAACCACAAACCAAGTCTGTTAAACATTTCTTTACAGCCTGATGTGGTTTTAGGCAAGTTTGATGATTTAGGCATGCAGTTTGCACAGTGGTAATAGATGAGGTTTGAGTTTCCATTTCTTGTTAGCTACATACGCGCCATAGCTCTAGCGCAGAGCTGAAGATGCAAGCTTTGGACTTTCCCTTTTAAACAACTGTGTTTGAGCCATTTAAAAAATGTGTAAACTCTGCTGTTCTTACCAGCCCTGTCAGGATGCACTGGAGATACTGGTAACATCTAAAACAAAACCAAAAGCTAAAACTTGGGTTGTCTTGCAGGGTTTCTTCCTGACTGTGTCCTTGGAGTCCATCTTGAAAGTGGCGAAACACGCTTCTGAGAACAACAAGATCTTCAGCCTGAACCTTTCGGCTCCCTTCATCAGCCAGTTCTTTAAGGAGTCCCTTATGAAGGTCATGCCCTATGTGGACATCCTGTTTGGCAACGAGACGGTGAGTCAGCCTATATTGACCTGTAATGTAGTACACCAGTACATGTAGTTCCTCAGAGAGAGATACAGAGATGGAATATTAATGGGTGGCTTAGGTCCCTCTAATCAGCCTGTCTTATGCAAGGTATTTGTTACTTTGTTGATCATTTGGTTTGGGCGTATACTTGGAAGTGTTTGGGTGGCCAGTACGTAATAGGTTTCATAAACATTTAAAATGGGGAAACAGGCCTACCGTTTAAATAAGGTGGCGTTGACCGGAAACCTTTTTTTTTTTTTTTTTAAATGGGTTTTTTAAAGAACATATAAAACAAGTTTTCCAGCATGTGGAAGAGCTGTTTATAGCAGAGAAGCATTTATGTATTCGCAATGTTTTATGTTGACCTATTGCTTTGCTAAGGAGACCTTTGAGAACCAGTTTTAAGGATGTAGAGTAGATCAGTGTATTTTAGTTATCTAGCTGTTCTGTGTTTCCACCCTCACTAATTTCAATTGTCTACATAACCATGGCATAATTAACGCTGATTGGTTTGTGTAGTTTTGGTAGTCACGCTAATAAATGCAGAATAAGATAAATGTTTTGCTTTGCTTGTTTGCATAAAGTGTTAAACAGTCTTATTTATAGTTGCATGCACATACAAACACAATTAACAAAAGTCCCTGATGTAGCGTCATCAGCAAGGTGGCATTAAGGAGCTAATGTATCTTTGCATCCTAGCCCAACCGTTGCTGTACTCTGTTCTCAAGCCTATTTTAAGTTATACACCAGATGCTGCCGTATGTGTCCAAAAGTTTGCAGACACCTCCTAATCTGTTGCTTTCCTCTAAAAATCCAGTATTGATGGGGAGTTTGCCCCCTTTTTGCCATAGTAGCAGCCACTGCTCCTCTGGAAAAGCCTTTCACTAGATATTGCGACATTGCTGAGAGGATTTCAGCTACAAGACCATTAGTGAGGTCAGATACTGATGTCGGATGGTTAGTTCTATCTCAGAGGTACTGAATGGATCTTCTTTACTCCCGAGAGCACAGTTCAGCTGCTCTTTCTTCCAGTCTTATGGAGCTTTATACCATTCTACCCTATGCGTGGCATTGGTCATGGTGACCTTAGGCTGTGTCCCATTCTATTAGTCAGTCCTTTTCTATGAACACCTCAGAACACCCAAATTAAAGTAACTCATTATAAAGGGTCTCTAAATTAGTTTGTTTTGGACTTACTGTGTACTTTCCTTGTATATGACGTGTACATTTTTTTTTGTGCCCTTGACGTGTAGCCTCATCGGTTTTGAGCACTAAAAGAGAAAAGCAGAATGAATTCTGGGTTGGAAGGAAAACTGTGTTTGACTAGCTTTCCAGTGTCATAGTCTTTTGAAGCTGTTTATCTCCATAATTGTTGGGGGAGGGGCATATTTTATATGCGTAAATCATATGGTTTGACCTCTGTGATTTGGTATTTAAAGTGGAAACTCAAAGTTATATAACATCTTTAAACAATCATTGAAGTGGTCCAGTTTGTCATGTTCTGACATTGAGCAATGTGCTACAACGTCTGAGTTTTGTGTAAACATTCTGTAACGGTTGCTATGGAGGAACGCTTTTGTGGGTAGATCATGGATAGGTCAATTAGTCTCTCAGTCTCTTACATCACAGTTTGAGTTGATCCTGTATTCTGGGCATCATATTTCCAGGCTCACATTGTATGTGTGCTGCGGCATGGGGTGTGGAGGGTTGTTTTGTGTGTGTGTGTGTGTGTGTGTGTGTGTGTGTGTGTGTGTGCGCGCATCAGGCTTGACAGGCTTTGTATCTCCTGTGTTGCCACTTGCCGCTGCACGCAATTCTGCTGATTAGATATTAAACACCAGTGGTCCGAAATCAGCCAGCTTCCATTTAGGCTCCTTGCAGCAGGAACAGCTGTGTTAATTGATTCAGAAACCAACGTGACCACAGCTTCCCTTTTAGGTAGTCTAATTAGATGGTTAGCACACACTTCTACATAGGATCTTCGTTTCAGCCACAGTAATGTGTCGGCGTTGGCTGTGTGTGGGAGCTGTCCGCTGGTACAGTTCTGAGTGTTTGGCAGCTGGAGCTTGTCTGAGTGTGAGGGGACTGAGGCAAGGAGACAGGCCTTTATCTGCGGTGACAACGTGGGCGCCATGAGGGACGGCCCGGGCCCTCGTACCAGCTCCTCGCCCACCCTTAACTGGCACACATGAAGTGTGTAATATCCAGGGAGCAGCACTGGCCTAATTGAGTCCTTCCCTGCTCCCCTCTCCTGCCTGCCTGCCTCCATGACATAAAGCAGAGGAAAGTGAAACGTTTCAGGAAATGTAATGGCCTCCAGTTAATTAAGTGAGAGAAGCCGAGCAGTCGGAGCCAAAACCAGATGGCGCTGAATTGCGCTCGTAAAAACTCACCGTACACACACACAGGCACACAAACGTGCGCGTGCGAGAGCTTACCATAACACGCATATACACACGCATAATCACAAACAATTTGCCCTCCATTTGCCGCACACATGATAAAATTCAACAATGCGAATTGTCATTACAGATGAATTTGTTCGGCAGAAGGCTCAGACAATGTAGATAAATGGCATGATTAATTGGAACAGAATGAATAACCCTGACTGATGTAGTATAAGCAGTGATTAACTCCAGCTCCGAGCTCAGATTGTTTTAAATAACAGGGGAGTTAAAGCCATGATTGCTGGGAGGTTGCGAAATGATTGAAATCGCTCCATCGCTGCTTATGAGACAGCGTGAGAGAGAGAGCGAGCGAGAGAGAAAGAAGGAGAGGGAGATGGAGAGACTGGAGAGAGCTGGCCCATTGTGTAGCTCTGCCCAAAGGCCTTTTCCCAAAGACCTCAGCCTCCCTGCCCAGCGTTGACATGAATAATATTATTGAGCTCCCAATGCACCCAGAGCAAAGGGGAAATTGGAGGTTTGCTCTTTTGACATTTAGCAGGACAAAGGCAAAAAGGATGTACAGATAAACCGGGACTTCCTTACACAACTTTGTGTGTGAGTGCATGTGCATGCCTGTGCTAGCGTTATTTCCATTAACCAAGGTTAAGTTACCGTCTCCCGCTCCGCTTTGAGGACTCAACCCTGTGCAAATAACTTTTGTGCTTTCATCCTGTAGACGTGTGTGTGCGTGTGCTCACGTGGTGATTCAGCCTCCCAGGTCCTCCATGGTGTATGTCCTATGAAAGGCCTGTTTAAATGTTTCTCTGTAGAAATTAATTATAAACTTTGTTTAAATGTTCTAAAAGTTTCAGTCCATGTCATATGCGTTTGGAAGGGTCAAAGGAGATATTATTATTTCATATTTTAATGTGGTGAAATGTTATTGTTCTCCACAGAGTCCCCTTATATGAAAGGAAATACATGCTCTAAAATACAAGGCATGTTTTTTTTGTTTTTTTGTTGTTTTTTTTTATTGTAATTTCTTAATGTTGACGCACAGTCAGAAGTGCAGACAAGCACCTAATGAAAAATCCAGCTACAGAACACATTTATGCATCGGGCAGATCCAGAGCAAATACTGTTTAATCAGACAAACGACATGTTGGGACTCCTGCCTAAGGACTGTCATTGGTGTAGTATCATGTGCTTACCTGGGTATCAATCAGACCTCTGTCTGTCACGTAGAGGATAGATGTGCTACTCGCTATGCTGGACCAAACGCTTTAAACCTGATAGACATTAAACTTACATTTACACTTTTGGCAGACACTCGTATCCAGAGTGACTTATAATTGAATTATGTTACAAATGTAGCTTTTAGGAGTCTTGGCTAAAGACCCCATGGCTTGTGTGCTTGCCCAGACGGGGAAAGTTATTGCTGTCTGGAAAGAAAAATATCCTTTACATTTTTGGTTAATTTCATTTATTGATATTAAAACAAATGAAAGAAAATTTAAAATGCAGACTTGGACCTAATCCAGAATCCAGATACAGAACATTTGCATTTATGCACTAGGCAGACTCACAAAGAGCACCTTAAATTTGAATGAAGTAACAGATGTAGCCGAATGTAACTTTAGGAGTATTGCCCAGGGACTCGGGACTTTCTCAGGCTTGCTCAGTCTCCTTAATGGAGGGCAGAAGTGCTACCCAACACAGGACCACTTACTGGAACGTAAAATGAATGGAAGTCATTCATTAGGTAACATGGACTTACATAACTACGTAGTTTCATTTAAACAGTACAGCAATGGTAATAACTGCAGACTGTTGGGTTAGAACAGTAATGTTTCTCATGCTGAGCAGGCTGCCTTCCCCCTCTGTTTGCATGTACGTGATGGGCAGTTCATGAAGAAAGCCCGAGGCAGTGAGAGATTCACATGACACTGGGCCCCCATCCCACAACTGATTTAGCCCCAGTCTGCTGTACACACATGCGCACACAAACACACAGACTCGGAGACAGATGTCAAGTGCCACAGAACTCACTGACAGTCAAACATTGCCCTGTTGAGAGTTTTGAGCCCCTGTTAGCCTCTCCTGTAGCCCTGTGCAGCTTCTGTGAAGATGCTGCAAAGATGCCTTATGGTAAACGTTTCAGATTGCTGAAGGGGCATTTTAAAAAGTCGAGATGTGAATCTGAATACAGGAGCCTAGGAAGAAAGAGTGAAGGAAGTGGAGAAGGAGGTGAGGTAATTAAAAAAATGCTTAAGAGTGAGATGCTGTCAGGGGATCTCACTTGAATGCAGGCTGCACACTTGAGTAGTCTCCCACGACATCACCCACAGCACTCAATTAAAGCCTGTCTATCTGCATACGCCTCTTGTGGAATGGCCGCCAAGGCAACATTGTGAGAGACACAATTAGAGTTGTTGGGGGGGAAAGAGGTTTACTTTGCTGAGTACATGGACTAGTCGTCAGCATGCTCGCTGGTTCTGTGCGCTTCTTCTGAAGCCGAGTTGCTTTTTCTGAAGTTTTGGCACAAAGTGTAGCGTCATCTTGTGCAGCGTGTGTTCCCAAGCAAAATGGACCACACATTTTAATGCATGGCCATGCACCGAATAGGTTGCCCTGTCTTGTATGACCTCTTAGGAATTTCTCACACTTGCTTTGACCACCATTACACACTGTTTCCTCTGTATTGAACTTGATGTCCACTTGCTTCAATGTCCAGTGACTAGAAAGTTTCCCTGAGCTTTTATTTTATCAGCCAGCCATGACTGTTTAATACACAGAGAGCATTGCATCAATATCAAGAAAGGAAGTTCAGATTGTTCATTTTTGGTGATGTTTAGATATAGATATATGATAACCCATTTGCATAACAACTTGATAGAGCACAGAAATGTCACACTCAGATGACCAGTATTTACATTTTCAAGTAATGAGAGAAAGTCAAGCTCTTCTCCTGCTTCCGATTTAAAAAAAAGTTTTTAGCTCACCTACCTCACAGGTAGATGAGGGCCTGGGTTTAATTCCTTCCAGGTACTCAGGGTGCTTTTAGTGTGGAGTTTGCATGTTCTCCCTGTGTAGGTTTGCTGTGGGTGTTCCAGTTTCCTCCCACAGTCCAAAAACATGCAGTCAGTTGAATTAGAGATTGCCCTCCAGGTCTGTCTGTGTGCCGTGTGAGAGACTGGTGGCCCAATAGGAGTCCAGTAAGTGCTGGGAAATGCTACAGCACCCCTGGCGACCGAGAAGGATCTGCTCTAAGCAGACGAGCTGTTTCTTGTTTTATAGTGAGCAAAACATGAAAGCCATATCGCGCCCCATGCTTCCTGGAGTGCACTACAGTCTGGCAGAATGACTACACCTATTCTTTGTGAGCACTTCTATGTTAACTTTAATACTAACTTCATCACATAATCAATATTAACTTAATCACAGTCATTACTAAACTTTTTTTGTTGTTGTTGTCTAATGCTGCGTCTAGTGGCGGCATGCACAGCTTGAGAGGGCTCGATAAAGATGTGTGTTCGAAGCTTGCCCCAGCAGACCACACTGCTGCTTCTAGTGGCTCGTTTCCCACATAGTATCGCTTTAATATCCGTGCCAACGCGAGTGCCTAGATTGCCGTTTCACGTCCGCTCCTTTCATGAGAGCAAACACTTCATGGATTTGTGGTCAGTCCAACACAGTTTTTATGTCTCGGAGGGATAGTTGAGGGTTTGTGTGTGTTCCTGCGGGATCCAGTAGGGTCGCGCTGGGAAAGTTCACCTAACAACTATAATCTGAGAGCTCAGGAGGTTTGCCTACAATATCCTTCAGCGCACGCCACAGAAGCAGTTTTCCATTGGGGGAGGTGGACAGGGAGCTCCGTATCACAGAGATGAGTGGGAAAAGGCCCAGACAGACGCTGCCTTTACCAGGCCTGTCTACAGGAACGGCACTGTAATGATGGATGGAAGAGAAGACATTGTGCTGAGGGCAGATCAATAGCTGCCACAGAGGCCAGTGTATTTCTTTCACAGTGAGGCTCAGTGCAGGATGTCAGCTTGTTGTTGCCAGTATGATTTGGAGAAGTTTAACACCAGCCTGCTTTGCTGCTCTATACATCAGCCAGCTTGGGTTTTGGCACCACTGGTGGGGGGGGCGGAGCAGATCTCAGCTATGGAGCAGAGGCCATCAGCAGAAAATGTGGAATGCTGGTTAAGGAAGAATGTAATTTATTGAAAACACCGTGTTAAGTACAGAGCAAGGGCCCTTGGGTGGGCGTGAATTGTAGTTTTTCATTTTTATTACACCAGAACTTACAAATTGGACTTCCAGCACATACCGAATTGTTTATCCTATAATGGGTTCAAAGTCTGAATGTTACTAATCATTTATTTTTTCCAAATAGTGAAACTATTATGGAATATATTTGTTTTCCTTAACTTGTTTATTCACTTTTTTAATGAAGCCTGTTTTACAAACACTTTGACTTTATTTATTTTTGCCTGTTGTCAAATATTTTTGCAGTTAATCAGCAAGTAAATGTCTGTCGTGCACAATCCTGTTTACACGCTGCCATGCTCATACATAAACATAGACACGTGCACACAGTCACAGCCACATGCAGTCACCCTCGTCTGTTGTGGTGGAGGGTTAGGGAGTCTGTAGGAAGAAAGCTGTCGTTTGTCTAACGATATCTCTCCCTCCTGTCATACTCGACCACTGTCCGAAGCACTAGTCGTTTGTTTGTTTATTTGTTTTTACATATTACCTTGAAGTAACCAAGGCCACCAACACGTCACGGTAGATGCCATATGCTGTCATGACAGGTTATAGCTAGTAATATAACAAAGCCACTTTATCAGTACTGTAAATGATCCTGACATGTAATGTTTGATGTTTTGACAGCTCATAAGGTTGAACTTTAAAAATTAGCATGTGACAAGCTGTCAGGACATTAAACTGTATGGCATCTGCCGCTACAGTTACCAGTAATGGGATCGTGATGCTGATATATAGCTAAACAAAATCTGCCATGACGCATATATATATGTGTATGTGTATGTGTATGTGTGTGTGTGTGTGTGTGTGTATGTGTATGTATATATATATATATATATATATATATATATATATATATATATATATATTTTATATATATATATACATACACATGTATGTATGTGTGTGTGTGTAATATATATATTAGTTTTAATGTTGCTTGCTTCACCCGTTTTAATATTGCTAGCTGAGTTCATTTTGTTTCTTGCCCCACATGCCTTACTGTATAAAGACACAGCTTAAACAGAAAGAGAGAAAATGTATTGCCTTGAACAAATTTTCTCTGTGGCAGCTTTAACGAGAGCCTTACAGAGGTGAAAGTCTATAGATTGCAGCAAAAAAAATGTCCCACACTACATGTCATGTGATGTTAGGTGATGAGTCATTAATACGAAAAACTACACCTGTCTTATGCTAACTGAATGACCTTTCACCCAATTACAGTCCAAATATACTTTGAAATTAGCAGCTTGTTCTAAATTTGCACGCACCTGAATTGTGTGCAGCAGTCAGGCAAAGATGGATGGGATTAATTGAGTCACCAAGGCAGTTAATCTTAAGACCAACAAAAATGAGAATTCTGTGGACAGAATAATAGAAGTTTATTGTATGTACATTGTAATTAACGAGCCACTAACACACACGCTGCAGTACCAGAAGTCAGGTGTTGCTTTGAAAAAGGCCCATCCTGCCAAGCTGGTTCGCCTTGGTGTCTCTAATTTAGGTTAGATCAATAGATAGAATTGTTCGGCTAATGCAGGGATAGCCTCTTAGTACACCTGCTCATGACCTCAAACTTGGAAAATGCCAGTGGAACGGCATCTCCAAGGAGGGCAGCTCAGCAGAGGGTCCAGCATGGCTGGTTTCGTGCACCATTAGCTTTAGGTTTCAGTAAATGCATTTTGCCAGAGCTTGGTTATCTGATTGCTTCCGTTTCTGACCAACTGAAAAGTCTTTTAAGACAATCAGCCACACGGGCTACAGGCTCTGCAATTCGGTGGCCAAAATGTGAAATGTGGCCGGGGCACCAGGCAATAGGCAGCAGTTTATCTTTAAATTTAATAGGTTTTTTGATAATATACTGTAAAGATTGTTGACAGAAGTTGCTATAAAGAACCTGTTTGTGGGCAGAGCATGGATACATAAACTTTTACTAGTTACAGAGAGTCAGCAGTTTCACCAGCTGAGGTAATAATGTGGTCGGATGTCATTGTTAAAACGCTCTTCAGAGTAAAAGGTTTTAGTGCGATATTTGATGTACCGAGATATGCCAGGATTTTTTCCGTGTGTGTGTCTGTCTGTCTGTGAATGTGCACATTTACCTCCTCTATATTTACCCACACTCATTAGCCGGTTTATTTATCATGTCAGCGTGGCAGACGGAGTCTGAGCCCCGCAAACTTGTTTACGTGCTAACGTACATTCCTGTGATGGGACCAGGGACAATGGCGGCCTTTGAAAGTGATCGGAACATACTCCGACACGGTAATAAGGCTGTCATTGAGAGAGGTGTCACATGTGTTGAAGTGGAAATGTTTTCTCTCTCCCTCTTTCTTCCATATAGGCCAGGAGAGACAGCAGTCAGCACCCGTGATTCTGGTAATGATATCATTAGAGGGAGCGATTGCTTCTCATGCATTGTTTAACAAAGGCACGTTTGAAGTGCACCGCTGAAACCTCAGACAGAGCTTTCACATGCTGCCAGTGCACTACGAGGGGAATCAAACCAGGGAGAGGAGATCAAGAGGAAACACCTTTTTTTCCCGAGCTCTCCACTCTTTTTATCCTCAAAAAAAGCCAAATTAACATCTCAGAATGACAGCTAGGTAAAAGGCCCGGGGTCCTTTTGAAGTGGACACTCTGCTCTCCACACACATTCATCCAGCCGGGATGTTTTGATGACCTTATTATTGCAGTCGTCCTGCATCAAGCGTTTCCTTTAAGAGTCTGCCCTGTAGATATTTTTCCTTCTCCTCTAACTGTGTCACACGCTAGCTGTGCAGGGAGTGGGGCGGTTAGCGGTGAAGAACCGCAGCTAAATCGAGCCCAGTTCCTCTTCTGCAGTTCATAGTCCACCTGGCCACCTGCCATCTGCAGCCACATCAACACACAGTGTCCCTCAGAGCACGGCAGCAGATTAGCACCAGTACGTGTGCGTCCAGTGCCTTCGGCGGCGTAAAGTATGGGTGCGTGGTGCTTTTCGAGCAATCTGTTAAACGCCCCTGATGAAAGGGCGTCTTGTGTGAAAATGAGACGGAATTGCGCCATTAGCGATTGCAGGTTTTCACACCACACGCTCCCAATTTGATTAGCCATAGATCAGGTGTTTGCCTGTGCCATTTAACGCTTTGTTTGCGGCCGTGTTCTCGTTTCATGTCATGATTAACATAAGAGAGGCAGGACAGGCTCCACTAACTTGGCTAGTCTTTAGTGGTAATTGCAGCAGGCAGTGGTAAATAAAGGATTAGTGGGTTTAAATAAATTTCTCCTGAAAAGGTGTGTCTCTCTCTCTCTCTGTCTCTCTGTCTCTTTCTGTCTCTTTCTCTGTCTCTCTGTCTCTCTCTCTCTCTCTCTCTCTCTCTCTCTCTGTCTCTCTGTCTCTCTCTCTCTCTCTCTGTCTCTCTCTGTCTCTCTCTCTCTCTCTCTCTCTCTGTTGTTTGTCGCCCGTCACGCTCCACTTGGCCTGCTGCATTCTCGAGGGAGTACCTTAACACCTCAGCAGTGCTCACTTTCTTCCCCTAATCTTTCCTTTCCCCTTGCCCAGATTACTGTATTGATATCCATCTGCTGGCCTCCTCTGCCATAGCCTGCCCCGCATTCACTAAGCCCATGGTTCTTCCCCGACTCGTATTAATGTGTGTCTGTGACTCACAGGCTGCAATTATGAAATTATGCCTAGATTGCCCTCATCAGTAACCGACAATGCTGCCTTTGTTTTGTTGCTGTTTCTGCCATGCGAGTGTTTGCTACCGCTGTCCTAATCCAGCACAAAAACAAACTGGAGAAAAAATACCGTCCCATGATGGGAAATAAAAAATAGGACAATCTCAAAAAATATGACATCATATGGTCAAACCACCCGTGTAGATGTCTTTCCCTTTCTGTCTTTTCATCTTGCTGCTGGTTTGAGACTAGAACCTCTCATGCTGGTTCTGAAATGCTAGCATTGGTTGCACTTGCTTGCTCTATCTTCTCAGGTCCTGGCAAGTGCAACTGTGGCAACTAACCACCCCTTCCCGCTAGTCCTTCCTGCACGACCAAAGAGTCCTCTGCTAAAGGCCTCTAAGCCGCTTCAGCCTTGCGGCTGTGGGCCCGGGGCAGGGATGAAAGTGTCTGCTGGAGTGAATAAGCTACTGGGTGGCTGGTCCTCTCCGACCCCCAGACCCATCAGAGCCCCATCTCAGGCCTTGCTGAGTGTCAGAGTGTGCTAACCCCTGTCCAGTTAATGCTTATTTACCCTGCTCAGTGGACACTGACGCACTCCCTCAGCTATCATTCCTCATTAAACCACTCTCTCGGGCTCACCCTCACTCCAGCTCTACTCCCTCTGTCTCTTTCTCTCTCTCTCTCTCTCTCTCTCTCTCTCTCTCTCTCTCTCTTCATCTTTGTTCTTTAGACACTCTAGTTCTCCAGACCTTTCCCACAAACTATATGTAACACAGGGTGAATGAGGTTGAGTAAGCATTATTTCCCCCACAAGTCAACTTGTGAAACTTGTTTTTAGGAGAAAAAACATATACAGTCCTGTGCAGAAGACTGCGGCGCCGGAGAAATACAGTATTTAAAAAGCTGTTTATTTGGACAGTCAGGGTTTTGTTGCTCAGAGAAACACAAAAGCAGAAAAATACTGTTTTATGGATGCCAGTCTTGAGTGACTTAGCCCAAACCTCTCCTCAAGGAAAGGGGGGCTGATCAGTTATCATCCAATACCTGGTTTGTTTTTTTCCATGTTTCATTAAGTGTTATCATGTGTGCTGGTGGTGTATCTTATTGGGGTGAATCTATTTGATGACTGTGAGCAGGTATGGTCAAGATAAAGAGATAAATGGTTTTAAACTGTTTGATTAAGCATCAATTGCGCAGTGCTGTTTGTATTTGTAAACTGCCCATTGAATGTTTGAGACAGAGCATTTTGAAATGTGTTATAACTAGAAAAGTAATGGCAACATCCATTTGACGCGCCTCCTCTTTCCATTCTCCTGGGCTCTGGGTTCATGGTTGCAGATGGTTGTGATCATTGACGGGTGAAATATAGAGAGCCACTGCTGTCACTATGTGACATCTAGTTAGTTAAGCTACTTAGCTAAAACATTAACTAGATGAAACAACAAAACTGTCACCTAACCAGCATTAGCACATAAGATAGACAAAACGAAAATATGATTGTTATTTTAAGCCACGCCCCTAGTGGTATGCTGATGCTGCAGAATAAGACATCAGTCAAACTGCAGTCACTACGCTAGCGCTTCCTCTCAGAGATAAGAGCAACACTTCTTAATGCTTTGCCCTTGTGTAGTGCCCTTGTCTCTTTTTGGCTGACAGCAGTGCCTCTCTATGACTGCCGGTAAATACAGGTTTGGAAGTCTTTGATAGTTTAGTAGTAGGAAAAAAGAATAACCTACTTCTAGTTCTTAGAAGGCTAGTCAGGTGAGCAGTTGTATCATGTCGTTGCTGATCAGTGATCATCGTTATATATTGTTAGCGTTTATAGAACACAAAGTAAAATGGCGTTTTGGTGGTCTGTCCTATATGACGTTACTGTATGCTAATTACATCACTAACATTAACATGCCTAACGGGGGGATAGCAAGCTAACATAATGTAGCAGCAAATCAAGAAGCTTGGACATCATGCTGTTTAGTAGCTATGCTAACATTACTAACTTAAACCTTGCTTGTTACTAGAGTTACCCTTACTAGCTACTTGCTTTCAATCTGAACAACAACAAAGTGAATTAAAGCTGCTATGAAACTTTCAGTTGACGATGATCTGTTCACCAGCTTGTATTGCAAATTTCCATTGCACCTTAAATGGTGGAAATTCAGCAGCTGGCAAAAAGGAAGCTAACTTCAGTCTCATTTGAAAATGATCATCAACCCCAGCAGACAGCTTGGTTTGAAAGGATATGAAAAATGCCAGTGTCCCCTTTACACAGTGTTAATTTTGGGGTGTAAATATTAGCAAGTCAGGACTGTGATGTAGCCGTTTTGAAGGCCTCTTTTGTGCATGCTTGATTGTAGTATGAGGAGGAGACAGCAGTGTTTGAGGTTTACAAAATGTCAGTGCTATGGATCAATCTCTCATTATTCAGTGGTAGTCTTCTATTCTAGGGCCCCTGTTCGAACAACAACACTGAAGAATTTGAATCTTATGTTGCAGCTGTATGTGTGAAGTTAACAAACCCTAAGCATTTACGCATTCTGCATTTCCTGTATGCCTTTAAAAAGAAAACGTAACGTGTGTTGTGTTAATGTGTGGGGTTAAACTTTGAGTGCTAGAACAGGTGTAGGCTCCCTACTAATGAAACTCCCCCAGCGAACGTGTGCAAGAGGTGTTCTCACTTTTTTTTTAGAGGAGTCCTTTTGTCCTTGTACTTAAATAATTATAGCCCTCATAATGCTTACATGATGTGTAATGTGGCAAGGGCACGTTTAGAGTGTTGTGTTAATTGAATGCCTCTTCCAGAGTATGATTCCTGTAAGGTCTAGCACTTTCACGATCTTGGCCAGTGAAGAGTGTCTGTTTCAATTTTCCAAAGGGGTTGAATTAACACTAATTCCAGAAGCTAATCTTGAAATAATACTGCTTAATCACTCTTAATAAAACTGCGGTTCACCTTGGCTGCCGGATAGCTGCTTTATCAGATCATTGAGCTATAATTGGTGCTGTGAAACCTGGGAGCTTTTCTGCAGGGATTTGGGATTTTCTCAACTTTATGGTGCAAAACGTGGGCCTAACCTTGGAGCGGCTGACCTCTGTGCCACACACGCTCAGCTATAACCCTGAAAAGGCTTTTAAAGCCGGAGACTGGAACCAAACGCAAACAGCTAAATGTCAGACGAGGACGTTGTTTACACAGTGCTTGTAGGATTTTGTTGATGGTTTAATTTGAGCTCTGCATTCTTCCCAGAGCCGAACTTTCTACAAAGGTTCATGCTAGCATGGTTTAGAGCTTGTTTATAGCTGCTTGTTTCATGTGACTTCTATCCATAGCTGGGTTGAGTACTTTGAAAATATAGTGATGGCTGAACACTGAATAGAGCTAAATGTAGATAGTCACATCTTTCTTACCTAAAGAGTACGAGTTTACACATCAGAACACTGAGATTAATATATGACTTGTTGGTTTATTAGTCTAATCAGACCTTAAGTCCAGACCAGAGCTCAGTAACACTGAGATTAATAACTGATCATCACACTGATGTATCAGTATACTCAGACTCTAGCAGAGCTCAGTAACACTGAGATTAATAACTGATCATCACACTGATTTATCAGTCTACTCAGACTCTAGCAGAGCTCAGATGTATCATATCTGATCATCACACTGATTCAGTCTACTCTAGCTAGCAGAGCTCAGTAACTCTGAGATTATCTGATCATCACACTGATCATCAGTAACACTGATTTATCAGTCTACTCAGACTCAGACTCTAGCTCACTGAGCTCAGTCTATCAACAGCTCAGACTCTGAGATTAATAATCTGATCATCACACTGATTTATCAGTCTACTCAGACTCTAGCAGAGCTCAGTAACACTGAGATTAATAGCAGAGCTCAGTAACACTGAGATTAATAACTGATCATCACACTGATTTATCAGTCTACTCAGACTCTAGCAGAGCTCAGTAACACTGATATTAATATCTGATCATCACACTGATTTATCAGTCTACTCAGACTCTAGCAGAGCTCAGTAACTCTGAGATTAATATCTGATCATCACACTGATTTATCAGTCTGAGTTTATCAGTCTACTGATTTATCTCACTCAGACTTTAGCAGAGCTCAGCTCAGATAATAATATCACACTGAGATCAGATCTATCAATAGCAGAGCTCAGTAATACTGAGATTAATAACTGATCATCCACACTCAGTCTACTCATAACTCTAGCAGAGCTCAGTAATCATGATCATCATCACACTGATTTATCAGTCTACTCAGACTTTAGAAGAGCTCAGTAATACTGAGATTAATAACTGCTTATCATACTGATATAGGCTTTAGCAGTAACCACAGTGTTTGTAAAAATGTTGTTTGTACATCAAACAATTACCTGTTCTATTGCTCATTTTTTTCCTGTACTATTCAAAGATTGCTGACACCTGAAACATCCTATTTTGCTTGCCATTATTCATTTCATATTATTTTTCTAACTTTACACTGTTGTTTACCAGAAGACAATTATCCTGCTGTGTTTGTCATCATGGTATGGACCACATGCCCTAAAACATTAAAATGGAGAGATTTAATGATGCACAAGAATCTATGAACTAGGTGTACAAGATCCATACATATCATTACTGTGAGCTGTCTTGTGCTCAACCACATGGAATCATAAGTTATATTTGCTGTGGTGATGTGATGCATTACTTCCACACTAATTGTGCTCATTATGATCACATAGCCACTTATACATCATGTGTCTGATCATAGGTCACATCTGAATGTGTGTTCACATAGCAGGTAAGCTTCCAAAACAAAAGCTCCAGACCCTGTAATGTAAGCGTAACCTTTGAGTATCAGATTTTGTATGTATGTGTGCAGATGAATGGACTCGTATTGGGGGTAGTATAGTGCATTTGTGACAGACATGGTGCATGCAGCCCTGCTGGGACCTTGTGTCCTCTGAGCCATGTAGCCCCCCTCCTTCCACATCCTCCAGTCCCCCTCAACCACCCTCCTCTCCAGCCTCTAAAGGGCCAGGTTGTCGCAACTGCTCCCTGGGGTCAGCCTTCCTGAGCAAAGGCCAAGACCCAGCACACACATAATTGGATTCATTTCTCCATCACAGTGCAGTTTGATTGTTCTGAATGGAGTGTGAAGATCCTTCCTTCAGGTGCAGCTTATGATAAACTGAACATGTACTCTAGCTTTTATTAGCTGTGTGAGAACATCTCGCATGCCTTCCGGTGGCCATGTAGAAGCGGTCTACCGTGCGGCTGTGTGGCTTCCTGTCTTTAATGCATAGGCAATGGCATCAGTGCTTATGTAAAGCGTCTGCATCGGCCATTCATGTACCCTGGTGGGGGGGGTGTGAAGAGTGTGCTGAGGCAGTACCACATCCTTTTCACGCAGAGTAAGCAGGCTTTGTAGATGGGCGCATGTGGGCTAAGTGAAATGCTATCACTCCGGCACTGTGTAATTAAGTGTTTTGTGTTTGCTTTTGTTTTGCAGGAGGCTGCCACGTTTGCACGGGAGCAGGGTTTCGAGGTAAGTGGACGCAGGATCACACGCGCTAAACAGATCCTAAAGGATTATTTTTCAGCTGATAATGAAGTTCTTTTTCGGACAGTGATTGATGCGCTATTATACTCCCTTGGCCCCCTCGCAGTGGTCGCCATAGCAACCTGGCAGTCGTCATGGTTTCTTTGTTCAGCCAATGCTGCCGCTCTCTCTCTCTCTCGCTCTCGCTCTCTCTCTCGCTCTCTCTCTGTCTCTCTCTCTCTACCCTCTCGCTCGCTCACTTGCTCGTGAACACACACATTTTCTTCACTGCTCCCTCACACACATACACCTCTCTAGCCCCCCTCCCCCCTTCTCTCTCTCTCTCTCTCCTTTTCTGTTATGACGCATTCCTCCCAGGTCTGCACCCAACATCGCCTACAGATGTTATTTATTGAATTTTGAGAAAGCTCTTGGGAGCAGAGAGAGCAGTCCTGAGGGGCCGGCTGAGCATGGGGCGCGATTGGCAGGTGGCTTTGTTAAGGAGCCCACCTTGTTAGCTTCATTAGGGCTGTGTGAGGATTCGCTGCTCAGCTGTGGTATTATCCTCAATTATGCAGTGCTGTAAACCCCCCCCCACCCTTCCTCCCCTTCCCCAAAACCTCATAAATACTGGATCACTTCTCCCTGTAGCCTCCGAATATGTAAACAAAGTGATTGGCCGTGTTAGCACATAACATGTCAGAGTAATAAGAGTTATCTGCCTGAATAAGGGGAGTTGGTGGTGGTGGGGGGGGTGCCGTCTAATGCAGGCATCTCTGCACTCAAATTCATGAGGGGGGGTGCACTGTCCTGTGCTGTTAAATGTAAATTCATAAGGAAAGTAAATGTGAGTTTAGGAACGTTATGCTTAAATAATTGAAGTGGCTTATCTCTCTCTTTTTTTTTTTTTTTTTTTCTTTTTTTTTCGCCAACTGCAGAGCTATCCGCCTGAATGTGTTTCTTCTCGGTATGAATAATTGTCTTCCAGGATCACTCAAGGTGCGATCGACGTGACTGGAATGCAGAGCAGATCCTGGCAGCAGAGTCAGTTAGAGAGAGAGAAAGGGAGAGAGAGAGCGAGCAGGAGAGATACAGAGAAAAGGGTGAGGGCGGGAGCGATGGAGAGCAAGTGCGGAGGGAGAGAGAGACGAGGATGGGTTGGTGAGCCAGAGAGGGAGAAGAAGAGAGGAGGGGGGTGAGGGCTTGCTTTGCACAGAGTAAATATATAAATGGCAAGCACTGTCACACACTGTGAGTACCTCTTCACTGATGTCACGCACGTCAAGTTGATTTAGGGCTCATGAGCAAAGGGGGGAAAAAAAGAAGCATTTTTAACATACGAGCCCTTAGCCTGCTTTTGTCTTGGAAGCCCACATCTGAACTCGGGCTGTGGCAATGTGGATGAAGGAGAAATATAAACGTGTAAAGGCCCAGCAGAATTGGCCCACTGTATATCTCTAAATAGTCACCCCCCCCCCTTCTTTTTTCTTTTCTGAAATGTATTCATGCGCTCTGAGACACCTCCACACATCAGCTGACTTTCCACATCAGCTAGTCAGGCAAAAGGCTAAGGAGCTTTCACACTGACACCACCAGATTGACTCTCTGTGCTTCAGTTCACAGTGCTTCAGAAGTGCACATCACCACTTCTATTAAACCACAGAAAGCGCCTACAGCTCTGCTCCCTCACAGGCCCTCCAGAGAGAGCGAGAGATATATATTTTTAAGCCTCATTTTCTACTACAGAACAAATAAATAGTCAACATGTTGCCTGAGCCTGTTACTTTGATTTGTTTATCAGGGTTTATTCACAGATTTAGGATTTACATCCTAGTGATGTCCTTTCCAGCTGCATCAATCTCTATCAATAATATTCCATCATTCTATCAACAATCTAATCAATATTCTTCATTTTTTATTACTATTGTTGTTGTTATTTTTATTTCGTCAATGACAAAGTCCTTCATAGACCCACATTTGCAAGATCAAATTTCTCTGAAAGGGTTCCACCAGCTGACAGTCCTGGAGAAGAGGAGGTGGTTTCACAATACTTCCCATCTTGTGAAAATGTGTGCGAAATCCCGGGCTCTAAATAAGTGAAAATCAAACACATCTGCTCAGCCTCGATCCAATCTCCATGCCTCAGAGATGGGCGGCTTGTTAATAAATCAATTTACATCTCAAGAAGGTAGATAAGAGTGTGTTATTTTTCTCCTGTATTGAACCATCATTAGAGCGGGCACGCAGTGTGATCTGATCCTCATCTGTTTTACTTAAATAGCCTTAGATGTTGAATCTGCCGCAGGGTAATTGAATGTTCTATTGGCTGCTGTTCCTCTGACAGATGACAATGGAGGAGTCGTTTTATTAGCTTTAATATGGATACAGAATTGGACACCCTAATAAGAGTGGATTTTTTTCTTTTTGCCTTCTGTTCTTTTATTATTGTTATTATTCCTTTCTTCATTATTAAATGATGTGATAACCTTAAGCTCTTATGAACAGAGGGAGAAGCACTGAATGGCAAAGTATTGTGCATAAGCATAATTAAGCCTTTACAATAGTCCTGCAGGAGTTTTTTTTTTTTTTTTTTTTTTTTTAGGTCAAATATTTGCATAGCCACTTCTGTGGTCCAATGATCTAACGCAATTATTGAGTAACCAGAAGTAGACAGTGAAATTAATATGTTGATATGTGTCTGAGACCTTGCCAAATGTGTGAGGATCAGGGAGTATAGATAGACTGCTCAAATCTGGCCATGTGTTGCGAAAAATGACTGTGCGCCATTCACATGTACAGCAGCTTGAAAGCGCTCTTTAATCTCCCCATGCTGAAACAATAAGGAAGCAGAGTAAGCTGACGAGTGCAGTCCTGATCACTGTGTGCATGTGTACGTTGTGTTGTTTTTTACTGCACCCTTGGGCTATCATCTTGACTCTGGATGGTTTTCAATTCAGTCACACTGACAAATTGCCTTCACCGAGTCTTGCAATCCTCTGCAGTGTTAGTCTCTCCATTAGCCCTGACTCGCTCTCCCTCACTACTACGTTTCTGTCGCTCTCTCCTGATGTGGAACCTTAAACCTTTTAGGGGTGATTACAGACTGTGTTTGGGGAAGCCATTTCAAACCCTCAGCTAATTTACTTTAAAAGCGCCCTTGCCAGTAGGGAAATGGCATCATGGTATACCCCCTGCCCTGTCCGCTGGTGTCTGCATTAGAAAGAGGCACGTTTAAAAAAAAAAAAATATATATATATATATATATAACTTTTTGGATGGGACATGATATGCGTTATGATATTTCATGGATTTTTGAGCGCCAGTCGTTTCATGTATATTAATTGGAATATTCTTTATTTAGTAAAGAATAGTTAGACTTTAGTTATATTTAGTTAGACTGTTTTGAACATTTGAGAAGTGATTTGACAAAATGAATTCCCCATGTCTACTGTTCCATGACCTTTGCTAAAATACTTCACAAAGTATTTCTCAGTATTGAACCTTGTGAGGTACAAATAGTTAGTTATTTTGACAGTGCACATCAGACTGCGTTTGGTCTCCAGAAGCCAGCGTATCAGATGCCGTTTTGACAGTAGTTATTCAGTAGCTTACCTGGCGCATCTCATTTAGCTCACAGAACACTGTAAAGAACTGTCAAACAGTTGAACAAGTACAGTCCACAGCGGACTATAGACTATAAGACAAAACCACAACAACAACTATGTTACACAGTGTCGGTTGACTTTGGTTTGGCATTGAGTGGAAAGAGAGTGTGGTAGGAGAGATGGTTACTTTTTTTTAAAAATATCTTTAGTCACATGTAAAAGCAATTAATGTTGTGCTTTGCTTTTAGAAAACAAACTGCTAAAATGATGCATATGATTTGTTTTGTCTAACTAGTATTTTGTTTATAGTTTAATAAAGTAAATGAGGATTAAAACCTGTTTGAAATGTTCTGACACGCAGTGTCTTTTACCTAGTATGACTAAATGGTGGTGGTGATGGTTATATAAATAGCCTGCTCCCTATGGCCATTCTGTAGTTATTAATTTCAGGGCTTTTAAGGGTTAAACAGAACAAACTGACCTATCCCTGCTCCCTGCCTGTGTCTAAACACTTAATTAGTTCATAATAACTGTTGCTAAATTGAACAAACTTGGGATTGAATTGAATTGAAGATCATATGCACATGCATTTTATTATTTAGCCCATTTATGAAGCTTTACAGAACTTCTTATACCACTTAATCGATAAGTGTGTCCTTTCAGTTTCTATTAGGACACCTACATTCAGAGTTATTTATTTATTTCAAATAATATTTATTGCTTTTTGCTCAGTTCAGTGCGGTAACGATTTAAGATGGAAAGTCTGTGTTTTGTATAAACCATAAACAAACACTTATGCAGCTTTTTTTTTTGATTGATTGATTGATTGATTGGTTGAAATTTTTACCAGCATTCTGTTAAATTTGTCCAATCTAGCATCTGTGGGTGGAGCATTGATGAGTCGGTTACGTTCTCATGAGCTCATGGCATTGTTATCTCTTCATCTTTCAACACTAGGGTAAAGCCTTTGACACCTACACTGCTTGGAAGCCTATGCTAAGCCACTTTTCAAACACTTAGTCAGTGAGCGTTATGGAAATATTGACATTACTTATGCCCAGAAGTGTGTTGCAATGCAAGTTATCATAGTAGCGATATCAAACCATCATATCACTCCCACCGCTAATAGGAAACCTCTTTTACTCCCAGAAGAGCTCTTGCCCGTTTCTCACGCTGGTCCAGGGGATCTGGTTGTGATGTGCCTTGATGGGTTAATTATGAGAGGAGCTCTGACAGTTGATATTCAGATCAAAGTGAACAGACCTGGGAGCTTTTCTCAGTTCCCTCAGGCACATACGGCGTATTCACACCAGCAGATAGCTATGCAGAGATAAGCGTCTGAGAGCGAGGCGGGAAGGCTAACACAGCCCCCCCGACGCACGCTCACCCCTCCCCGAAATCTCTCTCTGAACCCCCTTGCTCTTTTCCTCCCTTTCTTTTACTGTCCCCTCATACACACTCCTCCTCCCCTTCATAATACAGCCAGCTCCCTAAATTGGATGATCCTTTAGAAGTGAAATGATCAAGAGAGCTCCAGAGGTATTCCAGTTTTACTAATGAAGCCCTGCTTTCTAACAAGTCACACGCTTGCACACTGTAATCGTAATTGAAATGCCAGCCAGGGTTAAAGACAAACTGTGATCTCAGGCTGGGAAAAAAGAAAAGACTTAATATTCACTACCATTCAAAAGTTTGGAATCATTGTTTTATTAGACACCCAGCGTTTGGTAAAGTGCCGCAGAGAGAAATTGTCATCAGTCAACTCTTGTATGTGCACCTTCACAACTTTATTTATTGGCTGGTACTTAGTGGAAACTAATAGTAGACAATAGTAGTTAATTAACAAACAGATAGATGCTAGTTTGCAGGTGACGTACCAAATGCTAAAGCTTTCCAAAGAATCTTAAGATAGTCCAAATATCTCTAGCTTGAAAGAGGAGAGCTCTACCAACAAATATGTAAATAAATACGTGGGTAAATGTGTCGGGAATTATGCGCTAAGCTTCATATTATTCAAAAACACTTGAATTTTTTGAAAATTAATATCCGTTTTGCAGTTTTTAATGAGTGTGGTGGACAGCACCCTCAAGCTTGGGCACATGGGCACATATCTGTCATAGGTGTTCATTTGAGTTGATATATGGTGACTACATAGGCCATATTATTAATTGATCCTTCATGCTCAGTATATGGGGGCCACTGTCATCTAGGAAGGGACCACTCCCATCAGGATATAAAATGTTTCGTTGTAGGGTAAAGGTGATGCATCTGAATTACCAGGCTAATTTGCAGTGACCTTTCCTGCTAAAAGGACAAGCAGACTCGAGCCATGGCAGCTAATGCCTTCCAAAGCATAAGAGTCACTGGACCTCCTCAATGTAGGGGTTAGACATTCAGGCCTGTACCATTGTCTCGGTGTACACACATGCACTCGCCCACTTTGTGGAGAATATGACGAAGAATGAGTCATCTGACCACACTGCATTTTCACAGCTTTTTCCCTTTAGACCAGTGGTCACCAACCCCCCCTCCTTCAGAGCTGAGACCTGTGGCAAGCGTGTTGCCCAACTCTTAACTCTTACGTGTCTGAAGCAGCCAGTCAGTTAATTAGCTGGAGAAGATGTGGCAGATCATGCACTGCAGAGCTTCTATAATATCTCTCTAGGTAGTTGTGGACACAATGTTCTTGCTCACAGTCTGTCAGTGCAGTCCTGTATCGACAGTCTCAGTCACCTGAGGAACAGCTGCTCCTCTGTTTTTCCTTACATATGCGCAATCATCTACTGCAGCTACTCCAGCCCTGTTTGCTGGTGGCTTCCCTGCAGACCTAAATGCAGATTTATTTACTTTTACTGTTCCTATTGAAACTTTAGCCAACTGAGCCATTCTTTGTGGAGACTGAAACTCCAGGCAGTTGTGGCCCCAGTGAATAGCCTTCCTTCAAGGTCACTTTTATCTTTTCCTCTTCCCGTCTTCATTGTCGTCTTGCCCATCACCTGTCTGCATTAAGCAGGACTAAGTAGGATGTTAATTGCTTAATTGTATTTTGCAATACACCTGCCTGGAAGCGCCTGCACTTATGTTTTTTCCATTTCAGGTTTTTCCTTAAATGTGTCACCTGCTTGTGTATGTAGGCGGTGAGTAGGAGACCATCTCTGGCTGCTCCAATTTCTGCAAAACATCTGTTTTTCGATGAGTGTTTGCTTTAGCCTGAATACATATAACAGACCTCTCTGCTTTTTACAAGCTCTGTAAGCATTCACATCCCTCTCTCTCTCTCTCACTCTCTTTCTCGCTTACTCCCTTGTGTGTGTAATGAAACACCTCCAGTCTTTTCTCTCTCTTCAGGAAAAAGCTGTTTGACATAAAGAGTTGCATTTCTGATTTGCATTGTGTTGGGGGCCAAGAAAAGGGAGTAAAAAATGAATGAGTAATCTTATCCATGCATGTCGGACATTTAATCTGTGTTTGCCACGACTGCGAAGTCGGCAAAGAATGAAGCTTGTGTTGAATGGTAGCAGTTTAGAGACTCTGCCCGAGTAAGTCCCCAGCATTTAACACCCTATAGGGGGTGTGTGCAAGACTGCGAGTGCGTTTTTGCATTTTTGCCTATAGCTGCTGTGTCTCACCTGAAGTTTTGATGTTTGCGGTTCCAGGAGAGGTTGTACCTGTCCACCTTGTGTGCGTCCTGTCAGCAGAATGCTGCAGAGCCACAGTCAGTGACACATTTATTGTGTGCAGTCAGCCGATACTGTAAAAGTAGAACTTTTTTATTGAGCCCATAGAGCTGGTTTAAAAAAAAAAAAGGCCCACCAAATTAAAAGCCGTCTGCAGCCCGGGTCTTGCCTTGGGCCAGTTCTGTCTGGCCGGGGCTTTTTCTACAGCGGTCGTGATTATCTGCTCAGTTTTAGATTCTCTATATGCTGGTGCCAGTCCTAATCGGAATACTGTGTTAACCTTCCCCAAAGCAGCCCCTATTAATGATTACATCCATATTTATGAAGGCGCTTTACACCGAGGAAAATCTTTTTGCAGCGTTTCAATTAAATGCAGATTGTTGCTGTTTCTGAGGCTAATGTTTGACGCTACGTTAAATCATTTATGTTGGATTCATTGCTGTAAAAACAAGGTTTTTTTTTGAAGGGGGGGTTGCCCCTTTTTTTCTTCCCACTTTATCGCTGACCTCGACTGGTGTGCCAGCACCAGTCTCAGCACGATCGAAGAGTAAACCTGTGTTGACCAGCGGGGTAGACCCACACTGAATTCGATAAGTGTTATTTGTTTGTGTGGCTGCGATATGTGCCGCGGGCTTTGATGGATTTGGGAGCGCTGCAGTAGGTTGATTGAATCTGGTCTTTAGCGCGCTAATTGAAGTTGGCCAGACTTGCAGAAAAGCCAGGTTCTTTCCCCAGAGCTTGTCGGAGCAGGGGTGAGGGGGGTGCAGAGGTGTGGAAGCAGCTGGCCCTGCCTGGGAAGCCGCACCACTCCCCCATTAACAAAACTGTCAAGGGCTGCTGGCTGCCATGGCCAAGCAGCTTCTCCTCCTTGCTCTTGGCATGGACACGAGTGGACATGTGACAGACTCAGAGCTTTGGCAGGGCCCCGATGCCTCTGCCCCTCTGACTGGGGCTTTGTGCATGGAGGTGTGTGTGTGTGTGTGTGTGTGTGTGTGTGTGTGTGTGTGTGTGTGTGTGTGTGTGTGTGTGTGTGTGAGAGAGGGAGAGAGAGACAGAGAAAGGAAGCCACCAGCTCTCAACCCCCAACACCCCCCCGACTCCTTCTGTCCAGTGCCAGCTGGGAGGTGTGAGGATTAGGAAATGCAGATGATCTCACCCAGCTCAGCAAACGTCATATATGCACACAGGCCTTTTCAAACGTCCCCTCGTTCCCTCTTGTCTCCTCCTAATTTCTAGTTTCCTGGAAAATGGTGCTCTGTCCTTAAAAATGGATTAAGGCCACTACTAATAACACACGTCTGACTTGTACATCCTGTGCAAGCTATACAAGCAGATGAGTTTCTTCAAGCGGTTATCGATATAGGTATAGATTAGAGGGTAAGGGCACTGCTGCCCTTCACGCAGATGACTGGGTTCCATTCCCTATGCCTTGGGCAAGACTCTTAACTCTGCATTCACCTACATCCAAGCAATTTGCTGTAAATATTAGCATCTGTCCTAGCCATAAATGTAAATGAGTTAGATGAGCATTAACTGAAATTGTCTTATCAGCATGTATATTACCCTATATTGTCCTTCTCGGTTTTGTAATACTGTATGTGCTCATCATGTGATATGATGGTCCTTTGATGTCAAAGGTGTGTTCAACTTGAGAACATTTGCTCTATTTGCAGACAAAAGACATTGAGGAGATTGCCAAGAAAGCCCAAAGCCTACCCAAGGTGAACAAGAAAAGACAGAGAATTGTGGTCTTCACCCAGGGCAAGGAAGGCACCGTAATGACCAAAGGTATGTAAAGTTGACCTTCATCTGCTCAGTTATTTAGCCATTTCTAAAGCATGTATTCAGGGCTCCTGGGATCAGAACCATCTAGATGGAAAATGACTTCAAAGGAGCTCTTAGAGTGGGGGAAAAAGCGGCACATGTCCTTTCACCCTTTTACTTATTTACAGTAGGCATGATGTTGATAGATTTCCTCTGTAAACATTTGTGAATAGCCCCAAACAAGGTCATCTTAAGAATAGAATGCCGTTTTCTCTGGCGGCTTTCGCTGTTGCTCTGTGTGAAATGAATTCACCCTTGGCAATGACCTCCTATCTCTCAGATGCAGAATTTGAATCCAAAGGGCTGTAGCAGTCGGAGACATTGCTATGGTAACTGAGTGGTGGGGGATGGTTCAGCGGAGTTGATAAGTTTAACTGAATAGTGGAGAAAGCATAGCAGTTGTAGCTGATTAAGCCAGCAGGGTTTGCAGTTCAAAGCAGGGTGGTGGGTTTGGGGGGATTGGGGGTGCTGAGAACTTTCTGTTTCTCTCCTCCTGCACCTGGCACACCGACTGCTTTTTCTTACATGCTCTCAGCCACAGCCCGGATTCACACCAGTCTTGTTTGTTCAGGATAATTTCATTTTATTGCCTTCTGTCTTTACACAGAACTGCGTTGACAACTTTCATTCGGACAGGATTTTGGAGTTTGAGAATATGCGTATGGTTGTATTCATGTATTTTAAAGGGGATCTATTACGCTTGTCCTGTTGTTCCCCTTTCCTTTCGTGTGTTGTGTAGGTTTTTGTGTATGTAAATGCTCTGCTTGGTGTAAAAGAGGAACATTGTCCCACAGAAACTACTTTTCCCATCCACATTAAATGCCTTGTAGGAATTTCAGCCCTTTTGCTTTGTCATGGAATGATGCAATATTACTGACACAGAGTTGATGCAAAGTGAATGATACAATAACTTAACATGCCCTCACACAACACTAATGCTTCCAATTAGAAGAGTGGATAAGACCTCAAACAGAGCGGCTCTGACAAAGGGCCAATATATTAAGATATTATATTAAATATATTAAGATAAATATTGTGTTTTTGGAACAATTAAGCATGCACATCTGCTCTAGTAGACCCCGGAAAACAAGATTATACACAATAAGGGCAGTGAACCAAATAGGTCCCTATTAAATTTCAATGCATTTTTTTGTACACTAGTGCAAAATACGATTGTAGTAAAGAGAAGAGAGCACTGTATGAAGCTTGTTATTTTGTGTCGAGTTGCGGCATAGGATGTTTGATTTACATTTACATTTACGGCATTTAGCTGATGCTCTTATCCAGAGCGACTTACAAGGGTAATCATACTACAGGGAGGCCAGTGTGGTGTTAGGAGTCTTGCCCAAGGACTCTTATTGGTGTAGCACAACACAGTCACCCAGACTGGGATTCGAACCCCAGTCTCCCACGTGGTGGTGGTTCCCTGGTGGGTAGCGGTGTTATCCACTGAGCTACACTACACTACACACTACACTGATTTGTGATTCAGTCCACTGTATCTGTAGTTCTGTTTTAGGATCAAATGTTGTGTAATGTTTTAAACACATAAGCTTTCTCTAAAGGTTTGACTGTATAGCATTGTGGTGAACAGCTTGCACATTTGGTTCTTGTGTTGATACATGTATTGTTGGGATGTGCTATATAGCAGTATATTGCATTTATTCATATGTAATGAATTGTCATTTGTGTTCTGCGTTATTTATTTCCATAAGCACCAGGTTCCCAGATTTCAAAGCCAATTCCCTAGGTGTCTAAGTGAACTTTGTCAGTAAGTTGATTCTGACATGTAATTGTACTTATAATTGCATCGTCTATACTCAGTCACATGTTATTAATGGCTCCTGAGTGACACTGAGCCCCCAGGAGAGACGCTTTCCCCATCCCTGCATGTACCTGTTGGCCTCTAAGTCTAATCTTCTTCACAATTCCACCTTACGGGATTGGAGTGCTGTGGAACACGCCGCTTGCAGAGCTCTGTCTTATACCACTTCCACAACATGTTACCAGAGTAAAGCTGCAAAGCTGGCTGTATCGGTTCCACCACGCTGCCTTTATCACACAAACGCTAATAGCATTAGTCCCCCTGGGCTGATAAGGGCGTCAAGCAATTGCTACTCCTGTAAAGCCTCATCAGAGGAAAGTGCTACAAGACAATCCTCAACGTTTTTTTCCCCTTCTTTTGCTGAGGAACTGCCAGTTCTGCCTCCTGTTCTGGAAAAAGGCTCCAGCTAAGTTTAAGCCAAAGCGTAAGCTTTAGAGAAAAGACCCTCCTGGAGGCGGTTTTCGCAGGGCTGATGAATGGCTGCCTGGGCTAGCCTCTCGCAGCCCTTTCATATGAAGCTGTGGGGTTAGTGGCAGCCCCTGGTGAACCCTATATGAAACGTGTGATGAATGTTAGGAGGACGAGGAGTGCATGTACAAGGGTGTTGCTCATAAAAAAAAAATAAAGACGGGGGGGAAAAAACAGCAAACTTGATAAATGTCAGGCGAGGTATGAGCCCGGAATAAGTGGGTTCAAATAGCAGGGGCGACAGAAAGAGAGGGAGGACATTGTTATTGCTCCCTGTAGCCTGCGCCAATAAACATCAATATAAAAGAGAATTAAAGATTTGCTCAACCTCCCAGAGGCTGCACTCTGATGCTGTCTGATCCCCACATTTCATTTGCAATTTGCTCTCTGCGCGGGGATGTGATCATTCAGCAGCCTCTGAATGTCAGGATGAAGTTGTTTTAATGATGATTAAGAAGGCTGCGATGATGGGCCCTGGGGCCAAAGCTCCAAAGAGATGCGGATTTGTTATTGTTGAGTTCCTTTATGTTCTTTATCTCTCCTTTCTCTCACTCTGTCTTTCTCTCTTTCTGCCTCTCACGGCGTTAAACGGGAGCCATCCTCACCCTTTCACATTAATTTCCTTAATGAAGGCTGCCAGGGAAGAGCCCTTAATGAAGCACCTCTGTGACACTGCTGAACACGGCCTGGCCCTGCTGACGCACCTATTACAGGCTCAAATTAAGGCCACTGAGCCCACAGTCTTTGATCTAACGTTGGCTGAGTGTGCAGGGTCGTCCAGAGGCTGCGGCGAGGATGAAGGGGCTTGGCTGTGTCATGGTGGAGGAGGGGGGTCTGTGATGTACTACAGTAGTATACCTTGCCCCCCCCCACCCCTTTTATTCTCCGCAAACAAGCATCAGAGATGCTACACGCATTAATCAGGTAGTGTGAAGCTAACTGGCTGAGCCAGGGGGCTGCTCTCAGGCTGATAAGGCGACGACCTGTGTGTAAGCACTGCTGGAGCTCGTAGCTTTCCAGCTATAGCCTGATTCAGCTCTCTGATTTATCATGATGATAAGTAATTCATCTTGGCTATCTGAAAGCAGGATTCCTTTCAGATAACCTTTGCCTCACTCCATTTTTATATCACACCAATAAAACTAACAGAGGAGGAGTATGCTGTCGTTGTCATAACTAAAGCTTGTGTGTGCAGAATGGAAGCTTTATAGGAGAAGCAAAAGTTCAGAAGGAATTTGAACCGTTTCACATAAAAGCAGCTGGAAGTGTCAAATTACATTAAGGAGGAGGCTTGTTATGCTGTTCTGGCTTTGCCTTTTTTTGCCTGTGTTGTAGTTTTTTGTGCATTTAAACAGTCTGCAGAGTTATAAAGCCCAAAGTACATGCCAGAGGGAGAAACCCTCTCCCACAGAAACCACTTTTCCCAGCTGCCTGAAACGCCTCATTGGAATTTCAGCCTTTTCCTAAGTTACAAGGTGACATCATCTCATAGCACAGATCTCATTACTGGCCTACTGGCAAGCTTAGCTTCCCCTCACATAACAGACAAGAGAGCTAAAACTGTAAAAACCTGTCTACCTTGCCAAGGCGAATCAGGTCTACCAGGATGGAAGTCTTTCTGGATGGGACTCAGGGTGCGGAGGAACTTGTACCAGGATGCCACTCTGTTGGCTGACCAATCAGAACTGAGCTTAAAGACACGGAAGCTCTAATACAGCGTTTCAGACAGTATGTACACAGATTTACAGAATGAGAAACATGTATGTGTTTTTGGAACATTGAAGCATGTAAATCGATTCTAGTAGACAAAATAAAGTTACTGAACTTTGAAAATGAGCATAACTGGTCCCCTAAGGAAACTGCCTAGAAGGTTTTGATGTGACAGTGATAAGAACGAACGTGCATTTTCATTCAGTGTGTGTTGTGATTCTGCAGGCATGGCTAAGCCTGGCTGACAATATATGTCTTTCCAGAACTCCTTTTTGCATTTAGAGTTGCTTACCTTAAACTGGAATTCTTAGAGAATGTGTCTAATGCTGAGTTGTATGTTGTGATTTACCTGCTCTTAATGGACTCCCCAGAGAAGCCTTTTGGTTTCACTCTCTGTTTTTCTCCATCTGTAAGCCCTCTACAAAGGTCATTATGCACTAATAAACACACAACCCCCCTGTGTGTGTGTGTGTGTGTGAGAGAGAGAGAGAGAGAAAGAGAGAGAGAGAGAGGAAAAAAAAAACAAAACCTGGTTCTTTTTCAGTCACTCCCTCCCACTTTAGCGCACACTCACACCTTTGTCATATTATGTTAGGGTTATTATTCTGTAATGTCTGTCTGACCTTGTTTGTGTCTCATTAATAAAATACTCCCTCCATGCAGCTGAGCAAAAGCAGAGCGGTTTTAAAGCAGTCAATGAGTGCGGGCGCTTGTTTTCATAAGCCCACAGAGTGGGAGAGAGGTTAAGGAACAGATTTGATGAATAGCATAAACGGCTCAGTTTGGTGAAATGCGGTTTATTGATAAGATGTTGACTCGGTTGCCTAAACAACATGATATTAAGTTTTCATTCATCACCACTGAGTGGATAAATGACTACGCCCAGTCATAAAGTTCCAGCACTGTTACTTCTGGGTTTGTTTTTCTGTCAGTGCGTGGAGTCATGTAAATATTATTTATTCTCTGGTGTTCAAAAGTCTAGAATCTCTTTGTCATGTTGACACTGGACAGTGTGTTCATATTATGCATTACTAAAATAGCAATTTAGCAATAGGCAATCGCCCTAAATTAGCAATAGGCCTGTCCTGTATTTATACACTTACTGAACACTTTATTAGGCACACCTACCTTCAAGCTGCATTCAGTGGCCATTTTATCAGCTCTGTTTATCATTTATAGGAGCACTATGTAGCTTTACAGGTAAATACTATTGTCCATCTGTTTCTTTGCGTACTTTGTTAGCTCCCCATTCACCCTGTATTTCAGTGATCAGCCCCCCCCCAACAGAACCACCACAGCACAGGTATTATTTGGAGTGGACTCAATCTCTGCACTGCAGTGACTCACTTGTGGTGGTCTGTTAGTGTATGTTGTGCTGGGCTGAGTGGATCAGATACAAGAGTGCTGCAGGAGATTTTAAACACTGTGTCCAATCACTGTCCACTCTATTACACACTCCTAACTTGTTGGTCCACCTTGTAGATGTAAACTCAGACGATGGCTCATCTGCTGCTGCAAAGTTTGTGTAAGTCATCCTCTAGTACTTTATCAGTGGTCACAGGACGCTGCCCCCAGGACACTGGAACGGTTTAGTAGTGACACTGAGGTATTTTAAAACTCTAGTAGCGCTGCTGTATCTGATCCACCTGTACCAGCACTAACACAGTTACTGCAGTGCTGGGACCCTGGGAACCACACAAATAACAAATGCTCTGTGGTGGTCCTTTTGAGGTGCTGACCGCAGGTAAATGAGGTAAGGGTAGGATAGTGCAGAGAAACAGATGGACTACAGTCTGTAATTACAAAACTAAGCGAGTGCAGCTACATACAGTAAGTGTAGATGCATGGCAGGTGTGCGTAATAAAGTGCTCTGTGCATGTATATTTACGGTATTGGTGATCTTTCATGAGATTTGAGTACCGTGATTCACTCATTCAGCGTTATTTTTTAGTGTATATTTAACAGCTTTCGTTTTAGAATCTTCTGTAGTTCTGTTCATCATTCAGGGCACCTCTAAAATCTCTTAATGTTTTACAGCTTCTCACAAATTAGCTGATACCTGTGAAGTTGTGGAGTAGTAGCCTCTTAACAGAGTCATTTGACGCATACGCCTGCTGCAAATTGGCTTTTATATTTTGGGCAATGATTCCACACTTGAACGGTAGCATATCATCACTGTCAAGAAAAATTAATCACCGTTTTTGTTGATGTTTATTTTCTTGTATGCCATTCATACACAGCAGTCGCTCTTCGTGTCGTTATGTTTCATAACGAATGGAATAATAGAGATGCTCCAAAATCACTTGAAGTTAATCTTCTCTCATTAACTTGTATTGATGGTTAATGTTTTCTGCTGTTCTTTGGACATTGATAATGTGTAACTAGTTGTAGTTGTGACAATACAGTTCATCATTTTCTATAACTTTATTAGGTTCTCAATTCTATACTGTAATTCTCCTCTAAAAATATTGCCTTCTCCATAACACAGACTTAAGAAGAGGAAGGAAATGTATATCCTTATAGGTGTATGTTAGCTCAAGGCTAACACTTCAACAAGTGTGTCATTATTGTGCTATAATAGTGCTAAATGCTGTAATAAACTGAAACTGGAAATATTAGCATATTAGCATAAGGTCTTTATGTTGTGTCAAATTGAGACTCCGCCATATCAAATCATAGCCGTTATAAATGTTGTAAATCATTACGTCCATAGTGACGGCACATATGTACAAACTTTTAAAGTCTTAGGCCTAAGCTAACCTTAATCAGCCTTAGTGAACAGTTCTGAATGATGGAAACTGGAGGGGGAAAAAATCCCTGAAAATTTCAGGTATCCATGTTTTCCTCTGGTGTTCCTTAAGTGTGGATTCGGAAAAGGTACCTAAAAGCATGCACACATCCATGCTCTCAACTCACTGTCTTCTCATGTCCCCCATCATGTGCAAAGGGACCGACAAAGAGCTCCTCACTCACTCCCCTCCATCGATCGTGACATCATCACCTCTCGCCTCAGACTGATTAGCATGGCCGGCAGGTGAGAGGATGCGATCAATGTCTCGCTTTGAAAAGGGCAAAGCGGGCTGTTAAAGCCCTTTCCGGCCCACTGTTCCGATTGTTTGTGCCAGTTGTTTCCCGCCTTTCCCGGCACGGCACTGCTGTTTATTAGCCGGTAAATGTGTTGGTCACGCTCATCGTTTCCTGGTTTCCGATGTGGAAGGCATGGAGCAGAAAGATGAGGCCGGCGAGCTTGACCTCCTCCGGTTTGTTTACTGTGTGAAGGGCTGCTGTTGTTTACTCCTGCGAGCATTTGTTTGGCTGAGGAGCAGATGAGGAGTGGATTTGAGAGTAATAATCTTTCACCAGTGCGCCAGGCCTTGCTCCTCTCTGCTGCTCGTTGGTTGTGAGTCATGCCTCATTGTTCCATGGATGGCTTGTCATTCAGTGCTACAGGTTTTTATTGGAGACAACATCTCTACTTTCCTGCGGGGAGGACAGCGCAGTAATTCAGATGCCTCTGATTCGAAGCACTTAAGCGTTTCAGAATTGCATCGCCCGGTGTAATTTGTCAGATCCATTGTTAAGATATGGAAGAATAATTATCGCATGACCTTGGGCGTTGGTGGATTTGCTTTGCTACATTATGAGCCTTATCACGTTATGCTGCATATAACCAGTGATAACAAGGGTCTTTATTGCACTTAATTGGCGTAACTCAACAATGCTGTAAATGTTTCAATGGTCGTTTTCTGGTATTCGGCTTCTATAAATATCCGTGGACTTGGGAAGCTGCACATGTGTTGTCGTTGCGGTCTGTTTTATTCGGCGGTCCAGCACATTTTATAGAGCAGGTTCCTGGAGCAATTATAAAAGAAGGGCTTTGGGTTCATCATGACGATGACAAGCAAACACACACACACACACCCCTGAAGCTGATATCACACTTCTCGTCCACGTGTGCCGCTGTCAAAGAGCTATTAATACAACCTAACAACCACTGAGGTGTAATTCCGCTGGCCTTTTTTTCCTGTTCCTTGATTAGTCACCAAAAGAAAAGTGGAGCTTTTTATTATATTTCACTTTCTGCAGGGGCTTGTAAAAGGCAGTAATGGATGAACCACGAAAGCTTCGTAACTCCCTGTGAACTGCCACAAAACGATGTTTACAGGGCCCACCACAAGCCAGGAACAACAAAGACAGGCTTTGGCAGCAAAGTTTTAATTGCCATGCCTATTAAAGAGCCATGCCAATGGCCTCTTTTGTGTTATACATTAACATGAAATTGGTCCTGGAACCCTCTCCGGCTAACCAAAGCAGCATGCTCATGGCCAAGTTCAATAATCTGTTTTGAATAAAGATGCGATGTGTACCCTCCAGCCTGACGAAATACAAGAGGTGGGGGGACGTCCATCATTGGTGGTTTCAGGAAAATCAGGGCAAGCAGTGTGCGGCAGTGTGCGGCAGTGGGGTGTTTATGGCAGTTTTTATTTATTTATTTGAAAACTCTCGTTCGAATTTGGTTTTGCTTTATCTTTCGCGTGCTTGAATAAATTGCCCTGCTTCACTTTGGGCCGCAGCCTCTGCATCCCCTCAGTTCAAAAGTGATTCGTCTGTGCAGTATAATCATTTCTTTTCCGTGTGGTGAACTCTCTATTCCCCCAAGGCCACAACAGACATACTGTTTTGCACATTGATCAAAAACAAGAGTTTGGGTTATCTAAAGGCAGAATGCCCTGTGAAGACAAACCCATATTATTACTGCAATGATTATTTTCCTTAACTTTTGTGCGTATTGACTGATGGACAACATGATGAATCGCTCTGAAAACATCCACTTGGCCCAATTAGTGGTCTGGATTTGGAGTTTTTTTGTGTTTTTCTTTTTCTCTCCCATAGCATCTGCTTCTTGCCTCCGTTCCTTGAAACTCTTGTCATTGTCTCCATTGAGAGTGGAGAAAGGCTCCTGGACACCATTTGGCACCCAAGTGGTTGGACGCCTCGGCGAGAGTGCAAAATGTCCTTCAGCTCGGCCCCTCTCGTTTCTCACGTCCTCCCGCCATTATCATATCAATTGATGCAGCTTGTTGAAGACAAAGTGAGGTTATGGGAACCACCTAGAGCACCATGCGCCATTAAACATCAATGCGAGGGGACACGCACATGTGCAAGTTCAGCCTTGTTTACCAAGATGGAAGAGGGGCAGCGCATGTAACTCATTCTCCCACAGCTTACAGTGCTTCACTCTGGACCCTAAATTAGCTTCAGATGCCTTCCTGCTCGTTGTGGCTTCATTGCTGGCGGTTTTGGTCTCCTAAGGTATCTTTCCTTGCAGTTGGCAACAGCCCATATGAAATGGCTGTTGCCTGACAGAGTTGTAAAGGTACCGCTGAGTTGTGTGAGAACTGGGATTCTAATGTGCTCTTGTTGTTGAAGCGACTGCTGTGGGTGTGATCGTGATGCTTGTGCAGATGTTGTAATGTTTTTGTTCTTAGAATCCATTCTCATTCCTGATGAGTCACCTCTGCAAGGCCATGGAGAGCGTCCTGGCATGCCTCGGGTGTGTGCGATCTTACGTCAGAGAGGGCAGAGGTCGCTCTGCCCAGACTTTCTGCTGTCGCTGACACTTTTCCATCAGCTCCATTTACTTCCTGCTATGTAGATCCACCAACATCTATGACTTGATATCTGCTACGCAGAAGCCTGTTAATGAGCAATCTGCTGGTTGTTGTCAGACAAGAGGTGGATATTTTTTTTTCTTCTGCCCTTTCGTTTCAGACTACTTTGTTTTTGAGTCATAGGAGGAAGTAGAATCAGGTCAGCCCGAGTACAGAGGAAAGCACCACATGCAGTTTCATTTAGCATACGCTCACTGTCTGGTCATTTATTCCCCCCTCGCTCTGCTCGAGGCAAAACCACATAATAAAACTACAGTAAGTCAGGGCTTAATGCACACTCTCTTTTGTTGTTCAGCTGAAGGGGGGGGGGGCATACCTGTTTTATCCACACTGCAATTATTTTAATCTTTAATTGCAAGAAATTATAGACAGATCATGAGTTACTTCTAACTTAATTCACATGTAAGATTCTCTAGTTAATCATTTCAAGAGGAAGGCGGGCGAGCATGCTTCATCGCCTGCATTAATTAGGCAAAGTCGTTTTGCTGCTAATTAGCTGATTCTAAAAGGATCTGCTTTTTTGTGTAATTAATTATCAAAGACACAATCGGCTGCCTCGTTCAGGAGTGGGGGGGAGAAAAAGTGCTGGCGCTCACAGATGTGTCTCGAGTGCTTATTGTTGCATCAGTTTTTAAAGCCCTTTTGCTCCCTTTCTGTTTACTAGCTTTCCTCTGGAATTCTCCACACAGCCATGGTCTTTGACTCCCACTATGAACAATTAAAAGGTGTAGGCTTACAGCTCACTGTCGTTTCGTTGAGGAATACGGAGTGCGTTAGCAGTCATTTAAGGTTGGCTAGACGGTTTGGTCGTCTTCATTTTATTGGATGCTCTTATTTTACTTTGGAGATGTCACTGAAGTTGTCAAAGAGCACAGAGCTGTGTAAACAGCTGAATTTCCAAAGGTAAATCAGTCATGTTGCTGCCGCCGGGTGCCAGGCTCGCTGTAAATGGAGTTTTTTCGGAGTGTTCTCAAAATGCCAGGCAGGATCAAAGATTAGGCTCGCTGAAGTGTTCTCTTTACTGCAAAGCCCCCAAAGTTACAGCAATATCCTCTGGCTCAGAGTGAGCCTCGTTGCACTCTAATGGCTGATAATGCCATAAATAAAACAGGAATGTGGAGAGCCGTGGATGTGCAGGAAGGGCCGCCGAGAGAGAACAGTAGAGGGAAGAGAGTTGCTGTGGATGGGGAAGTAATAAAAACCGTGTGCGATATTAGTCAGGATCAAGGCACCTGGAAGATCATTAAAGCTGAATGCAGAGCTGCACTGCATTTCTACCGTATGGTATTTTAGAGAGAGGGTCTTAAGAGCGGTCTCTTTTTAAATGCTGCCACCCGAAACAATTGCCTCTCCGTCAGTACAAGGCCTTAGTGAGCCTCTGGCTTGTGCAAATGGCCTGTTCCACTGTTCCTCATTGTCTCTGTCGTTCAGCGCTGTCCCTGCAGATTTCTCATTAGCTCTGTAGCTCAAGCTTGTCCCTGCCTCTGCTGTGCCACTGATTATTAGCATCATGCTCACTGTATTTGTTTTGTGAAAAATGAGTTTCAACACCAACACCGCCGACTGACAAGGTGCGCGGGCTGTCATGCTAATGGATGCTATTTTATTTGCGCTTTCCTTTCACATGTACATGAGACTGTTAAAAAAAAAAACGTGGAGGGAAAGTAAAGGTTCTGAAATGCTTTAAACAGATTGGGTGGTACAGTTTTTTTTTATCAGTGGCATAACCAGTTTTGACAGCAAATTTATTTCGGAGAGAGGAAAAAGTGAGGCTGCTCTGAAAAATGCAGACGCGCCTGTCAAAAAGCCTCGGCCCACATATGCGATTCGCTACTCAGTTGAGGTGTTTGCACGCTAACTAACCTCAGTCCGTCTGTTCTCAGGTGACAAGGTGGAGACATTCCCCGTCATAGAGATTGACCAGAGTGAAATTGTGGACACCAACGGGGCCGGAGATGCGTTTGTGGGAGGTACAGTATCAAGACAGCTCCAACAGGAGCACATGTTCTCTTAGGCCAGATCACAGACCCAGATACAGTGGCCCAAAAAATGGAGACATTTGTACAGCACTCAGAAGTGTACGAAGCTCCTTGTGCAAACATAACGTCAAACCCAATATTATTTATTTTAAATAGACTATTCCAAGATGGTCACTTTCTCTCTGCCAAAGTGTCCCATTTTCCAGATCGTTATTGTTTCCGCAGTTTCTTTGCAGACTTCTGCAAATATACATCCATAATGTCTTTTTGCACATCTGACTTTAAAACAAGCTCACAGACACTGATAAGATACAAGATAAGACCAGCCCAGGACTTTTCCTCGCTGAACTTTACACCAGCCATAATGCAGTATGCTGGAACTTCCTTCCTACACAGAGTCCACCCTGAGTTTAGGGTTGTGCTAAAGTGTTACATCAGGAGAAGTTTATAACTGGTTAAATGTATTTTTTGTTGCCACCGTATATCATCACTGTAAACAATGTTAATGGCCTGTTAATGAAATGTTAATAGAGAAGTTGTTCTTGATTTAAACACACTTAGAAGTTTAGCCCTATTGTGATTTTTCTGTGTGTTTAAATGGAAAATGATTTGTAATGTATATTAACGTAAGTAATTAGATTTGTATTGTGCTCATCATCTGTTTCAGCTTTTATTAGGCTTTTCTTACTAGTTTCTTTTTGTCTTGATATCAGACCATAACAAAATTGCGGCAAACGAGTAAATGCTGATTTGTCTTCCTGCAAACTACTTACCGACTACTTATAAACTGCTCACAAACACAAAGTGTGGTATCAATTCAGGGATGAGATTTCACACTTTTTATAAAATTTCTTAACTTTCTTCACTACATCAGGTGGGAGAAATAATTAAGCGAATATAAGTAGCGATATTGCAGATTGTATATGCCATTGTGGACCACAGAGTGTTAGGTCAGTGCGACTACCAGCGGTGATTTCTGGTGTCCGCTCTTTTCTGTTAATAATGTAACCGTGTCTAGTTTCTTATTTTATGCGTGTTCTGCGCTTTAGAAGAAGCAGAACCTACAAATATCTAAAGTTTTCACACTTGAGTTGCTCTTTAGCATCACTCTGCTAGGCTAGATCCAACAATAAGCCCTTTGTGATCTGAATTGTTCTTCTTGCTGGCTCACTCACTTTTGGTGCACCCAACAACAAAGACAGACATGCTTCTTTTATACAGCGATAGAAAACAGAGATACACAGAGAAAGCTCTGGTTTCACACACTTCTTCAAGTGTCGTAACATCTCTAGAGGCTTGATTTTAATGAGTTAAAGGAGACAAAGCCAAAGTCTCTGAAAGCATTGCTAAAGAGCTGCTAGGTGTGATGGGGTTAGGATTTACTCTAGATTTACTAGATGTTTGCTTTCAGCATAATGGGATGATGACACCACTTCTGTAACTGCTTAATTCCAGTACTTCACTGTATGCAGAACAGTGCAGCTAAACGTATTTAGAAGATAAAAGGATCTTCTTTCAGGATGGACTAATGGAGCTTCTAAATGCTCTACTGCTGTGATCTATTCTCTGAGGGTTCCGGTAATAACTGTGCGCTTCAGGATACAAACAGTCTGTGTCTGTGTGTGTCTACACCAGACTGAGCTGTGAAGTCATCTATCAAACTAGTTTGCTTCTCACAAAAAAGCTGAAATTTTGAGGCTTGGAATGCTGTGTGCTCAGGCCCTTTATGTTGCCCATAGATAGTCTTTATATAATAGTGTTATCAGCGGGTCGCGTACCTGCTCCGCTGCCATTCAAAGGCCATGTGTCTGATTTGCTACCGAGTCTTCCTGTAGCTCGTCCAGGACAACCCTGAGACTAATAGAGCTGTGAGCATGTTTGCTCAAACGTCGTATCGATTTTTTTTTAACTCCTTTATCCATTCCAACAAGAGGTTGGAGGCCATCTCTGCAGCGCGTTGGAAAATGAATTTGCCAGCTGTTTTTCAATGCGCTTCAGCACTGCTGCGGAGTGCAGAGATCTAGGTGGGAGGGTTCAGAGCCTGAGGGCTGCTGGAGGAGTTCTGTATTGCACATCACTGAGGGTGTCTGCACCAGCACCTTTCTTTACCCCCTCCAAGACTGATTTATTTAATTTTCACTCAGAGAAAAGGAAGAGCACTCATGGTTTTAGAAAAGCTGTATATTAATACCAGAGCACGTTTGCTGGGATCTGTTTGCACTGTGTCTGGGTGTGGCACATAAGTCATCAGAAATTTCTCTGTGGGTAATTAACTGAATCTTGCACCTAAAATATGAGGGGAAAAGAATCTTTAATTCAGATAAACTTACTCTAGGACCACACACACATACACACACACAATTTTTTAATTTTTTTATTTGCCACGTGTCGCAGTTATTGGCACCACTGCAGTTAATACTTTGCCAACGTAACAGCAGTGAGTCTTCTTTAATAATGCTTTTTAAGATGGGAGAATACAGAGCAAGTGTTCTGAGCCCTTAATACAAAATGTCTTCAGATCCCTAGAGAAATTTAGCCTCTCTAGCAGTCCTCCTCACTGTGCGTGGGGTGGGGGAGTAAAATAAACGTGTTCTCTTTCAGGCAGGTTCACTGTACTAAAGATTTTGTTTATCTTATTTCTGTGGCATAATCTCTAACCTTCATGTTGAGGTGTAACTAATGAGCAATAATTTGGCTTTAGTGTCACCTCATGTATATACACACACACACACACACACACACACACACACACACACATTTTATATTGACCATTTTGCCATATTGACACCCAGGGTTTGCCCAGAGTGTCACACACTCGCGTACACTGTGCAAAATATACAGTCACTGTACATTTCAGCCGAATACTTACTCACTAAATAATAATAATAATGTGTGTACGTGTGTGTGCGTGCATATATACATGTGTATGTACATATAGTATATGTGTGCATATATATTCACTTTCTTGATAAGGGGTTGTTTTCATAGGGTAAAATATACTGCAGTGAAAGCTTGTATATGCATTTGTTGAGCTAATTAACCACATTCCACTGATAGTGCTCTGTTGATAATGTTCTAAACTAATGATTATGCAGTTTATTTTATCTCTAAAAAAAACATTAGAAATTAACTTTTAAAAGAACGAAAAACTCATTATTGTGACAAGGGTCATTCCACCCCATTGTCCAGCCTCCATGTAGTCTGAAAAATGTCCTGGACACTGCAGTTCCAAAATAACCGCTTTAGCTAAAATTTCTTGCTGAAAAAAAAACAAACATTTCAGTGCACTTTGTTGTGTTGTTTATGCTTGACCACAACTGTTGTTGTTGTTGTTGTTTTGTGTGTGTGTGTGTGTGTGTGTGTGTGTGTGTGTGTGGGGCTTTTAATTAGGATTAAAGTTGTCCACCCACTTGTAGCAGAATGACAGTAAGTCTCTCCTCAGAAAGCCGGGTTGTTATTGTTGATAACCACCCCCCCTTCTCTGTGCGTGTGTGCAGGTTTCCTGTCTGAGCTGGTGCAGGATAAGTCTCTGGAGCAGTGCATCCGTGCTGGACACTATGCTGCTAACGTCATCATTAGGCACGCAGGCTGTACGTTTCCAGAGAAGCCAGACTTCCATTGAAAATGACGAAGTGGACTTCTTCACCGCAGTGTTAAACAGGACTGATGCCTTTTATAATTGACTTTTTTTTTTTACCCTCCCTCATTCCTCTCGCTTTCTTCTTGTTCTTCTTCTTCCCTTCTTGCATTCAGACTTCTGTGCCTCTGCTACATAGCAGCCGGTCCCCCTTCATGATGTAATCATGCAAACATTTTACTTCATAACAAACTGATGTTTACAACATTCGCGGCCCACTGTTGCTATAAATAGCCATTTGTTTTTACTAAAATTTGTTTTATTTTTTCTCTGTCCCCTGTACTGAAAACATTTGCAGAAGTTGTTTGTAATGGTAGTAACCAGCTTCTTTCCAGAAGACGTTTTACTCAAGTCGTACCAAATGTCTAGATTTTAACGCTTGCCAGAAGAGCAGCACCTTGATGACTCATGTTGTTAGGAACTGTTAAGGGTCACTCATTTCAGTTCACAAGTGTTTTTAAAGGCCAGTCTTGCTCTAAAAAAGCCAAACAGTTTTGTGAGGTGTCCACTTTTAACTGTGTAATAACGGACAAGAAGGAGGAGAATCTCAGCACGCATGTGTGCGAGTATGTGTGTGTGTGTATGCGTGTTATGTAGAGTGTCTGCGTTGTGCAGTCTAAGTACACTGTCTCTACTGACATCATTAAAGAGTTCATCACCTCCTGTAGCATCTTGTTTCCTTGTACTTTGTTATGGATTATAAAGGTGCTTCCTTTTTTTCAGTCATGATGTGTTCTAAAAATGGATCTAGAAGCCTTTAAAGATAGTATTGTCAATATTCATATCAAAGGGGCGAAAGTAAAGTAGTACTCAAGTGGTTAAGAGTTGTTATAGTCATTTTGCTGTACTATTCCAATGTAATTACACATTTACTTTAGTAATTACATAGTTATACATTACTTATATGGACATTTAATTTAAATATGTTTGTTAACTGGTTTATTTCTGCACTTGGAACTTTTTCCCAGTTGTTCTGAACTCAGTACATTTTTAAAATGTCATTTTTATTGGTCATTTCTACCCACTGAAGTGTGGACTGCATGACAATAACCTGAATACATTTAAATATTTAAACAAATATCTCCTCTCCTACATGCAAACTCAAACGTGGAGAAAATTAAATGTCCGGAACCCACCTTTTCTGCCTTTTCGGTGCACCGAGTGAGAATGTGATGACAAATATCAGTCAGTCATTCAATTACTTTTATCACCTGTGAGATTTTGGAGGGCTACATTGCAACAAGGTGAATCTAGGGCCTTTCGCCACTAATTGGAAGATGTCGAAGTCTTTTTCACTGCTGGTACCGCTTCATTCTTTTCCTCAGCTGCTCACAATACTGTTGGAGACCTTGTCCCTCTTCTCGTTGCTCTTCCCCCTTGATCATAGAGGCAAGCCTGCATGAGGTTTTCTCTGTTATGGGATTAGCAGCAGCTATTCATGGCCATCATCAGGGAGAACTGAAAATACAGCTGTCCCTTTGTCCCCTTTTGACTGTGGTGACTTCGCTCACTGCAAATCCAGGTTCTGTCAGGCAGAGGTAGAGAACATGCTCACGTTATAGATGTACTCGACTCAGCAAAGTCCTTCAAAATTCATAATTCATATGTCTGCACTCAGTCATCCAGCTTCATTCACAATGTCTGTGATTGATAGATATTACATTTTCAGGTTTAATCGCCTCATACTAGATTAATGTGATGCAAAAAAAATTAATGCGCAACAGATGCAAGCGAGCTCAAAGTAGGTAACAAGGTTAGTTCTGCATTGTTAGTATAATGTACACATAAAAAAATCAATTTGCTGAAGTATGTAGCCTTTAGCCATAACAAAGCCTGGATTTACCTTGTTATGACATTTCAACTTAAGGTTGTTATTGAGCTGATCGGTTGAATCAGTACTGTGGGGAGCAGGGAAAACTCTAAGTAGTACAGGACAGTGGGTCTGTAGGACAAGGCCTGAGAAAGACTGTTTCAAACCTAAGTGGCACTCTTGTTATCCGAAGGTGTATATATTGTACACTTATCAACAAATAATTGCACTCAGAAGGAACCAACCAACAGAATGAAATCTGGCGGGTAGGTTTGACATAATGACGCATGCGAACAATACAATGTTTCACGCTGTGCGTGTGATGTAAGCAAGGACGGGCCGTATTGCTGTTATGTTGCACATGTTTTCTGTTTTGACTCATGGTGTTATGTTGGTGTAGCATACAACAGCCTGACAAGCTCTGTTGGTAGAGCATGAGACTCTAGGGACATGGGTTTGAGCCCTATGTTGGGTGGTTGTTGTGGTGCAGTGGATAATACCACTGAGCAACCACCCTGTTTGAGAGACTGGGGTTCTATACCCAGTCTGCATGGCTGTGCTGTGCTAAGCCAAGAAGACTCTTTGGGCAAGACTCCCAACACTACACTGGCCTACCTGAAATAAGTGTAAATGCTGTAAATGTGACTTTGCAAGGGAAGTATGCCTCAGAGAATAGTTCAAGAGCAATTAAGCAGTTTCAGAGGGGTCGCATCGTAGGGCTTTGGGTGGCAGTAGAAAATGCAACTCGCCAGCATCTGAGATACCTACATGAACCAACACGAGGGAGAATTGTCTGATCGTCCATGTTATTGCCACATAATCCTGTTAGTGTTAGTTCTATTGGCAGACGGCTATAGGTCTACATTAATGCAGAACATTATGACGACTGCCCTTAATACCATGTCCACAGACTGTCATTGAGTGATTCAGTGACGAGTCCTGGTTTTGTCTTTATGAGAATGACCAACTGATTTGTGTATGTGGAGGCATCGTGGTCAGCGCCATTATAAGCCAGTTTGTTGTCGTACATTACATGTTCAGAAGGCCTGGAGTCTCTCCTCCTCCACCCCACTGCATGTTTTCTGCAGGAACTGCAAGAGGATATTTAAGCAGCTTGGGTTGGGTTATCGCAAACACCTTTAGGAACCTTTACAACTCCAGACCGAGACATCTGGCATTTTGCATTAGCAAACATGGAAGCCCCACACCTTATCTAGAGACTTCTGTATGTGTAGCTCAATAAATATTGTCCATATCAGTCTTTATCATCATTTATTATTCCTGGTAACCTTTATCTTCCTTCCCAATAGCAGTGCAATTCCACACTTCCTTCTGGGTGCACCTTGATGATGAGTGTACATCTTATTTTTATTTTTCTGTTAGATATTTGTCCACTCATCTTCCAGTCCTTAAAATACCAACCCTCTTCTGACTAGAAAACGTTTGCTTTGATTAGTTATGGTTGGTTGTATACAGCTTTTTGATTGGACAGTGGTAGTGAAATAACTGTTTGTTTTTAACCATAAGAAATAAGGCACAACATTTGTGTGCACTCAGCTGTTATTACAATTGTCCATTTTTAACAGCCTAATAACCATTTCAGATATCATGGCATCCGCCTAGCAACTATTTGGAATACTGTAGTAACCATCTAGCAACAACCTATCAGTCATCTGGCATACCATAGTTAACCACCTGGGATTCCTTCAGGAAATGCATTTTTCCAGTTTTTTGTGATCTCGGTGGCTCCTCTCAAATACTGACTGCCATTTTTCTGTTCTCATCATCAAGCATAAACACTAAATGCACTAAAATGCTCGCACCTTTAATCAGCCTGCTGTGGTGATGTTCAGCATGAGCTCGGATGTCTCTTCATTTCCACAGATGAATGGAAATCGTCAGATGTGCAAACAGCAGATCACTGAATATCAGGATTGGCCACATTAAATGTTGTGTGGCTCGTTTGCTTTGTAGGAGGTTCAGTTGGGATTTGACAGAAACACCACTGGAATCTCTGGAAGGCAGTCGTTCTAGGTGCTAACATGGCTAACTTACTAATATGAGAGCCAGAGGGTAAAAGTTAACATGAGTGTATTTGCATAACGCTAAGTGGGGCCTTCATTCATTTTTAGCATGGCTAGCTTAAGTATGGTTTCAATTTCATTCATAGTAGTGTTGTTTAACAGAATCAAGGTGTTTATTAGCAGCATTAGTCTCTTTAATTGCAGTGTTGTTAATACACCATAAACACTAAATACACCACAAATGAATCGTGCCTCACTAGTGGTGTTTTTTTCTTCAGAGACCAAGTTGTTTACACTCATGAAAGGAGACATATAGCTCATTATTTACAGTTTATTAACCACTGAGACCTGTATATTGTGTGTATATGGTATATATGTATGTGTGTGTGTGTGTGTGCGTGTGCTGCTTAACCGGTTGAAGTGTAAATCACTGTTCACGTTCACATCCTCAGAGAAGTACACAAACACAGAGAGAAGATGAGCGTTGGATTAGTTCTGCTGATAGCCAGTGAAGTTTCTTGCCAGAGTGTAACTGCTTCTCTTGTGACTCACGTTTTATTTAATGCTACATGTAGAGTTTGAGTTCAATGCAGAGGAACTGGCACGTTTGAACTATTGCCTGTATCTCAAGCTGCCAATGTGTGCCAACTGCTAGATATGAGGGTCTGTGGGGTTTTCACCAACAGCAAGTTTATGGAAATTCTGGAAGGGCCTGCATGAATGTGCATGAGGTCAGGTGCTGTTGAATCTCCACTACACCTAATTGTATGTAGCCAGCCAGAAAGTTACCATAACTTCACAAACACCAGTTGGACTGATACAGAACATGATCATGGTATATACCTACTGGATTCTCAGCAAAGTCCTTCAGAACCATCATCTGTCTGCACTTGGTACCATCACCCAGTTCTACTCACACTGACTGTGACCGATATTAATTATTCAAGTTGAGTTATCTGTAACAAGGGTGGTATTATGTAAGCATCAAAAATACTTTTGTTTAATTTCTTAAGGTTGGACAGTGTGTGTGCGTATTAGCCTTTAGCCTTTCCAGTAATATTCCCTCTACAAGAAATCAGAGCTTTAATGGTTAGAGGACACAAGTGTTTCAGTTTCTTTGTCTGGTTTAGTTTGTTGCTGATCAGTTGAGTGGCATAGTTTATCATATGGCTGCCCAAAGTGAGGGTGGTAAAGGCATTTAATGTTGTCCATCAGGAAATTACCAGACAAGCATATTTTCTAGTGCTATATCCCAGATAGCAAAAGCATCCTAGCCACTACTGACCTGCTAACAGCAAAGGTCTTGATATTAACACACATACACACACATATATATATTTATATATTCGATTTGTTATGGTTTGTATATTCGTTTAGTGAAATCAGGCCTAGCCATTATTTCTCTTTCTCTCTCAGTAGTTTGTAAAATGTGTTTTAGTTTATTTTCCTAAATAAGTGTCTGAGTGTGATTTTAATCTGTCTGACGAAATTAAAACTAGTTACACTCTGTATGCAGGACAATAAGCTAGATGGTCCAAGGGTAAACCAGCAGTCAGCAGAGTGATGACCTCATTGAGCCAGTGGACTGATATCTGATATCTGGGATATAACATGTTTAATTATCATCTGTCTTTTTTAAGTGTGTGTGTATTTTACAAACGGAAATATGGTGCATAATAAAATCATATTTAAACCTACTATATACATCTTTTTTTATGTGTGTCCTGTTTTTCCATTCATCAATAAGACAGGGAAAGTTTGAGAAACTCTGATTTATAATCTCAGTGCTGGTCTAATCTTTGTGTTGGGTTTACAGGTCATATAGGGCGTTAGTCACCCGAAACGGCTTCCTTCAGATGAATATGGGATTATTCTGCTGAACTCCTTTAAAAGTTTACCTTTTATCCCACCTTCCTACAGATGTCAAAGGACGCGCGCGAGTGCGTGTGTGTGTGTGTGTGTGTGAGAGAGAGAGAGAGAGTGTGTAAGTGTGTGTGTGTTTTCCCACCCCTGCCATGTAATCTGAAACAATGTACATTGTTTTCCAATGAGCGATGTGATGTCACATCGCGGTTCCAGCGAGTCCTCCTCTGTGCTGATGGAGTGCTGAAAGGGGAGGTACTACTTTGTCACACACTCCCATGTAGATTAACCTTTCAATTAGTTGTTATCAGGTTCCTCTGCCTCTGCGCGCCTTTCTTCTGCCCCATCAAACGCTGGATTTTAATTGACCTCGTTACGCCTTTTCGCTGTTTCCAGTAAACGTACAACTGCTCGGAGCGGAGAGAGAAAGAGAGAGAGAGAGAGAAACCGCGCTGGGAACTTAAAGGTAACCGAAATGTTCGCCCTGGCAGCGCTGTCTGCCGCTCGGCTCGCCCGCGTATCCGACCGACGTCCGAGTTGCGATCGGAGTTGTTAATTAGCTATAAATGTTTTTAATCGTTCAAGTTTGCCGTGAGCGGTGTAACTTGACGTGAGCGAGCCAGCCAGCCAGCCAGCGAGCGAGCGAGTGAATGTAACGGGCTGATCGAGTGCTGGGGATCCGGGATCAATCGCACAGATTAGACTGCTTGACAAGCGTAAACGGAATTTTCCAGATGCTATCTGTTTTCAATAGCCTGATCTGGAGTCGGAGGGACGTTTGCTTACAGCCTTCTGCTGCTCTGATCCGGAGACTGGATGCAGCGATGAGGGTGCAGACATCACAGCAGCCTCGTAGCAGTTTAAGGGGGAAGTGTTAGAGCTGGTATCACACTCCATCAAAGCAGTCGTGCAGAGCTTCACTTGATGGATTGTTAATGTTATTACTGAATAATAAAAGAGCCCGTCATCTGTACCCATCCGATGAGTGCACAGCCCTGCTACCGTATAAATACCGTGGTCGCTCGAAACCCACAGAGCGAACTGATCTTTCAAAGTGTTTCGATTACATGGCGGGTTATATCTCATGAGGAATGGTGATGGATGCACTTTTGTTAATTAATCATAATTACATTATGATTTGGGGGCGGAAAAAAGCCCGTCTTGGTTGTCTTGATGTGCGCTAATGTCTTGTGCAGCGCAGCCCGAGTCTCGTGAGGAGGAGCCTGTGTAAAGGTGGACCGTGTTTGCTTGTAAATGTAACCTTAAAGATCACTTCAGTAGCTTGAATTCAACACATTATGTGGCGATAACAGATGTTTTCGCGTCGTGTCCGGGCTTTCTCCCCCTCCCCACACACACACCGCGTGGCGAGAATCGCAGGTTTACCGCTGACTGAGTCCCGCAGACGGGCAAACACGGGTCACCTTAAAAGGCGGGTCAAGTGATTTATTGGCAGATTATGAAGCCAATCGACTCCTCGAGAGGCTGAACTCCTTCTGTATGATTGACACTTTCGTTATCAAACCAGGGATCGGCGTTTGCCCTTTCTAACCAATATTAAAGTTTCTTGGGAGGAACCGTCGCTGTGAAGGTGAGGTTTAATGAGACTCCATTGGGTTGTAATCAGTGTCATGTCGGATTCATGTAAACTACAACATTGTAACAAAATGGCGTCTGTTTAGTAACGCGACCGGGCAGCAGCGCAGTCACCTGTCCTCTGAAGAGCGTTCGGAGTTCAGGAGCGAGGTTTGTGTTTCTGCTTTAGTCTGCGTGCTCACGGCTATCTTAATTGAAGCTTTTACTTCTCATCATAAATTATCGATAGTCATCTGTCGGAAGTAGTCATAAACCATAGACTAATTTAGCTCGCTAGGCAGCTAGCAAGCGCGCTTACCTCAGCGCTAGCAGCCTGAGTGCTTTCCGCTGCTAGCTGGCTGGCTAGCAAGCTGAGTTAGCCGTCGAGCTAATGCTGTGAACTTACAGCTCAGCTGGCTAGCTCGCTACGGACTTGCGCTCCTTGCAAGTTTGGCTAGCTAACGTTAGCTGTTGACAGGCTCACTGTGACGGGTATGTGGAATTGCTGCTAAGCTAGCTAGGTTTATGGTATTTAGCATATTAGCATGTCTGCTAATCTTATTTTATTCTCTTGAAGAAAAAAAAAACACCCAAGACAGACTCGACTCTGCGATATATTTCTGTGCTGCCATCGATGGTATTCTTTGGTGTGTTATTTTCATATTCTGACATAACACTCGTCACAACCAGCCAAGTGTTTTCCATCGAGCTTGTTAAGTCTCGAATGATGTAGCTACGTGTGTCTGTAGTCAATAGCCAGCTAACATTATGAAGCTCAGTGTTCACTTTTCTTGTCTGTCACTCCAGTCAACACGGTAACTGTTTTGTTATGGGTGAAACCAGCCAGACTGAGTGGCAGTTTCGTGCTTCTTCCAAGTTAAACTATCTTCTAAAGTGTCATCGAGAGCCGTTTATCCCTCGGCTTTTGATAGTTTCGCGGATACATTTAATCAGAAAGTGACTTGCTGTAGAATAATGCGGTCTGAATGTCCCGCTTCCACTTGTTTGGCGAAGCACTTTACTCGCCACCTGGAGCACGGACGCTGCTTGGTTGGTCTTTCGCCGTTGTGCCATGTTGCATGGCCGGATTAATAGAACAGAAGGAGCACTTTTCACTTCGATGGGGCCTCTGAGGGTCAGTCAGTCGCTATTTTCGCCTCATTCTTGTGAGGTTATTGATATGATGTAAGTGGTTATCGCTGTCCTCCGTCACACAGAGCTGTCAGTGCTGAGCGGAGGAATTCTGAGGAAATTGTACAATGCGTGTCACCTGCTGGCTGGTTGCTGCACTGTTCTTTTTTCTCCCCTGTTATTTAGCTTCCTGCTGCTTAACCCTTTCTTTAACGAATGGGAATCATTTGGTGAGTTAACCATGTTTAGTCTGTTGTTATTTATTTGAAGGGCTGTTTGAAATGTGATGCCCATTCTAAGCCACTGTTTTGACCTAGTCAGAACTTTATGCCTGCAGTTATACTGGAGGAGTTTGGGATAGTCTTTAACCCAGTTGCACTGGTCCAGCTGGTTTGGGGTGTTAGATGAAGTTTCTCTCAGTGTGGAATGTACACATCTAATTATGGAGCCAGGGTCTGTTTTCTCATTGTCATGGCCCATCAGTTATAGCTAACAGATTGTGATTTATCTCCAAGTCACTAAACTTTCAGGTTGGGAACTTTCAGCCCATGTCTGTGTCATTAGCTGATATGGTTTGTATTTGGTTTGTCTTGATTTTGTTCTTAAGGTCTAGATTAAGTTCACTGCGGACTTATGTTTTATTTTTAGCATTTTTTTAGGTCTTCTATTAGCTCTGTCATATGTAATGAGAGCTCTGTCATATGTAATGAGAGCACATCAATCTTAAAACAGCTGCACATGTGTTCCCAAATAGTCTAATTCAAATGATTGACTAATGTGCAACTCGGTTTAAAATGTACACTACAGTGTCCAGCGGCCTCAGGTAGATTGCACAATGCAAAAAGTAGACAGGCTGTAATATATGTAATGTATGTAACTGCATATTGGGCAGAAATGAAGTTAAATCTCGATGGACTGGGACAGAATGTTTTAAAATGATAGCATTTGTACTTCGACTTAAGTACATGATGAGGAGTGTAATTACTTTATATATGTTAGTAATTAACCATTAGTTACTCATTTGTTTAACATGGTACGTTGGTGACAATATCTGTAGCGATTTATGTGTGGTCACAACTTTAACTTTTTGAGTTTCACTCTTTAATTGTAGCCTATACCCAAAGGTTCTTAGAAGAAGTGATGTAGTGCTAGGCCAGAAATGAGTAGTAAAATGATGAAGTGAGATGAACAAACTGTTTTATTAGATCAGTAAAACGCTGTATTATGACAATACTCAGCATATTGCAGTATATTTAAAATCACGGTCAAATTGTTTCTTGGTTTTAGTATAGTGATGATATTGTGTTTTATAAAAGTTAGTGATTCATACGCGTACTAAGTACTCGTACTTATTATATTTTTTAGGTAGTACATTTATGCTGCTCGAGTTGTATTTTGGAAGGATGTTTTTTCTTTACTCACATCAATTTATTATTGAAATAACAGTGCTTTTGCATGTAATATGGGTTTTGAAAACTTTACCTACATCTGAGAAATGTAAACACAAAGTTTGAGGTATATCCTTTATAACAGTAGAGATAATAGTGCTTTTCACATATGCATTCTCACCAGGGAGTGGAGGGGTGGTTTTATGGGTCAGGGTGTAGATGGGGGCAGTCAAAGGCCCATGGGGCACTTAATTGTGGACCCTGTCCACATTAAATAATTTGGCTACATTTTTTGACTTGTTCAATAACAATTTTCAGATTATTAAAAAGGTGTCATTGCATCTTATACATGTGTGTGTATATACATGTGTATGTGTGTATATACATATGTTCTGTATAGACAGGGCATATTTATAGACAGTACTTTTTCTTAAATTGCTTTCTTATGAGAGTGTGTAATGTAGACAAGGTAGGGGAAGGGTTAACGTTTACTTGAGAAACAGTCTGCAATGGAGCCAATACATATTTCATATTTTTGTAGCAGATTCTATTAAATAACTATTAAAGATATTCACTGTTTACAAAAACTTGAATACAGACTAAAGCATGATGAGTCATCCTTTGATGAGCAAGAAAGTGTTGACTTTCTGCCACAAGCACAGTTCCAACATAAGAGAACAGAAAAATAATGTGGTCTTGAGTCCTCTTTAAAAGGCCATCGTCTTGTCAGTCGGTGGCTGTGTCAGGTTCGCTCATTTCTCTGTTGCTTCCACGATAAAATGAAAGCAAATCATGGAATTATACCATAATTAGAAGATTTAAACCCTCTGAACCAACTGTTCAACACTTGCTAGAACTACATAATGTACCCATGCTTCAATTGCGAAGGCAAAAACATAAGAGGGTGAATACTTCAGATTGATTACCACTGTCAGTTAGTTAATGTAGACAGTATTTAGTGAGAGTCTTTCTGTTCATATTATGATTTCTTAATGCTCTGTAACACGATATGTGTAACACAGTATGCATGCAACACACAAGACTGTAATAGAGTCTGTACATAACAGACTGTACTTTCTGGTTAGATTATTTTCAGAACTGTTACAGAATACGCTTTCATGAACAGCTCGTTTACATGACTAGAGATACCTAAACCTGTTAGGGATGCAACAATACATTTGGTTCAAATATCCACCCCAAATTTATCAACCCCAGCTTCACTGCCCATTATTGATTTATTGTATACATGATTTATCTAAAACGTGACATGGGTGCATGCATTACGAGTTCATCTTTCTTCTTACGTCTCTGCCCACATTGTTTTGATAGGCTGCGCACAGTTTTGATAATTGGTGGTGTTTTTCTTCCAAGTATAATAAATAGGAGGTGGACATACTTGCATTTTGTTATGCTCTTTCAGGTTCACTTTCTCTCTGTGTATTAGGTCTAAGTGTTATGCTCTTAGAACCAAGTCTGGATTGTACGTCTGTTTGTATTACTTAAAAGTTGAGATATGTACGAGTTCTTCTAACCTGGACCAGTTATGTGTGAATTTTTATAGATTGTGATTATCTGGTGATTAACAAAGACAGCTTCTGTTCTTGTATCAAGTGTTACCATCTGTAGTCCACTGTCTAACAAGTCCATTTTCATTCTGCTTTTATCATTTTATGGTGTCACATTTCATTCAGTTTTGCTTGCTTACTGTCAAATTAATTCCATATGTATACAAGACATCTGTCTAAGAGTGCCTGAGAGAGTCTACAAGTCTTATTTTTAGCAAGACCTTGTTAAAACAGCTGCTGTTTAGTTCTATATAGATACAATGGCTGTGCATACAATATCCCAAATAGGAATGAAAATGTTTAGCAGAACAGTTAACTCCAAGAGACTCTGTAACTGAATTAATGAATTGAGTCTAATAGTTAAACTCTGCAAGCCTGAGGCTTGTAACAGTAAAATAAAGAATTTTGGTTTGTCACAACTCTGTTAAACACTCTTAATCCTTGTCATTATTTAGCAGGCCATGCTGCAGCAGGTTGTTTTTATGTTAAGTAGAGGCTTCCTTGTTTGTTGTTTCATTTGTTTGGATTATAATGGTCAGTTTAGTTAATTCAAGCAATAACGGAACTGTTTTGACACTCCTAGTAATTTTAAATATATCCAGTGCCAAATGTACAGTGCATTGGTAGAGTTTTTTCCCCATCATTGCCTGCTAGCACCGAAGGCTTAATACGGTACAGACCAGTGAACAAACTTAAAATGCTTGTTTAGCTAATTCTAGTCATCTTTGCTTGATACCAAATAACTTTTTCTCCTTCTCTTTTCTTTCAGGTGTCACCGGCGTGAAATTTGCAAGGATTTTTAAGGACGCTTTTCTGGATTTATCTTTTGACTCTGTGTTGAGGAAATTCTAAGGAAATGTAGAGACAATCTGGTATAAGGTGTTCTATCAAGCAAGTCTTGTATAACATGGTGTAGTTATGGCTGACTTCTGCTTGTGGATGCATATTGTTTTCTCATAAAAAGAAGGAATGTATTCATGGATTACGCCTTAATGAAACAAATTATTTCACCATGGTGAAACTGGCCAATCCCCTGTACACAGAGTGGATTCTTGAGGCTATTCAGAAGATCAAAAGGCAGAAGCAGCGGCCTTCAGAGGAGCGAATTTGTCATGCTGTATCAACATCACATGGACTAGACAAGGGTGTTGTGCTCCAGCAACTGGAGCTCGCTGTGAAGGATGGATCCATCCTTAAGGTTACTAGCAAAGGTTGCGCTTCATACAAAGATCCGGATAACCCTGGGAGGATTGCAGCGATCAAGCCTGGAGGCCCAGCCTCCTCTGTGGTGGGATCTGTGCTACCTGCAGGAGATCTTCGACATGTGGATTGGAATAAGGTCCTCAGGAGGGCTATTGAGGGGCTGGGTGTCCCTGCTGGCTCCTCTCTTAGGAACATAGAGCGATTCTTAAGGAGCCAGGATGACTTGGTGAATGTTGTGGCTAACCCCAGGTTCCAGCAGAGGTTGAGGTTGGCTGCTAAGCGGGCGGTAAATAACGGGAGACTGCTCAAGGAAGGGCCACTCTACAGGATAAAAAATGCTGGAGCAGGAGGAAAGGCAGGTTTCAGGAGCAGTGTAGCCTTGGCTCTGGACCTTCCACCTGTAACGCTTCTCCCACACGAGAAAGACCAGGTATGGATATTGGGTTATATTTTCTTTATATCACTCAGTCTTGTGCATTCTTGTACCCTGCAGAAATGTACTGTATTGTAGGTAAAGGTGGTCAATATGGCAACATATTCAAGATTTGTGAGTTTTTACAAAACACAATAGGTCACAGTATTAAAAAAGTAGTGCCACATTAAAAAAAACTTTGAATCAGGTTGTTTGTAATTAACATTTTGTAGACTGTATGATTAAATAAGGTTAATTATGATCTCTTGCTGATTTGCCGATTATGTTTTTCATATTGCCCAGACCTGCTTACAGATCTTGCAAAGATAACATTGGTTTGTGTATAATGTAAAAATCTACAATAATTAGGTTGTTCAGTTTTCTTTTTTATTTCCACCTGCCTTGAAAAGGTGGCTTTTTGATTGGACATGGTTGACAAGAAACCCTGATGTGGATGATGTTAAAAAGTGAATTTATTTTTGCTTTCTAATATCTATTTAATTGATTTACCTTATGTATTTCTGTAAAATGTCTTTATTTGTTGTCTTTTTTGTATGTGTGAATGCTTATACTTTAGGCTTAATGTATTGCAGGTTGTCCTGGTTTCACTAGTCATTTAAACCGTGTTTTAGCCTGGCCCAGGCTTCTGGTGCTCATTTTTTGCCATGGGTTGCTAACAATGGGAGACCATTTGGTAATCAAATCTTGGAGCACATTCCCTTGTCTGCTCCTTGTTGAGTTGTTCATTGAAAGCAAAAGCTTTTGGTTTCCAGGCGCGGGGGCTTGACTGTTGCTAAGCGATGTGTTTTTCATTGACACTAGGACATGATAGCATGGTGCCAGTCCTTTTTTTCACAATCAGGGAGAAGGTCTGCCATCTCGCAGATGGTTTAGGGAGCCTGCAGTGGTGGGCCGGCCGCTGATTAGCTCAATGCGTTAAAAGGGCCCTTTTGTTGTTAATTGTGTGCTTGGGGACTGGTCAGTCTGCAGCTGCTCCAGGCCTCTTTATCATATGCTGCTAGGGGTTAAAATATGAGAAAGGAGAGGGCCAGACCCCTCCTCTTTGTCCCATTTGTTGGCAGGATCAGATTTTCTTGTGGTGAAGGTATATTAGATGTCGTGGTTGCCTTCCTTTTTGACATTCTTGAGGCTCTTGGATTGAAACACGGTAATTGAATGAAAGTCTGGTGAAGTAGAGCTGATTACATCAGTTAAGGGGAAGTGTTTTTGTAGCATTGAGTGCAGGGCCACTGGTTTGCAGCTGTGGCAAACATAAAGGCTGTATTTGTTAGACAATGCATTGTAGGATTAGGCCTTATTCTTTTGTTTCCTCTACACATTTCAGACAACCTTGATTCAACAATTCAACAGTTGAACTGTTCTCTGAGAAATTTGAATCATGCTGACCAAAAGGTAGAAGCTGGATTTCTCAAGTTGATTAAGCAAATCACACTTAAATAGCTGAAAATATATAGCACTTTTATTGCTTTCTGCTAGCTCTTAACGTTTGAACACTCTTATGATTAATTGTACAGAAAAATGACAAACATACAAAGGAATTACAGGACTACAAAGGAATCAGATTTGTTTCACACGCTGCTAAAGCTGTGTATGTGTATAATGTTGTGTATAGGTTTGCCATATTATAAAATGCACTGTTGAACTCGTGACATGGTCATGTAACATGGTTTAAATATAGGGCTGCATGATTTGTCATGTAGTTGTCAGACCTGCCTGTGTGCCTGCGAGAATGCCTGTGATAAGACAGAACTCTCATTAGCATTAGTCACTGTGTTTACATGGCACACAATGGAAACTTGTTTGTTAGAACACTTGTTGGCTTGTTTGGCCTTTTGCAATATCAAACTGTGGAGGTCAATTATGATAACAAAGACATGATATGCCTACTGTGCAGGCCTGCAGGCTGTCCAGATAAGAGTGTGTGTGTGTGTGTGTGTGTGTGTGTGTGTGTGTGTGTGTGTGTGTGTGTACCGTGGAGTGTACCTGTGGCTTTTGCTTACATGACTTGTGTGTAGCCTTTGTGTGTATGTGAAATTTATTTAATTATAACACAATAACACTGATATTCCTGAAAGTAGTAACAGTTTATATAACAACCTCTCCTGTACTGTTCTCTCAAAGTTAGCTTCTTGTTTTCCATCTTAATTAGATTTTCTTTTGTTACAGTAGTAGCGTTCTGACGACTCAGGAAAAATTCTATTAAGAAACTAACTTTACTATTGTCTGGCTTGGATGGTTGGGTGGCCAAGTTGTTTGAAAAGGCAAAAGAGGAGAGAGCAAACTTGAGCTGGAACAAGCAGTCTTTCTTGCGTTCATCTCTTTCTTGGAAACACTTATGGTTCTCTGTCGAGTGTAGTAATAAAGAGTAGTCAAGCGAAGTGCCAAAAACAGCAAAAATATACCAGACCATTTCATAAAAACTTTCCATGCTGTACTCTGGTAAAATAAAGATGCTTGAAGATATTTCTGTATTGTTTAATGCATTTGGACACAAAGTTTCAAATGTCATGACTCTTTCTTACATGCAAAGTATTCCAGGCACTTTGATATCATTTGCTTTGCACACATTGACTGCAGTCTTTAAAGTTTCCAGTTAGGTTTAGTTCCATATTCTATGCTGGCCAGTCCAGAGCACTGATTTTTACCACAAACTAAATTTGTTATGATTTTGAGAAGGATTCGCCTTCAGCCAAATCTTCTTGGCAGGACCAGCAAAATTTTACTTAAAACATTTTTCTTTTTGTAATAATTATCCGTATGTCAGAACTCCAGTGATATTTGGCTAATTCAGACAATATACTTTCTTAGTGTGACACCTTAAAAGAGCCTCCTTACATAAAATTGGTGCCTGTTGGTGCGTTTTAAAACTTTGAGACCCCAAGATGTAAACACAGTGATGTATGACAGTTCTGTGATGGACCACTGACTTTTATATGAACAGTGTGATTTAAATACTAGTGTTTTCCATGTACATTATTGCTGTTTGGCATGGAATGTTGTGTTTGTATTTATGGTAGCGCTTTCCCATTTGTATTTATTTAGGAGTGAAAATCATTTGTAGGTGTAGTTGTTTATGTTGGTCAACGCTGGAAAATATTTAAGCAGTATATATTGCTGATGATGCTGCTTAAGTCAGCTTGCCAAGTGTGCTGCCATATTTTGAGTAGCTAGAGCTTTGCCTGTTTTGAGATCATTCTAGCATAGCTGCTATTTTATAGTTAATTAGTTTTGATTTATTTATCCTATTATTATTATTGTTGTTGTTGTTGTTGTTGTTGCCTTGTGTATGTAAGTAAATATCTGGCTTAGAAATGTAAAGTTAAACACATTTAAATTAAACTGGCTATTGTAAGGCAGCTGGACTGAGACTTTAATATGGTGGTGTGACTGTTAGTTCTGCTCCTCAGGCAGAGTGACCTGGATCAAATAATTGTAATGTAATAGGCTTGCCATCCTTGTCAGGTTCTTTTCCGCTTTAGAGGCTTGGATGCGCTAATGGAGCTGTTGGAAAATGTAATGGGACAAGTCATGGGTCAGCAAAAGAGCATATCTACTGCACATTCCTCTCTCACAATCAACCATGAGACATTACCATGCTTTATATATACACTCCTGCCCCTCTGGTCTGTTCTGACTTCTTTACTAAGATGTTGATGTGCACTTCAGTAGACTGGAACATGAAAGGACAGCCAGAGGGAACGTAAATGCATGTCAATGAACGGCATTTATTGATAGTAGTACACATAAGCTGTTTGTTTAGTTGTCAAGAGGCCAAACCATCAGCTGTGCATCATCCCAGTCTGCTATCTGTGTTGTGATCTTTTTTTTAAGAAGATAGAGAGTAGCTCGTGGTTGTATGTGCGGCACAGCTTTATTTTACTTGGTTTTGTTGATCCATACTGATTGTTGCATGAGATTTCTGCCAATAAAGAACTTAGCAGTTCGGGTATTCCCTTTTGTTTTTGTTATAAGATTTGTTGGTTTATTTAATTATTTAATGAACACTCAGTAACCAAAGGTACTAGTAAAGGAGTTTGATTATATTCTATGTTTAGCTAATTTCACCATGAGTTTCACAAATTTTGACCTTCAAAAAAAAAAAAAAAGAAAAAAAAATTCAAAATGCACAGAAAGTGGCACACCTTTTTACTGTTTCTTTTCTTTACTACTTAACCTGAGTGAATATGCACCAGCTTTTGTCATGCAGCTAGAATGGTTTATCTAAATTTACTTATTATAAATAAGTTTGGAAAGCTTATTGGAAAGTTTCAATTTCGGAAGGTCTGTCGATAGGACCACATAAAATCTGCATACATTCAATGCATTAAAACTTGGCAGTTGTTGTTGCTGCTCAGTGTGAGCTGAGATAATAAAAAGCGTTCCTTGTGTAGACCTTGAAACATTGTGCTGATTAGTGGGTCCAGGCATAAAGGTGTATAATGTAAAAGCCCAAGACAACTACAGAGGCAGCTGAGTAATGGCAGCAGCTTAATAATGCAGTACAACCTATAGTAATAGTAGTAACAATGCGATTTACCCTATTAAAAATAGAGAACGAATAATAGATATGTTTAGGGGGAACAGTAGTGATAGCATCTCTAGTTTTTAGTTTAAATTGTTTAATAAAAAAGATGACTGTGAATGTAATGCTGTGTGAACTGCTAAGAGCCATGTTATAGGTGTGTTTCACACCAAATTGCTGGTCAGAGCACAGGGAGGAAGTGGGGAAAATTATTTCTGTGGTTTTATTCATATGAGGGTCTTTTGACTGCAAATTTGTCAGTCAACAACAAAATGCAGATTTTACATAGTATAGTAACATGACTGCTTTGTGTTATTAGCCCTACAACATGAACCTCTGCAAACAGAAAGCCTATCCAAAATACTGATTGTTAAGCACCAATCACAGCAGGCTGTAAAAGAGCAACTCTGAAAACTATACCACATCATGTGTAAAACTCATGTTTTTCTTTCACTAGACCTATCTCATTTATTACATCATCTGACTGCAGTTATTTCAGCTGACTGCAATTATGTTCCAGAGTTGTTAGATTCATTATATCATATTAAGCTATTAATGTAATGTGAATTTTTTTCATTAACCCGGTATGAATAAAACCCCTTTATATTTTACAAAATCAACAGAGGTCATGAATAACAATTAGGAAGCGAGACTTTAATCACCCAATATTCAGGCTATAGGCTTGTACTTTAGAAGATGCTGCAATGAACCAAGACCTTAACTTTTAAAGGTTACTTTGTTATGCTCCTTTTCAGAGTTAAAATTTTTATTTTTAAGGTCTACTAGAAGAGATTTACACGCTTTTGGTTTCACAAAACATGCTGTTTCTTTCTAAAATACCCTTTTGACATTATTTCACAAGGCTGCAGCACCAAATGTTAAAAGAAAGCAAAGTTTAAAGAAATAAAGGACGTGAGCCATCACCGAAGGACCCGCTCTTTTTACAGTGCAGATTCTGGATGGTAAACCCAGCTGTGAGCCAGTGGAACTACTTGATGGTTCCTGTGATACTGGCGAAGATACTAGAAACTAAAATCATCAGGAGCGAACCTGCATCTGCTGGAAGTCGTTGTAGTTTACATTACTATGTGCATGTGAAGCATTGTTCTTGTGCACATTTAGACTAGTCTAGAAACATGATATGATCATACTAATGTTGCATATTAATCACATTTTTAAGTTGTTGTGAACAGCATAACAAGAAAATAAAACTTTGGTGAGGGAGGGGGAAAAAAAGAGATTACATTTATTTATTTTTACTTGCTGTGTGACTTGTAACAGAGACAAGGCATTTAAGACAGCTGGGGAAAGTGGTTTCTGTGGGAGAGAGCTTCTCCCTCTGACAGTAGTATCTCCCCCTGATATTTTTGGTGAATGTTTACCTTAAAATTTGTGTTAAAACATAAGAATGGGGAATGATAAAGTACCCCCCCACCCCCAATTCTGAGATGCTGGTCAAAGCACAGCGATGCAGAAAAGTGACCCAAAAAAAAAAATTTAAAAAAAACTTTCTGCAAAGTTTATCACTAAAGCAACATTCTTTGAGCATCAGTCAGTATTTGTACACTAATGCATGTGTAAGAGACTGTGACTGTAAAACTATCAGTGAACAACATAATGCTCTTCAACGCATGATCACAACGAGCACAGCAGAATAATCCTTGTAGTTGTTTTCAGGGTGCAAAACAAAGTGGCTCTACAAGCACGTAACCACAAACTAATTACTCACTACTGCTGCGAAATAAACCTTGTCCATGAAAGTGAAACTAACTCAATTACACAACTAGAACAGATCATGCATGCCTTAAAAGATTACTCACTTCATTTATACACAAAAAGCAGACTGTAAACTAATTAACTTAAATTTCACTCTGCTGTTTCTCTTGAATTCATGAGACACAGAAGGGACTTTAGTGAGACTAGTGTTGTGTGTGTGTGTGTGTGTTTTTTTTTTTTTTTTTACAATGCAGCTATTTATACAAATGATGATACAATAAAGAGCTGAATTCTAACTATTGGAGCCCACTTTTCAAATGCTGAATGCTCTAAAATGTTCTGCTCACTCTTGTATCAGACAGTGTATGTTTTATTCATGTTAAAGCACCATATACACTTGTACAGCCATCACCATGTTGATGGGCATATTACCACAAGCTTATCCACAATATATTACCATATTAATGTTTTGAATGCAGCCCTGGTACCACTGGAGTCGGATGACCATTCCATATTGTGTCTGCTGTAGTTTTTCTTAATGACAGGTTAGAGTAAGAAATTCCATAGCTTTACACCATGAAAACAGGCTAAAACTGTCATGCTTCTGTTATAGACACAGGTACTTGACAGAGGTACTCTACCATGGTTCAGATTTTTAACCCTTGTTCTGGCAGATGTTAATGCATTTAATGCATTTTAACACAACTGTTTCGCTTTTGCATACATTCACTGTGTAAAGGTAAAAACCTAAGTCAGTACAGCTATCACTGTGCTCATAGGCATACGTTATGTTGCGGTATGACCAAAGCTAAAGTTGTCAAAGGTACTGGAACATGTATGGAAGACTGCCTGAAAGTTCTGTGTTCTGAAGCTAGCACTACTTTGAAATCCATGTGAACATCTATCAAGTCTTTCTCTATAGATTTACACATCTACATGTGATTTTCTGACTCAACTGTGCACCAGACCTTCCTTTTTAGAACATGGACTATATATATTAGGTTTGTGGTATATGGTTTTATATGTGCTATTGTCCCCTCAAATAATGATCCCTTACACCACTATTTTTAGCTGCAAGCTTATGTTTTAGTAGGTCTTATATAGCAGAACTGGTTTCCTATTCTGACCATTTGTGAACATTTTATAAAGTTATATACCTGGAGTGTTGTTTATTGGCAGCAAAATTAATTGTTTTCTTTTTTTTGCTTTTATGGGTAAATTGGATTAAACTAGTCAATAGTTAATTTGGTTTATTGAGATCCCTAAGAGTGAAACAGTGCTTTATTTATGCATTTATTTATTTTTCTTCTTGATATTGTACCTTAACCTGAATAAGCTTTTACAAAACCTGGTGTTAGGTGTAGTCTTCTAATGGTCTGTAGCTTTCTCATGAACACTGTCTTGCATTTTGTGATGTTGTTTTGACTGTGGCATGCTTATGATGTTTTGACTGTGGCACACTACCTATTGTGCACACTGTTATCTTTCTATCTTGCAGCGTTGTAGTTCTTATGCTCTGAAAGTTTGTGCTTAAACTGCAGAAGTAAGGTGCAGCCTGATGAGGAATGTTTTGTACAGCCCGCAACCCCCACAGCCTCCTCCAAAACCTTAACAAATGCAATTTCTGTGGTTGACTAAGTTAAGTATATGAACCCTTCCAAAGTTATCATGCCTATGGGCCCTGGGGGCTACTGGTGGTCGTGGGCATATGGGTCTAGTCTCACACATGGTCCAAAACCTTTGTTTTTAATGAAGGTACACACACTACAGCTACTAGTCAGCGGCTCCAGCACTGCCGTCCATTCTTGCTTGCACCTAGAACCGAACCATTAAAAGTCGTTGTCAGTCATGGGTTGAACTGTTTTTAGAATTGTTTTCAAATTTAGAAGCATTGAACAATTGTGCTTGCACACAGAGGAATTTGCAGTGAAACACACACACTAATGAACACATGCTAAGGGGCAATGAGCACACTTTCCCGGAGCAGTGGGAAGCCCTAGCCACTTCACCCAGTTGGTGAATTGATGCCCTGCTCAAGGACACCAGCCATGTCCTGTCCATTCATGGGAACAAGCCAACATTCTTCCGGCCACAAGGCTGATTCCCTAACCTCCAGCCCAGGACTTTTCCTATTGATTGAACGTGTGTGATCAGTGTGGTTAGGCCCAAATGGTGGCATCTCTAAAACAGTTTTAAAATCGGGTTTGTTTTGATTTCAATGTGCTTTTTAAAAATAAAAAAACAAATTCAAGGGTTGGCATTGGCTTCTAACCGCACAGATGAATCCACAGAGTTTGATCATTGACAGACAGGCATTGTTAATGTTCTGTAAACTCCAGGGAGGTGTTTATTTTTTCCAGACAGTTGTGCTTATATCTTCTCTTATTGTGGATACAACTAAAAAGAGAAAAAAGGCAGTTGAGGTCAAGCAGCATGTGCATAGAGAGGTGTTGTGTGTGTGTGTGTGTGTGTGTGTGTGTGTGTGTGTGTGTGTGTGTGTGTGTGTGTGTGTGTGTGTGTGTGTGTTTTGGTTTACCAGTATTCAGGGAGGGTTAACTCTTATGACCGGAAATAGAGGTTGCATTCTGTTGCATAAAGTGCTACATGCACCACTCAGGGAGTATTGATTGGATAATTTCAACTGTCACTTAAATGGAAAAACTAAGATGTTTATGAATAACCCATCTGCAAATTGATAGTCTGCCAGGATTATTAATAGATCTCTAAGGGGATTGATTGCCTGTTGCATAAGACAATTAGGCTACTGTTGCTCTCAACAGATCTCTCACCAAAACACACTTGATATTTATAGGCTAAATATTGCACAGCAGGGAGCCGGGGCTGGCTGGATCTCCCGAGATGGTGCACCACACTGGGTTTGGTAGTGTGTATACTGATGCCTGATCAGCATCTAATTTACAGTCTCCTAATGGATCAGCCTGTCTCTTGCTGAAAAGCGTTTTGGGAGTGAATTGAAATTGTTTGTTGCTGACTTCTGACACCATGTCAAGAGATTTGGTTGAGTATTTGTCAGTTGTTTTTTAATTTCTTTTCAGACTCGCATGTCATTGCCATCATTGCCAAAACTTTTTTTTATGGGTTTTTTTTTTTTTTTTTTTTTTTGGGCACAAATAATATTGTTGTTTGAGACTACATGCAGCCTGTCTGTATTGTTTTTACCTGCAAATGAACATCTTTATGATTTGATTATAGAGCTGTCAACTTTTTCTTTGATGACTTAATACCATTTAGTAGGTTCAAGTAAAAATAAATAAATTGTGAATCACAATTGTCTGACTTTAGACTTGGATAAAATTGCAACTGTCAACATTTTTGTGCACTTCTGTGAAAAACGATGCGAAAATGTTGATTGTATTTACGAAATCTGACGTGTCAGATTTCTGTTTCATGTCTGTTGTAACAGATAAATGACCACATTTTCACCCGTTATATTTTAGAGGGGTCATTGATGGAAAAACTGAACATCATTGCACCCAGAGAGGAGATGGCAGTCTTCTGCTGCTTGACTTTGCAGAGGAAAAAGCATAATGCCTGTCTTGGCCAATCAAATTAAACCTTGTTAGTTGTAAGTCAATCATTTCTGACCTTGACACAAGCAAAGCTCATCCGACATTTCTCCAGCAGCAACTACAGATTTTACACAAGTCATTACTGTCCACTGTTATTATGATTGACTGAAAAATGTTTACAAACTACGGTCTTTCAGTCATGCATATACTCACACTGCAAATGGCTGATTGTACTGCTGCTCAAGGTAAACTAAATAACGTAAACTTCATTGATGTATTGGGCTGATGTATCAGAAGCAGCACATAGTATACTATGTATAGTCTCTGTAGCAGTCACTAGACTTTGTGCTATTCTCTATAAGGCTGGACTATCCTCTAAATGGGTGCAGTTTTAGCATCAGTTTTTTTTCTCTCAACCAAGCCTGTGCTTTGGTGTGGTATGTTTGAGCTGCTAACTAAGCAGACCTTTATTTTATAATCTGAACTTGTTTTATTGGTTTTGGCAAAGCTGTTAGCATTCTAGAGAAGCTATTACTAACCAGATCCTCCCTCCTAGTTAGCAGCGCTGTTTAACACAAATCAGTTTTTTGGTAGATGTTTTGACATGTTGGAATGATGGCTTGAACATTTTGCACTTTTCTTGTAACCATGTTAAGTGAACTACTTTTTCTGAATTTACACTGTACGCAGTAAAAAGAGTTAAAAGTGACTTCTATGTTATGGTGTAAACCTTGGTCAGATGTCACTGTATTTCGCATTTGGCCACTAGAAACACGATTTGGAATGACACTTGTATAAAAAAAATAATAATAATAAATAAATAAATAAAATAGGATGCTCTGGCTTGTATGTCTTAATGTTTGTTGAACTGTTTGACAGTTTGAGTGTATTAATGTTTGAATGAATGACCTGTTTCTAATCATAATTAGGTGTTAGCTGCATATTTTGCATAAGTGTGTTTGATTAATAAATATATGAAACTGAAACACATCATATGATGGATCATGCATAATGCTAGGAGTGAGCAATGAGGAAGGTTTTGTCCTCATTTGTCTTCACATTAAATAACCTGTTTTCCCTTTCTGAGTGGTAAATATTAATGCTTAGCAGTTCCTCACATCAATAGACATGTCTTTTGCTTTCCAGGATGCTTTCTGCCTTAGAGTTTTACTGTTTATCACTTCATTTCTGATGAGTTCTCTTAATCATAAAAAAAGTTATTCACATGCTAAAGTTTAAGGGTGTATTTTATGTATTTGTATTACTTACCACAATGGTGTTTTGGGGTCAGAATTCAGTCTAATTACAGGAGATCAGTATCTGAGTACAGTCGTTGGCATAAAATTAGGATTATGTGAGGTCAATCATTCCCTGAGTAGAGAGTTCAGGGCCATTTTTTGCCAAATGTGATTTCACACAGAGGAATTTGTCTTCTGCATTTAACCCATCCATGAAGTAAAACACCCACAAACACACACACTCTAGTGAACACACACCAGGGGGCAGCGAGCACACTTGCCCAAAGACACCTCAGTCGTTACTGTTGGTTCTGTAACAAGGCGGGTTCCCTGACCTCCAGCCCATGACTGCCCCACTATAAAATACCAATAACTGTGTTGAAACTCACAACTAGTCGTGTGCAGTGTGAAGCATAAGCTTTCATCCCAAGTTTTTAGGTCGCTCATTCTTCTGTTCTTTTAAACATAATAAACGCATAATTCTGCCTAAAGCATAGACAGTCTATTGATTTGTGTTGTTCTTAACACTCCCACTTTTGCTGTGGAGGTGAAAGAGTTAAAGCACCAAATTGGGAAGGGGCCTGGATACTCAAATTCCTAACCAGTCCAGGCAACATTTCAGCATCAAACTCATTGATATTTCTTATGCCGCATCTCAGTCAATAATAAAACGTACTGTGTTGTACTAATGGAAGGAAACGTTTTAAAGGGCCATGCTTAGACATAGCTAAAATTAGCATTTCCTGCATTTTTGTTCTTCAGTGCCGCTATATAAAACTTGTTCCGTCAGTGAGGTTAACGCAGCCAGTGCAGTAGCACCACTGGCTAAAGGGATTAAAGTTCATGCAAAGTTTCACACACTAAATATATTGGTTTCGGGTTGTCTGTTACACAGTATCGGTCATAATGAAAATGTTGTTGACATTAGTGCAAAATTCTGCTGGTAAAAAGCTGGTGTGGTTTGTTTTTTTTCTTTCTTTCTTTTTTTTCTTTTATTATTTAAAGACTGCATCACCAATATTGTGTTTGTGTATCATGATACATAAATGTTGAGCTTTTTTTTTTTTTTCTTCTTCTTCTTTTCTTTCTTCTTTTTTCATTTGTTTGTTTGTTACGCTTAGCACGCTTTTGGTTTCCCCTCTGAAAACGTGTTCAGCTTACCAGGCTGTTACTTTTCAAGCTGTGTTAATGTGCATTAGCATGTTTAACCTGTCTAACCTACTATGTCTAACCTACTATGTGTATTGCAGTACTTGAAAGATCTGGTCTGAGGTGGTGCATCATCTTAGGGGTCCTGAGCGTGTGTCATGTATAGCGGTACATTTAGCAGGTTTCATGTAGCAGGAAGTTTTCTTTCAGCCCTTACGAGTAGTCGTGCTGTTTGACCTATCTAACAAGTTGAGTCTGAGAAACTGCTGCAAAGTTTTTTGATATGGCTGTTAATTACTGTGTTCACATACGCAACTGATTTGTTTGCCTCGTGATCCCCTTACCATAACAGTCATCCGATTGTTTTGCTGCAGCCAGGGAAAGTTCTGATTGTCTCTGTAGTTCTTCTTGTTGATTTGAAACAGTAAGGATGTGACAGTGCACACATTTTTACCTCTTTGCAATTTTCAATGCTGGGATTTCAATCTGAGACTTTAATATTTGATTAGATTATGTTGTGTTAATTACGCAGATCTTCATTTATATACTAGCCTACACAGCTTGGGTCGATAAAAAGAATGGATGATATTGATTTAGTATCAGAATATATTTGTGAAACCAGAAATTGGCTTTAGAAAGATGTGTCTAAAGGCCTAGAAGTGAATGTTTCAATTCGATATTGGATGGCATATGTATTGTGCTCCACAATTACAGAACAGTTAGGAGATTTATTGCATTTATAGAAGAACATTATTTCTTTGATAGTAATTGGTTATATTTAGTTCATATTTCTATAACTCTGTGAATATTTGCTCCACAAATCCATTATTGGGACAACCTTAATAAAAAGCATTTTAAATAAATTTATGGGAAACATTCAGTGCTTTTCAGAATTGATGCAAATCCTTAGAAAAGTATCAAGTGTGCCAGATGATTGGGATTATTTGTTCCTTTGACTGTGTTCTTCTAACCAAGATATGAGTAACTGTTTTAAGAAATTGCTTTTAATACCTTTGTTTATTTGTTTTTGTCCTGAAGTTGCGCGGTGTTTCTCTGGCAAAAACACTAGTTTGGTTTTTTTGCCTACATAAAACTTTTTACTTAATACTGTAGTCTGTGCGCATAGTGTTTTTTTTTTTTTTTTTTTTTAGTTTTTTGTTTTGTTTTGTTTTGTTTTGTTTTTTTTTTCCCCCCAGCCCATATTTTAAAGTAGACCTAAAGCAGAAGTGGAGCTGTGGACAGTTTTCTCACTGTTGACAGCTTTTAGAAGAAGTATTAGGAAAAACTTCTGTTGTATTTTATGTTCTGCCATTTGGCAAGACAATATGGTCTTATTAAAAATGTTCAGAAAGACCTTTTTTTTTTTTTTCCCTCCCTTCCATCTTTTTTTTTTTTTTTTGGCATCTGTAGCTGTACCTGCCCACTCACTGACTGAGGTCACTTCTATGAAGTTATTTACTGCCAGTATGAGCAGAGGATTTTTTTTTTTTTTTTTTTTTAAAACCCTGCCCACTCGTCTGCGTTTATGCCAGGGGCAGAATAAAATGGTGCAGGCCTAATCTTTATTAATTATCTGTGTTTTCAGCATCATCTCTTAAGTATTTTGGCTTTTTTCCTGACTCTGGCCTTGCTGAATGCTCTTTTGGGCTGTGCCTCAGGGCTGTATGTGACTGATAAGAAGGTCATTGTGTCTGTGGGGAGATTATGCCAGAAGCTGTTTCATATCTATTGCTGTGAAGGGTGTGTTATCTCTAATCATAAGCTTAACAATTAGCCTCTTCTCAGAGTTTGTTACCACCTGTCAGATATGACACCAAATATTCAAACAAAGCTAACTGAGCCAGATGTCAGTGTGTAAATCTCTCATCATCAGTCTTTTAATATGCCGCAAAGTGTTCTACAACTTGAATGTAATGGTTGTTGAAATGATTAGATTGCTACAGTGTAGCACAAATCTGCACAATTCTGCTCTAATCATGTCTTGGAGGAGTATTCAGATCACATGTCTCGGTGTTTGTCAGTCTCTCCGCCTGTGTGGCACTACATGTCTGTCAGATGTACTTTGTGTTTGTCTGTCAAAGTATAACACAGATGTCTGTTTTTCAGAACAAAATAAAGACAATAAAAAGTAATTATATTTTCCCCTTTTTTTTCTTCTTCTTCTGTCGCTAGCCACGTGCTGATCCAATACCTATATGCAGCTTCTGTTTGGGCACAAAGGAGTCCAATCGAGACAAGAGGCCAGAAGAACTGCTGTCGTGTGCAGACTGTGGGAGCAGTGGTAAGACCTTTTTATATGGATTTGAGTACTACAGGCAGTGAAAGTGCTCTTTCAGTATAGTTACTGATGGATCAGGGTTCCAAATAGTGGTAGTTTGTAAATGTAGTTTTTATTTTTTTTTTTATTTATTCTTTTTTTTAAACCTCAATGTAGCTTGCTTGCTATTTTTTTCTCCGTCATTGCCAGGTTGCTGTTAAATTGCTTGCTCTTCTCGTGTAGTAATTTGCTTTGAACAATTATTTTGAAATGCCACAAGGAATTGTGCTCCCAGTGACATTTTTATGGTTGAGTTTGACTGAACAACACAGGGGTGGTTTTCATTAAGTGTTCATAAAAGTACAGAAAATGTATTCCCGCTGTAAAACACAGCTGGTTGCGGTCCTCAGAGGCAAGTGCAGGGATGCCTATACACGACTATAATGGATTGATTACCGTTACATTGTGTGCACATGCCGTTTCTGCCTCGTTAGGATCAAATTATCTTTAATTATCTTCTCAGAAATGTTTGGTTATACAGTGTATTTAAACACCGATCTTGGAAAATCTTAACGCATGGCTTTCGAGCATTGTTGTTGCCATCTGCAAATATTTAAGGCTTAGTTATCTTTCGTCAGAAAAGGTCCTGTGCTGTTTTTATTTCGTCCCGTGTTTCATTTTGATGTAAGGCATTTCTAACCTGGCGAATTTCTGTGAGCGTTTATCTTAAATCTGCTTAATGCTTCACTAAATGCTGTTGTGATTTTTAGCCAAAAGCAAAATTATGTAATGTTTACTTGTTTTTAATTGAAGCAATTTTGTGAAAGGCTACTACACTAAAATGTTCCACTCTTTTGAAATGTCTTCCCAAAGGCCATCCATCTTGTCTGAAGTTCTCTGCTGATTTGACTGCAAATGTTAAGGCACTGCGATGGCAATGTATCGAATGCAAAACTTGCAGTTCCTGTCAAATTCAGGGGAAAAATGCTGTAAGTACCTACATATGGAAACACACATGATCCTTCTTTTAAAATCAGGAGCTTGTCTCATATGCTGCAATTTGTGTTTGGCTGTAGGACGAGATGCTATTCTGTGACTCCTGTGATAGGGGTTTTCATATGGAGTGCTGTGACCCTCCTCTCTCCAGAATGCCAAAAGGTATCTATTCTTGTAATCTGTCTCTAATGCATTAGTACACAGTGTGCAAAAACATCTGTCGAATAAGATGTACCCAGTAGTGTGCAGACTTATCTCTTTCTTAAGTAAATGTCTTCACAAGCAGTAAAGCTGTTTAAAAGAACAAGATTACACAAAGGTTCATGGTTACATAACGGCAAGATGATATGCCCTTCCTTGTTCAGTTTTTCCCCCCTCTTTTTTTTTTTTTCTTTCTTTCTTATTCCGCACCCCCCCCCCCTTCTATTTTCCACTGGCCACAATTTTGCCTCTGTATTTAGAACAGCCATTACTTTAAAGTGATGGCAAGTTGGCTGATTTAATATGTTATTTTTTCTTGTTTTTATTTTATGTCCTAATTTCCTCTTAAGAAAAAGAGAATCATCCATGGGTCAGCAGTTCATACATTTCAAGAGTTGTGTCCATAGACTGATCTCTGTCTAAAAGGCTGTTCTTGTTCTTTTTCTCCTTTGTTTTCCACCCTCTTTCTTTGTTGCTGGACTTCCCCTAGGAATGTGGATCTGCCAAGTATGCAGGCCAAAGGAGCAGGAGGAAAAACGACTGCTGCACAAAACGGCAGCACAGATCAAAAGACGATATGCAAAGCCAGGAAGGCCCAGGAAAAATCCCACACATCCAACAATGTATGATAACTCATTTCTTACACCCTGCTCCTGTTTTTTTTTTTTTTTTGGCTTATGTTTATAATTGTGTTCAGCAGTGTTTTGCTGCTAAACTCTGACTATTTTCTTGTGAACAAAAAACAAAGGCCTACGGATTTTGTCTTTTCCAACCATGTTCATTTCTCCAGCAGTCCTTAGACCTCTTCCATCTTTATAGTTATTAGCTGCTAACAGAGTACTGCTAGCCCAGGGCATTCTACTCTCTGTGCTATTTTTAACTGCTGCCTGTGTATTGAGGAACAGTCAGTACACTAGCAGTTTGGGTGGAGGTACCCTGGGTGAATACGCTCATGAAGCACTCACACTGTAGAGATTACATTTTCTCTAAAGGCTTAAAGATCATTGCTAGCCTCAAGCTCTAATGTCTTACTAAGATGATGTGAGGCGTGTTAAAATGTGGGTGTTATTTTGAGCAGTGTTTTGTTAGTATTTCATTTTTATCTGTTGTTGCGTGTGTTGTTTCTTTTTTATCTCAGACAGTTCTTTACCATTGTCCTTATTTTATTAACTCTTGCTGCAGGCCTGACAGTGGTGATGCAGGACCCCTTGAGCTGTCAGAGAGAGAGGAACATGGTAGGGGTCTTAAGAGCACTATCTGCACCCCACCCTCATCCAGCACCATTGCACCCACCACAGACGCCCGGAGCCGCTTGAGCCTCACCGATCCCCTCACATCCACCCCAGCCTCTCTCACTGCCCTCACCATGCTGCCCCCCTACAACAAGAAAACCAAAAGTCTCATTGACGGCCTCTCCAAATTTTTCACACCATCCCCTTTGGGTCGGCGCATGCGCGGCGAGGCATCAGATTCTTCTGAGCAGCGTAGGCCTAGGAAACGGGGCTATCGGAAACGACTGTGCGACTCTCATTCCAGCACACCGGCACCAGGTACCAGCCAAAGGTTAACTGCCCCATCTAGTGCGCTCTCTGCACCCTGCCCTTTACCGGGACACAGCCCCACCTCGCTGAACCTGAGTCAATCCCCTTCACACCCCTCTGCCCAGTCCCCACAGAGCTCCTCGTCCCAGTCTAGCGACCCCTCTCTCAGCAGCCTCCCAAGCAGCAGCCAGCTGAAGGGACTCTTTGACGGATTGTCTCACATCTATGCTACTCAGGGACAGTCTCGACAGAAGGGACTCCCCAGCTATGCACCACCTAAGCGAGGGCGAGGCACCCGGGACGCTTCCTCCTCACCCAAAACGCCTTTACAGCTCCACGGAAACAAGCCCATCAAAGGGTTCAGTAGCAGGCTAGCATCCGTGTCCTGTTCAGCCTCAGGCTGGGCACCCAAGAGAGGCCGGCCCTTTAAGACAGCACTTCATTTCAAACGAGCTCCCTTTTTGAAAAAGCACAGGCTGCTAGGCAAGTTTAGGTTTAAGGCCTCCCCTCAGAGGGGGAACCCCACGCCAGGGAGGGGCAGCTTGGCAGACGGAAGAATTAAGCCTGACCAAAACCATGGTAAGCACAGGGCCTCAGTTCCCACAGCGGCCAACCAGCTCTCGCTTCTTAGTCTATTAAAGACATTCTGCTTAATAAAATAACAGTTTGTTTTATTGTTTTATTATTTTACATTGTTATTTTTCCTCACCTTTAATTTTTGAAACCACCAAATTGCGACCAGCCTTCTGCTTTTAACCGCCCACTCAAATATTCATTCTGATTAACTCTGCCTCTCAAACCAAAGTCGTTCAGTTTTTCCCCATTATAAGCAAACACCCTAATACTGAGTGTTTCCATCTCATATAACTCTGCTCTCTGCTCCCTTCTGTTTCTTCATAACCAACATACAAATGTCTCATTTGTTAAAGAGCGATGTTTGATAATGACAATGTCAGTGTTTCTTATATAATTTTAATGATGTTTAGTGATGTTGTGGCTAATATTATTTTTAAACTTTATGCTGTTTGTCAGTGCCTGTTTTACCATGTACTTTAACACAACATGTGTCATGGATGATGATTGTAATATATTTCTTACATTTGGCCCTAATTTTCTATTTTTAATCTTACAGTCTTAAATACCTTGAGATGCCTAAAAAGAGAGGCTCAGGAAGGAGGACTGCCTTTACCAAATGAGCAAGTGTCTGAGGACGATCTTAAGATGTTCAGACAAGCCCAGGAAGTCACTGCTAAGGTAAGGGCACGCTTTGAGTAAATATGTAGCAGTAGTGTCTTTTCTCTTAAATATAGGTAGACTGGCAGACACCATCATTTATATGTTTTTGTTTGTTTCACTAACAGAGAACTGAACTTGCGAGAAGCAGTGATCAAGGACAGTATCCATCATTGATAGAGTTTGGGAAATATGAAATACAGACCTGGTACTCATCACCTTATCCTCCTGAATACTCAAGGTAACTGTCCAATTACTCTACCCAGGAAAATGACTCTGTAAATATGATCATTTTGAATCAGTCTGAAATAAATCCGCTATTTTGCTGCATTGCTTCTTTTCAGATTACAGAAACTATATCTGTGTGAATTCTGCCTAAAGTATATGAAAAGCCGGAACATTTTGCAGAGGCATTCAAAGAAGTGCGGCTGGTTTCATCCACCAGCTAATGAGATCTACAGAAAAGATAACCTTTCTGTGTTTGAGGTCAGTTCATCCTCTTCAGTGTGTTGTGCCATCTTTAAGCATCTGCATCCTAATTTAATCAGCTCTGCATTTGATTTGCATATGCAGAAATTAAGGTCATTGGTCTGTCAGACTTGCCCCTTAAAACATTTCTTAAACATTTGGATGAGATCTGCATGAATTGGCTAATTTTTATAACATCAGTAAATTTGAACCCTCCTGTTGCAGTTAATCAAGCAGGCACTCTTTTGAGCCCTTTTAAAGCTCTTTAAATTTGGAGTGAAATCCATAGGTTCTTGTTGGGTCTGTAATCAGCATAAATTAGGACTGTTAATTTAACACTCCATTTTTGCTGTCTTGTTTTCCTAGTGTTGGGAATATAAACTAAGAATCTTAAAGCATAAGAAGCCTTTGAATCAGATTTGTTATTTTTGTGAATCTGTAATTAGCTTGAATTAGCTTGTAATTAGCCTGAAAGTTTTGACCTTCATTAGGAGGTTATTTTAACATTACAAATATTGCTTACAAATTTACCATTTACCCTCTATAAGTCTTTCAGATGAAAAAAACCCATTTAGCTTTGTGTCCCGTTCAGCCCTATCTGAATGTGCGTAATGTAAAATCTATATGATGGAAGAGTAGTCATTTCTAAGCAATACTACATTTGCTTCTTTTGTGTTTATATTTAGGTGGATGGAAATGTAAGCAAAATTTTCTGCCAAAACCTATGTTTGCTTGCAAAGCTTTTTTTGGACCATAAGACCTTGTACTACGATGTGGAGCCTTTTCTTTTCTACGTTCTAACTCGAAATGATGAGAAGGGGTGCCATCTTGTAGGATACTTCTCAAAGGTATTGTAATTGCATTGTGATTTCTGTACTAATTATTATAATGTTATGTTGGCAGAGATACTGAGAAGAGAAGCTATAATATGGATTATCTAACACAACACTAGAGCCCTGAGGTGTTATAGGAGAGGAATAATAAATCTATATTTTGCTTTGCACTGGCCAGTATTGTACATTGACTTTTTTTTATTCTTGCATCTGAGAGCTGCAGTATTCTCTCTGCGTGTTTTGCTTGGTTCAGTCGAGGACAGCGGCAGGTGCAGTGAATTGCCTGCGTTGGCACTGCTCTGACATACTCTATCTATTTCTCTCTCCCCCAGGAAAAGCTTTGCCAGCAGAAGTACAATGTCTCCTGCATAATGATCATGCCCCAGTACCAAAGGCAAGGATTTGGGAGGTTCCTCATTGATTTTAGTAAGTTATTTATTAACTGTTTTGGTAGTCTTGGCTGTATTTCACACTAGTAACCATAAAGAGAGACATTTCTACTCTGTTTCTGCAAATAGGGCATGTATACAAGTACAGAATTAAAATGATTCTCTCCAATGACTCTTTTAAGCATATGTCTACATTTGACAGATGCTGATTAATATTTGTCCATGTTTTCCACTGTGCCCATGTGCCCTCTGTGTTTATTCTATGGTGGATGAGGATCGAGCTATGGTGTGACCATTCTGTGGACAACCTCTTGAGAACTCCTCCCAGGTGTCAGCATTAATGAAGTTAAAGGATGTTAATGAACGTGGGCCGTGTGAGGGCTGCTCTCTGTCTCTAATCATTGCTAAAGCAGCCCTTTAATCAGGCCCATTTCTCTTTGTTTAGTAATCACAGCCTACTCCTTACACTCACACCCAGCTGATACAGGGGGGCTCTCGCCACAGGCTAGCATTGTGTCCTCCACCTCTCAGTCCTCCTGCTCTGTTCCTCCTCACAGCATGCATCAGAGTGCCTGGAGGAGGCTGACGAGCGGCTGCAAACTGCCCTGCTCTTTGATGAGATGTGAGGCTTTTAAACATCTGAACATCAGAGGCTTTGAAGAATGAAAAATGAAAATCCATCTGTGCCTCTGAGAACTACTAGCGAAGAAGCAGGATGTCTTGTTTGTTTGTGTAAACAAGACAAATGAAAACCACCACTCATAACTAATCTGACATCAGACTTCATGATGCTATTTTTTTTTTCTCCCTCCACCCTTTTACTCTCTCTCTTTCCAGGTTACTTACTCTCCAGACAGGAGGGCCAGGCCGGCTCCCCAGAGAAGCCTCTATCAGATCTGGGTCGTCTGTCCTATTTGGCGTATTGGAAAAGTGTCATACTGGAGTACCTGCACAACCATCCAGATAAGAGTGTCAGCATCAAGGGAATGAGCAAAGCCACAGGCATGTGTCCACATGACATTGCCACCACACTCCAGCAGCTCAACATGATTGATGTGCAGAATGGCAGGTGAGTAGGGCTCCAGAGCTGTCCGTCAGCTGTACCCACACACACTTCCTGACAACCTCTGTAGTCTTCATATCAACTCTTTAACACAAAACGCATCACCAGGCTGCATAAACTGCCCCTTGTGCTTGGACATACACATGATGTTGTGATGTTGGAATATTCACCGTCTGTATTTACCTTGACATCACTACTACAGGTAGCTGTGTATCTGTTCGCTGAAGGCCGTACTTATGTTTGTTTTTTTGCCTGTACAGATTTGTGATTGTCCGAAAGCATCATTTGATTCAGAGACACATGGCACGTCTGAGAGAGAAACCACGTCTTTATGAAGTCCACCCTGACTGTCTCGTCTGGACTCCTGGACCAGTCTGCAGAAACCTGTCCAGAGGGCAACAGAGAATAGGGATAGAGGTATGTTTCAGCCTCATGTTTTTGCTCCCAGGGTGGTTTGATTTTTGTTGAAACAGGACAAAATGGCTCTTCTTAACATGCGGGTGTACTTTTTTTTGTTGTTGTTGTGTTGTTGTGCTTGTTTTGACTAGTTAGGTCAGACAAATTTTGTACACGTCTTCTCCTGAAAACTTGGATAGGGCTATGCTTTCCCCATTACCATGGCCAGTTTTTGTCTTTTGTGTGGTCACTGTTATGCTGTTGGCTGTTTGAAAATTATTCTTTGACAGTCCAGCAACATTGCCTGAAACACATTCAGTTGAAAAGCCAGAGGATGATTGCTTTCCGAACATTTGAAACAACTGTTTTTTTTGTTTTTTTTCTTTCTGGTGCATTTTCTGTGGGTGGATTGTGTCTTGATCATAAATTTGCTGATCAGTGTGGGTCACTCACTCCTATGCTGCTCTGCATCATTAGTTTCCAGATGGTGCTTGTGTAAAAGTTGCTAAATTTATCTCTCCATTTGCCTGCAAGTTCATTCAGAGTTCACAGATATAGCTGAAAGCATTTTCTGTCTGTTACCATGCTTGCTGAGTGACCCAAATCAAATCTCTTTATTATTAATACAGCTGGATGTTCCATGAAATGCAATCTTCCATGGTCGCTTAAAAATAAATGTTGGATAGATCAACAGCTAATCAGGAGACAGTCTCTATGCTCCAGCATTGTGTGTAAATCAAAATGGTTATCTTAGAAAGGTCATTTGTCTGTGTGGCAGCAGAGCTAATTTAATTGCTAATTTTGTGTTTTCTTTTTTTGATAACCAACAGAAAGGGGACCTTGCAGATAGAAGTGTGTCAGCTACTGAGAAGGGAGCAGGGACATTGTTCAGCAGAAGAATACCACCTCTAACAAAGTGTAAGAACTACAGCAGGAGACAGCCAGATCCACTCTTCAGAAACAGTATTGAAAAACAGTTGGAAGCAAGTCAGGATACCAGCAGCGATGATGATGATGATGGTGATGATGATGATGATGATGATGAGGATAATGCTTCAGTCCAGTCACAGTCTGTGCCAGGGCTCAAGCGAAAGGTAATACTTAACATCTCTTTTGGAGACTCCATGCTATTGTTCACTTGTGTGGCTATTGTTTTACAGACCATTTTTGCAGACAATCAGTTACTGTTTACTTACAGCTGCCTAGAATGCTCATGTGCATTAGAGTGTAATTATCATGTATCATGATAAATAACTGAAACTAGACAATCTATACATTTCCGTACAAGACAAAGTCTATGGTTTTTAATATAATGCTGACATCTTTGCATTAGGATTAGCATACTCCAGAATTCTTTGGAAGGTCAACAAACTCCAGTAAAGAGCACTTTGTAAGGGCCCTGTGGTCAATCTGATCCTGCATACTCTTATTTAGGGTTTCATGTTGGCAAAGTTTTCCAAATGAATGGCCTGTGGCTCAGGCACTGTGGTTTAAATGATGGGGCTTTGCATTTAGGTCATGAGGCAGCCCATTCACAATGTGGTCACATTTCCCTATGTTTAGCATCATCCTTAACTGTATCTGTCTCATCCAAACCTCTACTTTTTGGTTTAGAGGGCACTGGGGACAATTTCACAAAAAATCTGCACTCTTGCTATGACAACTGTTGTGTCTAACAAACTTTGTCATTCCTCTGTACTTACTACATACTGTTTTTGGTGACCCATAGTCATGGTTGATCATAAGGTGCACTAGATACACTGGGGTTTTTGCAAAAGGCACTGTTATTGTTTTGCCTAAGGAGCCTTTGTAATCTACATAGACTGTTTTTTTTTCCTGTGTAAACAATGGAAGAAATCTCACAGTGGATTTCTTTACTTTCCCAGAGAGCAGGCACTCTGCGGAAGAAAAGAGGTCGGAGGAGAGTGCGCATCAACAGCAGTGTCACCACAGAAACAATCTCTGAGAGGACAGAGGTGCTGGATGAGCCATTTGAGAACTCTGATGTGGAGAGCCCTGCACCACAGCTAGAACATTCCATCAGGAGGGAAGACAGTGATGAGGATGAGGAGAAGAACCTTAGGGCTGCAGTACGCAGGCCGGGTAGACCGCGGAAAAGAGAGAGGCCAGATGACAATCATTCAAATCCATCCAAAGAAGAAAAAGTAGAAGGTATTCATTTTAATTAGTTTGTTTAGCGAGAACTTTTGTTAAACTGTTTGTTTTAATCATGCTTTTTATTGTGAACTCTTATACTGTCAGTAAGATCCATGTGCATGTTTTTTTTTTTTGTTTGTTTGTTTTTTAAATAGGTATCACAGATGCAGTGAAAAAGGACAATCCCAGACCTGTGAAGCGGAAGAAAGGCTGGCCCAAAGGCGTGAAGCGAGGCCCACCCAAATGGAGGCTAAAGAAGGAGAGAAAGATGGGCTTTAAGCTCAACCTCTATACACCTCCTGAGACGCCCATGGTCAGTGTGGATCAGGAGCCAGAAGAGGAGCAGGTAGCGAGTCCTGTATCTGTTCCAGAAGACTGTGAGCCATGCAAAGAGCCAGAGCCTGTGAAGGCAGAGCTAAATACTTTAGTCTCAGAGAACCTGAGCCCTGAGCCACAGGATCCCCCTGAGGAACATGACGATGGCGATGATGATGAAGATGATGAGCATTTGGATAAACCTGACTCTGTGGATATTTCTCCCTGTGTTGCTGAGAGCCAGGAGGCTCCAATTGGTCCTGTGAATTATGCAGAACGGTCTACTGAGAATACAGAAGAGGGAAGAGATCAGGAGCCAGAGGAGGAAGAGGAGCGTGAATGCATGGCATCTCAGGGCCCAGAGGAACGAGATGATGAGGAAGAAGAGGAGGAAGAGCCAGAGCCCACTCACGTGGAAGATCATGATGCAGATGATGAGGATGACGGTCATGTGGATTCCAGTGAGCTAAGGAAAGAGGATCCTGTAGCAGTACCTGAGAAAGAGCCTCTGAATGACACTGAACCTACTCCAGAGCCCTGTAATAATGAGAAGGAGCGGCACCTTCCTGAACAATGTGCAGGGGAGGTACCCTCAGATAGCAGCCTCATCAACATGGATGCGCAGGACAATACCAGGGACTCAGACCATCATCTTGATTCTGCATCAGAAGAAGAGGAAGAAAGCAGTCAAAATGTTCCACAAAGAGATGAAGAAGATGGACCTTTGACCCCTGCAATAAAGGAAGACCACAGTATTTGTCCAGAGATTGACATGGAAACCGCCCAGGCGGTTCAGTCCCTAACACAAGAGGTTGAGCAAGAGAGGCACTTCCAGGACTGTGTAGAGACCCAGGAAGCCTGCCGCAGCCTGCAAAGATATGTTCATGTGGACCAGAGCCCTCAAATGACTCCGGTTGATGACTGCCAGCAGTCAGACCACAGCAGCCCACTCTCTTCTGTACACTCCCACCCCAGCCAATCCGTGCGATCCGTCAACAGCCCGGCTGTGTCAATTCTAGAGAGCAGCTACACTCAAATCAGCCCCGAGCAGGGCGCCATCTCTGTACACTCTCTCCATAACAACATGGAGACTAGCCCAATGATGGACGTCCCCTCTGTGTCCGACCACTCTCAGCAGGTGGTGGACAGTGGCTTCAGTGACCTTGGCAGCATTGAAAGCACCACAGAAAACTATGAGAATCCCAGCAGCTATGACTCCACACTGGGCGGCAGCATTTGTGGCACGGGAGCTAGCGCTGGCGCCTCCTCCCAGAGCAGCTGTTCCTATGGCAACCTCTCCTCCGGTGGCAGCCATGGACAGAGCAGCTGTGCCGTGTCCCAGCAGATGGCCGGCCCTGTGGTGAACAATACTGGCGCTTGCAGCATGCTCCAGCAGAACAGCATGAGCTCCCCACAGGGTTGCAGTGTCAAATCCCCTCAAGGCTGTGTACCAGAAAGACAGCCCAGCCACGGGCATGGCCATGGGCACGGACATGCACATGGGCACGGGCATGGACACAGCCACCACCACAACCACCACCATCACCATCCACACCAACACCATCAACATCAACATCAACATCAGCATCAGCATCAACATCAACATCAACATCAACATCAGCATCAGCATCAGCACCAGCATCACCAGCAGCCTCTATCCCACTGCTCAATGCCCTCAAGCTTCCCTCCACCCATGCAACTTCCTGACATCCCAGAGTCTAACAACCCCTCCACCAATCTGGGGCTGTACGAGAGGATGGGCCAGGGCGAGTATGGGGGTGGGCACTACGGACAGCCCTCAGCTACGTTCAGTTTGGCTAAGCTCCAGCAGCTTACCAACACACTCATAGACCATCCCCTACCCTTCAGCCATTCTGGATCACATCCCATTACGTCTTATGCCAACAACAATGGCTCGCTGTCTTCACAGCTCGGTCCTCACAACCCTACGTTGGTGTCTCTGTCTCAGGCTCCACATGCAGTAACAGGTGGAGGTCCCCAAACACAAGCCACAATGACTCCACCACCTAACATGACACCTCCCCCAGTGATGCTACAACGCAACATGGCCACACCCAACATGAACTTGCCACCTTCCCAGAGACTGCAAACACAAATGACCCCCAAGAACCATCACCATCACCCGGTGTCCATACGCTCCAAATCAGCCCCGCTGCCTCCTCACCACCAGCAGCAGATGTATGGCAGGAGCCCACAGACTGTAACCATGCAGGCTCCTAGCAGGACACTGGCCATGCCGCCCCGCATGAACATGGGTGTGAACCTTATGCCGGCTTCAGCTTATAATGTCAACTCGATGAACGTGAACGTAAATATGACTCCTCTGAACGCCATGAATACGTACCGGGTGGCCCAGCCCATGATGAATGGGGGCTACCATGGTAACCCGCCCTATATGAATCAGTCTCCGCAGTACTCTATGCAGATGGGCATGATGGGTACCCAGCCTTACCCACAGCAGCCCATGCAGGCCCCTCCCCACGGCAATATGATGTACAGTCCAGCAGGCCACCATGGTTATGTGAACACTGGCATGTCCAAACAACCCTTAAATGGACCCTATATGAGACGATAATCGATAATGACCTCTGGTTTCCAAGGGGTCATAATTTATAAAAGTCAGCTCGATGACTTGAGGTAGTCCTTGTGTTGATTTTCATTGTTAATGTTCGCTTTTCTGAATTTTTCTGAAAAACCAGCACTTGGTAAGAATGCAAAAAAGTTGTGTTTTAATGGCTAATCTTTAGCTTTTTTCCCTATTTATGGGAAGCCTTACATCATCAGAATTTAATGTAACATTTAATGTAAATCTCTTGAAACTGCATAGCAGTTTATTAGGGATTGCATTGTGCTTTTAATTTTGTTTTGCTTTTTTTGGGGAGGCGGGTTGGACTTGCATTATGGAACCTTTAAATGTGCCTGCATTGTATGCCTTTTCAATGTACATGTTTAGCAATCGCAAGGTTATGTTTCTAAGTACTCATGCCTTCATATTATTTATTGTAAATCTACTTTTATATTTTTTTAAGTGTAAGGTAAAACTTAGCATGCTCTAATGTCTTTGTTAGTGACAGTGCATCAAAGTAGTACTGTACAGTGTTGTGCTTAAAAGCAAGCAATTTTATATTAAATGTATGGCCTTGGTTAGGTTTCCCTCTTATGGAAGGAAAAATTAAACTATATTTTTGTTGATTCTAATACTGTAAAGATTTGAAACATTTGTCATGGTTTTTGGGTGTTCAGCTTCGAAGGTTCTATTGCTAAATGTGTATAATTTGTTACTTTTTAACAAGTTTCTTTACCTGAGGCAGCTTTCTGTTTTTATACAAACTAAAGCAATTTCAGTCAAAATAGCAAAATAAATGTCAGTATTTGTACATGTAGAATTCTAAATCAATGGGAGGGTATTCAACAACAAAAAATGAATAAAAATAAAAAAATTCACAGGGGCAGAGTTCAGAAATTGTCAATTTACTCCAAAGGTGGTCTTTTATGAAATGCCTTTAATCGTACATTTTCATTCCATCTGTAGATTTTTTTATCTTTATAAAACATCTGATTTATATTTTAAAGAAATGTAGAACAGTGACTTTGTTAATAGACAAAACAGATGGCATGTAAAAAGGTAAATTGTATTGGTGTCTGTTTGTATAGCTTATTTTGTAGCCTTTGTACCTGTACAGAATGGCGGTTTGACGTAAGAGGGATATCCTGACTGTACTAATTAATGGAGCAACAGTCCTGTATTTATGAGTTACCTTTTTAGTCGGTCACTTAAATGCTGTACATTTTAGCAGAAAATAAATTATGATGAGCCACTGACAGACTTAAACCTGCGTATGGACTGTTTATGTAATGCACCTGCTTTCCTGTCCAGCAGCTTTTTCATGGTGTGATATGAAAATCATTCACCTCACATTTCCGTTGGTATAGACTGTTGTTCTAGGTATGTCTAGGAATGGTTCTGGTTCTTTCTGGTGTATCCTTTTTGAAAGTTGTTAAACATTGCTATTGATTTTTAATATCATATGTAGTAATGCTAACTCCTGTGCTTTTAGCTGACCTAATGGAGACAGTTATAACTAGGGCTATAACAACACACTTAGCCCACAGTTGTGTGACTTACAGTGCTGGATCTACGATTTTGTATTTTTGCGATGTATTGGATGAAGATTAGGACTGTAATCATGTTGAACAGCTTTCTAATGGCAGTACAGGTGGTAGGCAGGTGGAGTGAAAAAGTGAGGTGTTGATGCTGAGCGTTTACAAAGGTTGGTGTTTTAACCTGTGCAGATGACTTAGACAGCATAATTGATTGAATGTCTCCATGCAGCAGTGTCACAGTTTTGCATTGCGGTATCACAATTTCCAACTTCCAAACTGCTTTTCAGGTTGGATACACAAGAGGTTCTTTCATTATTATACCAGAAACCTGTGTGGCCACAAATTCTCAGTTAGGAGTTTCCATTGTTTGTTTTTGTTTGCTTTTGTTTTTGCTGTTGTAGTTGAACGTCCAGGTCTCTCAGTTGCTTTAGAAATCCTCTGTTGGGTAGAATGCAGCGTCGTTCTTTTACATGTTCAATGGCATCAACAACGGTCCTGTCCTTGTAGATCATCAAGTAAGCCAAAAACAAAGTAGCTGACCGACTTCGTCCCATGACGCAGTGCACCAGCAGCTTACCTAAAACAATAAGAAATGATTACTGTATCAAATGGTACTCTGTCTTTTGGCTGACAGTTTGTTGAGCTTTGTTGATTCCTGGTTAAATTGCATGTTGCTCTCACAGAGACCACAACCCGACTTAGGGTCAGCACCCATGATGTGAAACATTGTGTTTGTTCCTCAAGAGAGCTTTGAAGGATTCTGTGTCTGGAGAAGGTTGTGCTGCTCCCAAGACCTCACATTTAAATTCTGTTGAGCCCTGTGTGTGTGTGTGTGTGTGTGTGTGTGTGTGTGTGTGTGTGTGTGTGTGTGTGTGTGTGTGTGTGTGTGTGTGTGTGTGTGTGTGTGTGTGTACTGTTTCTTATCTGAAGATATTTATCATGCCTCTACTCACTCTCTGGGCTGCTGAGTGCACGGTCAATAAATTGAGCCGCTGGGTAGAAAAACTGAGAGAGGTTGAAAGTCGGAATGTCTTCTGCCTCCACTCCATAGTAATCGATGTTCATGCCGTGGTAGTAGTCTGGACCTGTGGCAACATTATTCCACTTTCCCTCAGCTGCATTGAGGATGTGTGTTATTCCCGTCTTTTCCAGGTTGTGGCGCTCTAAAGCTGTTTTCCTGTGAAGGAACATTAACAGGTGATGAAGTCGGTATCCAGGGTATATTTTCTATATATCTTTTGCGTTGCTTTTTGCCCATGCTCAATAAAGAGATCTGTTCTTTATTATAATGAGCCGTCCCAAGTGTCCTCAACTTCAGGAACAAAAGGGCTGAGCCCGTTTGCTTACTCATCGCCTCACTTACTCATCTCCAATGTAGACGCCAGGCCAGACTTCATTGACGTGGGTGTATTCTGCTCCGGAGCCGCGCCAGAACAGTTTCTCCAGTTCAAATACCCCAGGTGTGATATACTGACTGTCTGGATCACACTGCAGTGGTTTGTAAGCGCTCTTTGTTGTGCTCTGCTTTGAAGCGGTAGATTTCATCTTCTTTTTGAACTCTTTGCTCATCAGCCAGAAGCGCTGGAGCTACCCTGTTCGGAGAGAAATTGAAAGGAAGAATTCTTAGACATTTGTTTATCAGCACACTTTATTTCTGGTGCTCGTCTGTGCATACGTTGTTGTTGCTTGGTATACTTCTAGTGCATAAATCAACCTCAAGTCTACACACAAGGTTTATAGAATTTTCCATCTCTAAACAGTGCGGAGCGGGGTGGGGGAGATGTTCAGGCACTCTAAAAGACAGTTGCCAAAACTAATCATCCCCACACAGGTGTGCCATGCAACACGTTTCTCCCAGTCTAATAATGAGGATGAGGAGAGAGAAAGAAGCTAGCACTCGCTTCATACGAACCTCCTCTGCTAAAAAGGAAGCACAGAGACGCACATCTAGAATGGAGCGTTCAAACAAATCTGGTCTAACAAACGGTGTTTGTCTTGTTTGAAGAAGGAAGGCTTGTGTGTAGGACCACAAGAACACCATACCCACAGTGATGTCTGGAGATGGTAGCTTCATGTGGGTCTGCTTCTCTACAAATGGTACATGAGCAGTGCATCAGAAACCTGGAAACATGCTTGGAGCGATGTACTGGGATATATTAGACGGCAAAGGGGTTTTGTCAGACGAGAAACCTTGTCTTCATAGAAGATGGAGGTTTCAGCAACACAATGGCCCCAAACAAGCCCCTCAAAGGACTCCAAAACAGCAGGTGAAAGGACTTAGTATAGCCCAGACCCTCGGCATGCCAATGAGTGGGATCCCCAAGGAGTTGTAGACTTTTTGCTAGGAGGAATGAACTGAAATTTGCTAAATTAGATATCTTGAAGTTGTAACTGACGATAACAGCTTTGCACAGTGTACTATAGAAAATGCCATGTTATTAACTGTATCTAACATACTGTATATATTATAACAAAGCATCTGCATATGTTCCTCCCCTCACTGTAACAGGGTCTCAACACTGATTACTGCTAATACTGGCCAGTCCGGTGCAGTTTTTTTTTGTTTTTTTAAACATGTCAAAGCCATCTATGTATCATGTTGCCAGGAATCTATCTACTGGATTTAGAGTGCTTCCTCTCTCACAATCCTGCTTTGTACCTAAAGTACGCCAAACGACAGATGAAGAAGGATGGTAAAAGAAACACATTTAAAGAGAAAGGAAACAAGTGACTGAATGTCAGTTAGCACTGATATTGCTTTCTGAGATGCTCTTGGTGAGTAAAGGGATGCAGTTTAAAGCTAAACTCTGAAACTTATTCAGACTGTTAAGTAAACAGGGAAGGAGTGTGAGGAGAAGGGGACAGGCTGTGTGAAGTATGAATTCCACAGTTTACGTCATGTTACATATTGCTCCTTTAAGTCTATAAAGATTCCTGCTATTAACGTTAAGCCCCACTTTCCTTCCTTACTCTCTTCTAACTCTTGAGCTGCTCTGCTACATTTGTTTATACGAGAGCATAAGGCCATACTGCATACATTCAGTGCCTACTTTTAGGAGCTCAAATGGAACACTCAATATGGAAACAGTAAATCAATATATGGCTTACCTGCAGTTGCAGCTGTCTGGTGTCTACAATTTGACTGTACACTGTGAGCAGACACTGCATGTCTGCTCAGCCCATAACAGCCACCAGATCTCAACTGATATTTTTAGGTCATTGATCTATGAGCCTTAAACTTAGCAGCATGCAGGAGGGGATGATGGGAGAAGCACGTGTGTCTCAGCTACAAAAACACAACACTGTGCCAGGCCCCTGCTCCCTGCCGTTACAAATCCCAGACAGAGATGACACTGCATTTCACCTCGACTCCATCTTCAGCCTCATATCCTGTTCATCTGTCCATGATATCACAAGAACAAAGAACATTCACCCAACATGTTTTACTTGGTCAGAGTACATGCCTCAGCTGACACTGTCTATCCTTTCAGTGCAGACTATAGAAGCAGCTGTAATAACTACAACTCAGAAGCACACAGGATTTATATTCAATATTGTTGAACAATTTAAAAACAAAGTCCTTATGCAAGATGGCTTCTGACATGTATTTTTTGGCGACTGAACTCCGAATCTTATCAAGCAAACTGTCTGCTGCTAAGTTTTAAGATTTATCAAGTTAGCGCTCAGCTACTCAGCTAAGAAAAGCAAGCTGACTGTCAAGCTGATGCTCAGCTGCTAAGGTAAGAAGCTAGATGACTGTCAGGCTAACTTTTTGATGATGTGAGTATATTTAAGAAAATATAAAAGTGCTGTATTTGAACAGTGTACACTGAACTCACTCGATGTCCTTGATTTAAAGTGTAGACCCTTTCAATATGAATTGGATACAGTACATCAGCACAATTTTGCCAAAAGCATATACACTGAAATTCATTTTTTATTGATTAATATCACAAACCCCCAAAAAGCATTTATATTTTTATCACTTATTGCTGTGCTTTTTACAACCAGCTCCCTCCAGTCACTCCACAGACATAGACCTAGAATGTGGATCGTCTGAAAGACCCCGAAGACTACTTCGTGTACATGTACTCCTGTTTGTATTTTGGCTTCATTAAGGCACATCATGTTTTTGACTCATGACAGATAAAATCAGAGCCATGGAGACGGCAAATCTGCTAAAAGGCCAGGGAGTGTGTGTCCTGTCCCGCACAGGCCTGGGCTCAATTCCACCAGCCAATTATTCCCTCCCCGCACTGCCTGCTGTGAGCCCTCCTGCAGGCAGCTGTCCTTTCTGAGGCCCGGTGACTAAAAGAGTCCAATTTGACAAAAATAGGAAATCTCAGCAGAGCGGGACTTGTAATTTAATCCAAAAGGTGTTTCTTTTTTGAACCGCCTTTAACAGAGTCTCTGTAACACGAGCTTGGCTGCTGCAAATGGGATGGTAATTGCTTTTCGCTTTCCAGATATGTGAAAAGGACACATGAATCATCTCTGGAGGGAGAGTTTTCAGAGCCATCAGTGTTGTATATGTTTTTTTTTTTTTCCTCCCTCCTCACTTCCCCAGTCACTGCCATCACTCACCTTGACAGGGAAGTCATTAAATTGGTGATGTTGGATTCCTTTTATTGTTTTGTCAGGTTTACTTATTCCTTCAACCTCCAAATCTCTCTTTCCCCCCAAATGAATGTAGCTGTGCTGCTTCGGCTTGTGGGATCAGGTCTTAATTTTCATATCTAAAATCATTCCAACACAGAGTAAATAGTGTTTGCCACCCACAGCTCCATCAGGCGGCATGCTTTTTGCCCTCTTTGAGGAAGCTATATCATAAATAAAAAAGTCACCCGTGTCAGCAGTGCAGAAAATGTGTGGAAAAATGTGCATGCTTTGAGGGAGGAAGGTGTTATTCATAGCCCGCACCTGAGATAACACCCCAGAGGAGATGTTATTAATAGCTGCTCTCTGGAATGTGTGTATTGTGACCACACCAACTCCCGCCCCCCACTGTAGCGTTATTCTTTACACCACCTGTGAATCGCGCTCCTAAAACCTACTACAGAACTTGAAATTAATTTTCAATGAAGCTCTAAATAATAATATTTGCACATCAATCTCAGCGGTTATTGCGCTGTATTAGTTTCCTTGAGTGAAGTCACTTTTAAAAAATCTCTTTCCTGAACTGCTCTAAAAAGGTTGGGCAGAAGTCTGTGCTCTTTCGGACAGTGATGCCGACGGTCAGCATCATGAGGAAACAGGGCAGTTGACTCATGTACACCAGTACATGTTTGCAGAAAAAATAGAAAGGGTGAGATCATGGCCTGCTCTTCAACCTACCAGAATAGCGCACTGGGGTCCTTCTCAATGACGTGGTCTTACTCGCAATAGCTTCTTACTCATCTTGAAAGTGTGCGGTAAATATATTGGACTTTCCGTTTAGTTTCAGCACATGTTCAGTGAAGGCAGAACAGGAACTGAAATACTTTGGAGGAGCTGAAGCTACCAACCACAGCTAACCACCTGCAAAAAATAATTTTTTTTGGCAAGAGGAAGCATCTTAAATGCTGTCAATGTATCTAATGCCAGTGATGGTATTGTTGTAGGGATGTTTTAAGAGTATTTCATATATTGCTTTTCCTGAGATAGACCCCTCATTTCATTTCCAGTCTAAAGGGCGTCAAGTACACGAGGTTACTGTGGAGATTACATATAATTCACTTGCATAAGGAAGAAAGAGCTGTAAAAAGATATAGCAAAAATGACTCAACAATTATGTGTGATCTGACCTGCTAGACAATCAAATCTGCCTCCATCAGATAAAGAAGTGGTTAAAGCTTTTACCTTTGAGAGAAATGAGAAAACCTACAGGTGTTTCAGTCCGTCCTTACACACCATGGGTTCAAAATCCAAACCTCAGCATCTCTGTATGTGTCCCTAGATGGACTGAGAGACACAGACAATGCGGTCTGCTTCTAAGACAACTAATAAAAAAAGAAACCAATACATTCTGAATGGACATGTTGTACTAAAAGCAATTTGGTTAGGGTGGTCTCTAACTTTTGCACAGTGCTGTGCTGGTTAGTTCATATTTTCTGTATTCAACATTATTTAAAGCTGGCACTTTATTTTGAGTGGTCATATGTAGATGATAAAGTCTTCACAGAGTACCACTAACACATCAACAGCATATCCATAAAGCATCAGCATACAAGGTAAATGTCTTAGATGCAGGCGTATTGCTGTTATGAAGACTTCTAATATTACTTCTATTAAGCAAAGTCTAATCCTAACCCTGCTCCTAACCTAAACCTAAACCTAACTCTAACCCTGGCCTTAATCCTAATCCTAAACCTAGCATCAACCCCAAACCTAACCCTAGTTTCAACCCCAAACCTAACCCTGCCCTTAATCTTAATCCTCACTTTAACCGCAATCCAAAACCATCATTAGATGTTTTTGTTATGTTACTGGAAATGTCCAATTTTCACATCTTCTGACTTTGATTACATCACTATGCACCAGTGGGTGGGCAAAAAATATTTTCCAGCAATAGCATATATCATGGTACAAAAGAAAAACTTTCCGAATCACTACAAGTAATTTTTAATGAAACCTACTTGCCCTGTAAGTATATATATATATATATATATGTATATATATATATATATATATGTATGTATGTGTATATATATATATATATATATATATATATGTGTGTATGTATGTGTGTATATATATATATATATATATATATATATATATATATATATATATATATATATATGTATGTATGTATGTATGTATGTATGTATGTATATATATATATATATATATATATATATATATATATATATATATATATATATATATATATATATAATTCATATTCGTATTCATATATGCTTTCAGATGACATATTTTGCAATGTACTCACTGCATGATGTTGCCCACTGGACAAGTTGACAGTGTGTGTAATCTTGAGTGCACCGTGTGCTTAAATGACTGGGTCCTACTGTGTACGCATCTGTCTCACTAAAGAAAACAGTGGTGAGAAGAGGAACAAAGCTAAAACGCTGACACTGACCCAAACTAGGCTCTTACAATGTGTATGCATCCTCCCAGCTGGCAGCAGGGCTGTATTTGTTTACCTATGGATGCATCTGCAGAGGTTCAGTGGAGTTTTCCTCTACAGCTCTAATAATTGGGACTGTGTTTGTTTGTTCAGGGATGGATGAACACCGGGACAGTGTGTGATAGGCCATTACTCATTCATCTCCTGTACGCTGGCCCTGCCGAACCTGAGCAACAGGTTTGGAGGGCAGGCTGTTCGTTCACAGCAGACACCGCAGGTCAGATATAGATGGTGTCTCGTACTGTGTCTGGCATGTAGAGCCTGGAGATTTGTCTTCAGCAGCCACTGTGTTCAAAGCACAATCTTGTGAACATTGAACAGGAACAAAAAAAAAAAAACCACAAATGAAGTTTGTGGAGATGAAGCAGTGTTGCAGGATCATTTCCCCAGTTAACATTAAATGAGTGGGATGTAGAATTGTGTGCAAATGTTTGAACTCCCCCTGCTCAAATTACAGGTTTTGTTGATTTTCCAAGGAAAAACACACTCAGATATGTTCACTGGATTGTACAGTTTCTCTTTATTGCCCAAATATAACATTTACAGGCAAAACTTCTTCAGAGAAAACAAAAAGGCAGCAAGTCCTTGACTAAACTGAATGGATCACAAAGGGTTTGTGCAGACCCCGTAAACATATTACAGCATATGACACCCATTAGAGTGTCTCTGCAGGGGATCAGGCCTTTAAGACATCCAGCCATGCATGTTTCTCCTGCTCCACCTTCGTATGATAAAGAGCAGGCCACAACCATCTCACTTCACAAGAGTTCGAAAAAACAACACATGCTCATGGGCTCCGTTTGGAACCAGTTCAAAGCGCATGCCATCTGGAAAGAATTAAAAAAAACTGCCATTTATTTTGCAACCCTGCTGCCCTTTGGAAGTTAATAACTATTTATGGGCAAACCCTTCAATTGCCCCTCTGATATCCACTTCGCTACTGTCATGAAAGGAATATTGGTAAATGAGATCTTGCTTGACAGGACTGGGACAAAACATGAGAGGTCCCAGACCCTGAGGGTGCAGACTTTTGAAACAGGCTGTGTCACATTGCTGTTGAATTTTCATTTACAATTTGTAAGCTTCCAGTTTTCTTTTCCTTTCCCGGATGAGCCTTATGTCGAGGTGGCGGAGCTGATTGAGGAAGCCAGGATTGGGGCAAATGTCTCTGTGCTGCCGAACCGCTCGCGCTGCCTCCATTAATGTCAGCTCCTCACAGATCATAAGAAAAGCCAAGACAAGTGTTGCAGAGCGGCTGACTCCCATCAAGCAGTGGACAAACACCTTTCCTAAAACAGCAGAAAAGATTTTATCCACAATTAAAACTGGTCACTCACAATCTATGGGATGAAATGCTAGGCCACAATAAACTAGTCCCAATTCTAGTTGCGACAGTAGGAAAAATGCAAATAAAAACAAAGCAGTGATTTCCAAATCGTTTTTTTTTTTGTTTTTGACCTTTATTTAGTTGAAAGCAATAAATAATTTTCAATGTACACAAAAACATGTGCACCCACAAGGAATCAATTGACTGGAATGATACTTGGTGGGTAGGTTTGGCACTGTAAGACGTAAGCCAGGACGAGTCTTATCGCTACCTGACTGACTCTGTTATCTGTTCTGGCTCATGCCGTTGTGTAGCATCATTTGCAAGTGAAGTATGCCTAAGAGAAGAGTTTGAAAGTAATTTGAGCAGTTGGAGGAGTTGGAGAGGAGTCGCATCGTAGGGTTCTGGGAAGTCGGATTGTCTCATCGCGACGTCTCGCACCCCACACCGGCTGTGCTAATATTAGCATAGCACACTGTTGGCGGCAGCGGATAGAAGAAGGCACCCACCAGCAACATGAATGATCTGGGAGACGTACACGAACCACGGAGTTCAATATACATGGGATGGATTGTGGCAGGACACCACTGCTATGACGCGCTGCTTCTGCATGTGTAGCTCCATAAATATTGCCCGTATGAATCCAAATAATTTATTGTTCCTGGTAACCTTTATCTGCATTCTAAAGGGCATTTCCATCTGACGTTGCCTTCTGGGTGCAAGTATATTTTGACAAGTATATTTCTATATGTATATTTTGGGTGGACAGTCAGACACTTTGTCCTTTTAAATACATGACAAACTGAATTTACAAATCACTACTTTCTGTCCTTCTTTGCATTTTACTGCCCTGCTGATGCACTGACCCACTGTCCAACTTTTTATTTAGTCAGGACAAAGCAAATAATGTTATAGCCTATATACATTTTTAGTTTGTTTATTTTAATGCAATATATTAAGGAATCATTGATACATAGATTTAGATCAAATAGCATATCAGTTATAACTACTAAATACATTGTATTTTTATTTTGCTGTAGTATTTTAATTTGTGATGATCTTGTATCAGGTTTTTCCTTTGCAGTGTAACCTGCCTTTGTTGGCCAGTGCAGCGTGGATGAACCGTGCTGTTGAGTAGAAGAAAACACTTATGACAAAGTCAGTGGAATCGTCAGCCTCTACCCCAAAATAATCTATAGCCATGTCTCTGTAGAAGCGAGGCCCTGTGTTTACATGAGGGGGGCCGCTGGCAGCGTTCACAATGTGGGTGATCCCCATACTGTACAGCATCGGCTTGTCACGGGCAGCAACTCTGGAGACAAATACAAAAAGGTTTTCCAGTGTAAAGTCCAGTTTTTAGCAAGGACCTTAAATCAGATGCTACAACTGATTTGCTAAAGGTTACTAGCATAAGCAATTACTGTGCTAAAAGCATTAGGTACTCAGGTATCTACACAAAAGTAAATGTCTAGATTTTCACAGATTTAAAAAACGACAGAATCAAAGATATTTTAGTTTTCTAAGAAAAAAACACTTTAAAACTGCTATGATATGCTAATTTCTGTGGAATTTGCAATGTTTTGCCAGCTATCATGTTAACTTTCCTAACACTGCTTATGGCTGGCCTGTCTTACGTAGTGCCATGGGGTAAAGTTGGGCATTATATAGTGTTTTTTGGATTTTTTTGTTAAAGCTGCAACTGGGAAACATAACTGGTGGGACGACATGTCCATAGACAACCAATCATTTTACAGTGTGGAGAACGTATAAATATGACAGCCAATTTGCTGTTTGAAAAATGCATGATCTGAAGCTAACTGCTAACTCCATTTCCATTTATTTAATTAAGAAAGTACCAAGAGGTTACTTTTAGTGTTTTGGCTGACCAACTTGATCAAACATTGGAGCACTGAAACAGTGACAGACTGTAAAAAAACATATGATACGACTTTAAGCTCTCTTTTCTTTGTTGCTTTGTTTGTTAACTAGCTAACTTTTGGTTTTTGTGAGGTAAAGAAAAGAGGCTAGGCTAATACTAACATTAGCTAACTAGCACTAGCTGACAATTAGTTTAACTTCATATAGAGAGTGAGAAAGTGTACAGTGGCTTCAGTATATGTCTTGTATTAAAGTTTACAGTAGAGTAATGTCAAGAAAAAAGGTCAAATAGTGCAGATCACAATACAATTTTACTCCCCTCAGTTCCTCGATGTGTAGATGGCCAGTCATATAATTGTTAGAAGTATACGGTTAAACAGTGTTTTAAGAGTTGAGTTTTTGTAAGTCTGAGCTTGATTAATTCTTACTGAACACAAGTGCAGTGGGAAAAGGCTGAAGGAGACTGACAGCTGATGGAGCAGATCAAGAAGTTAGCGACCAAGAAGAGAGTGGGGGGATAGCTGAACTAAATTAAATTCAGCTGAACAGAAGATCGGATACTTTTAACTAAGATCATAAAATTTTGTCTCCTCGCTTATTAAACATGCATACAGAGTAAAGTCTCCAAATGGGTTTAGAATGAACTGATCTGTAATCTGTATTTGAGTAATGCATTTCATTTCACTTGATTCGCAACTACAAGGAGGGATGGATCTACTGTATACCAGTTTAACCAATTAGCAGTGTTTAATTAATGTTCTACTTCTTGCTACAAGAGTATGAGTATTGTGTTCATGAGTATTTTGTTGCCAGTGAAAATTCTCCTTTGGGATCCTGCCCCCACACCCACCTAGTACAGACTTCGCCTCCTTATCCATGAACCATTAGTGAAGCTCCTGTAAAAGAGCATCCAGGTTTTGCAAGCAAAGTTGGGTTATGGCTCACTACCTTGTGCCAAACTTTAAAAAAAATTGTCGAATTATTAAAACAAATAGTTCTCAGTGAATAACTGCAGAAAACGTCCATACATACCATATACAAAACTGCAAAATGTATCTGTTATGTCCCTGTACTGTTTGATGAATGGAAGCCAATGGGTGGGTTCTTTAGATCCATAGTTATTAGCCATTGTGATCAACATCATTCTACAGTTACAGCAGATATAGATTAAGATAAAACTCCAGAGCGTTATCTAAAACAGCATTCATTCGAAGTGTTCCTGAAAGTATAAGCAAGTTGAGCTGATCCTCAGCTAGTCCATACAGTTCTGTCTGTAAAGTAGCTGACTGCAGCCTTACGTGATGTATATTCAGCTGTGTGCTCAACCTGTTTCTCTGTACGTTTGCCTCATGAATGGTCGGCCTGCTGCCGGGTACATACTCATTGCCAATGTATACATTAGGCCACACTTGGTTGACATGTCCGGTGGGGCGCCTGTCAGCCAACAGGAATTCCTCCAGTTCAGCAGCGGATGGGGTTTCATAGGCACACAGCTCCTTAAGAGACATCCTGGTGTATTAATACACATAGAAAATTGATTTATATGTCGTTAAATGTTCAAGCCTGTTTAACGTTAATGAAAACAGCTTGAATGTGCATGTGTACAAGATATGCAGGTTAAATTTGCTGTGATAAAGCAGTTTTTGCTGGTTGGTGATGACAACACTATGGGATTTAATGCACCTTATGGCAGCATGAGTTATTGCTCAAGTAACAGCACAAAATGCATTACTCTATTCGGCCTGCTGTTGTGTTGCTAACATGCTTGATATTCCACTAAGACACGTTCCCCATCCATCTTTATTTGAGCGCCGCTATCAGAGCAGTTAAGCCCACCTGAGGCCACAGCTTGTGAAATGTGCCCGTTGCTAAGAGGCTGAGAGTGTGGTGACACTGGCCTTGCCACAGTATCAAAGTGAATGGAGTAGCTTCTTTCTGGAACGCTCACCACACTCAGGATTCATTGACCGCTGTGGCACACAATCATTTCGGATCGTATTTACAGCTTGTATGTGTGGAGAGGAAGAAGTTGAGTGTGATGCCACAGTTACAAGCATTTCACACAATATATATACACTCTCTAAATGTTTTTCCTTTTTTCTGGAGCTCCAATATTCTCTACACCTCAGTGAACTTACATTTTACAGCCTGCGTCTCTTTTCCCACTTGCTCAGATCGTCTGCTCCTTTCTCCTTGGTCAGGGACGTCGTCGACAGCCAGTCCACAGATATGTCTCTGGAGGCTGTTTCCTTTTTTAAATGGTGTATAATTATAAACCTCCCTGGCTACAAAAGCCCCTTCCAGGTCTTAGTGGGCAGCCTGCTTTTGCTTTTAGAAACCTTGTTAGGACTCTCTCTCATTGTCTCTCTCTCCCTTTCTCCTCGTCTTTACTCAGTGACACAAAACCCTGCACTAGGATTTCTGTGATAAGGCCCATTTTTGCCATAAGTGGACCCCACTCAGGACCCCCCAAACTATCATGAATGTCATTCATATCTTTCTGTATAATTCAAATTTACAAAGCTTTTTGTTTTTTTCTCTTTGCAAGATTTTTCTAGGCCATTGCTGTGATACCTCAGGTGATGTTATGGTATTGCTATGCCATCGCTATATAATAAGTATATTGCTCACTAGCTGTTGCTGTATTATCCCAGCTGGTTGCTAATGTGTTGCTAGGCAATTGCTGTGCTATTCCAGGTGATTGCCAGGTCATTACTATGGAATGCCAAGTACTTGCTAAGGTGTTGAGAGGCTGTTGCTAGGGTACTAAAGGTGATTCCTCTCGTGTTGTTAAGCCGTGGCTATGGTAAGCCACCTGTTAACTAAGATGCTGCTAGGTCACTGCTAAGGAATTCCAGGTGGTTGCTAATGTTTTGCTAAGCTGTTGCTGTGGTACCTCAGGTGGTTGCTAAAATTTTGCTCAGCCATAGCCATGGGTACCCCACATGTTGCTAAAGTATGGCTATGCCATTGCTATGGAATCCTAAATGTGTTGTTAAGCAGTTGCTGTATTATCCCAGGTAGTTACTAAAATGTTAATAAGCTGGTTTTAATAGGAGGTGCTGCCTGGTAGAGGTATCCCAGGTGATCTCAAGCACCTGCTGAGAGGCTGTTGCTAGGGTACCCTAGGTGATTGCTATCGAGTTGCTAAACTGTTGCTAATCTGTTGCTATGGTAAGCCACCGGTTTGGTAAGATGTTGCTCTGTCATTGCTGCAGTATTGCCGGTGGTTGCTAAGCTGTTGCTAGGTTATTGGTATGGTTTTCCAGGTGGTTGCTAAGATGTTACTAGCCACTGCTGGGAAATCTCAGGTGGCTGTTAAGGTGTTGCCAAGTGGGTGTTATGGTATCCCAGATGGTTTCTAAGGTGTTGCTAGGATGTTGCTATGTTATCCCAGGAGTTGCTAATGTGTAGCTGGGCCATTGCTATGGAATCCCAGGTGGCTGCCATAGATCATTGCTATATTATCTCAGGTGGTGGCTAAGTTGTCACCAGACATTTGTTCTCAGGTGTTTCTTGGGGAATTGCTGTGGTATCCCAGGTAATTGCTAAGGTGTTGCTATGTCATTGCTATGGAATCCCCACTGGTTGCTAACATGTTACTAGGCCATTTCTGTGGTATCCCAGTTGGTGACTAAGCTGTTACTAGACCATTGCTGTGGCATCCTAAGTGGTTGCCAAAATGTTGCTCTGCCATTGCTGTGGTATCCATAGTGGTCTCTAAGGTGTTACTAGGCCATTGCTGTGGTTTCCATAGTGGTCTCTAAGGTATTACTAGGCAATTTTTTGTGGTATCTCGGGTGGACGCTCTTGTTGTCCCCAGGTGGATGCTGGTATCCCTAGTGGATGTTGATGTTGGATGTTGTGTATGTGTATATATAGGTCAGTCTGAAAGATTTTGTGAAGTCAGTTGTGAAAAACATGTTTGAATGACTAAAATTGTACAAGCGATTGGTTCCAAAAGTTCCACAAAAAATGCTGTATAGGCCCTGCAAAGTTCTGTGCCTCTAGCTTGAAAACTGCAATCTGTGACAAACATGTCTAGCCAGCCTTATAATGGAGGCTGTGATAAAAACTGCTCTTGAAATGATAATAGAACTTGTCTTACTAGCAAACTGTCTGCATCAGTCATGGCTCTGTGCTCTTGTGCGGTACTGGAGTGTTTGTGTGGGAGGTATTAGAGGCTACACAACAGTACTTTATATGCTTTTATTTTTAGCCTGGGTTATTACTCAGGGTAAAGTAAACTCACAAATAAATTTCCTCCATTTCCAGCCGGACTTCTCACCTGCTTAAGGCTGCTAGGGGGAAAGTCCCTTACCAAGAGCTCCCCCATCTGCCAGTAAAATAGGCTTTAAGGCCCATAGTAATTACAGCTTTATGAAGTCAATAAAAAGGAATTAACAGCCTGGGTGCAAAAGCCACATGAACCTGTTTCTGCTCATGATCTGCTTTTACTGTAATGCGATACATGAAACAATTCAGCTCACCATGTGATAATCATATGCATAGCAGTGGCTTTAATGTGTTTCCTATTAGAGTGCTTGCCCTGTACAGCACGTCTGTATGTATAGAATAATATATCACAGCAGTTGTGCATAATTACAAAGGAAACGGTTTCATCTATATGCATGTCAAATGCTAAGTAGATCTATTATTACATTGAGGCACTTACTTGTTCACTGTAGGGATATGTTTCCAAACCAATCATCATCAGCAGATGGCAGCAGAGAAACTAGTGCAAGTGGCAATATTGAAACAGTTATGCATGAGTGCTAATGTCCATTCGTTTTCATGTCCTCAAATGCAACATAATTTGGTTATTACATTTATTACTCTATTTTTTAATTACGTTTTAATTTTTAGGTACTGTTAATTTTTTAAGGCATACTTTTTTAAATTAATTTTATTCCTTGTGTTTTTATTTATTTACATTTTTCCAAATAATAAATGAGCCAAAAAAGAAAAAAAGACTGACTGGCATTTAAAAAATATGCTCAACACAAAATAAAAGTAAAATTAAAATTAAAGTAAAAAAAAAAACCCTTGAATTTGAAAAGTTGTGTCATCTTACAAATTGCGTCTTTACAGCTTTCGTCATTGAAAGAGAGGAGAAAGTCCAGCTCCACATGTGCTTCAGATCTGAATAAGTCCACAGGTGTTTGTCCATCCTTCTATGCTTTTCCTAAAAGGTGTTGAATTTAAGTTTGAATAAATGAAGGTTGATCCGTATGCACAAACAAACACTAAATCAATAGAGCTATTGCCAAGTTCGAGACAGTTTAATCTAGGGTGATGAAATGATGTATTATGAATTATAGATTTGGCAAATTTATGTAATTCAGGTCAATGGTCAGTGTCGTCATGTTTGTTCCCTGTGCTCCTCTGCAGGTAATAAACTGGGCTTGAGCTGATGCCCATGTCCTCTGATATACACTGTTAGCTGAGTGCCCACTGTTTCTTCCTCACTTTTCTCTTTGGGTACTGCTACCGTGATTTAACAGCATCCGGTGCATGGCAAACAACTAATCAGGAAGCAAAGCTGTGCCATAATTGAATGTTCCCTGAAGAAGATGTGTATCAGGGGAATTGGTGTGTGTGCCTCTGGCTTCCTCTGGCTGTGCAGCTGCAGGTCGAGCCGTCAGGACCACTGCAGGATGGAACAGGCCAGGGGAAATTGGCCTGTGTCTGTTGATGGCTCATACAGGCTAATATTACCGCATTATGGTGGGATGGTGTCAAACACACACCCACCTCTTCTGAGTGCATTCATAGCTCAGCTCAGCTGAGGGGTAAGACACCTTGCTCACACAGCCAGGAAGTCATTTCACCTCCAAAATCAAGACCATGGTGTGGATGTTTTTCCTGCATTCCTCTGAATTTAATTCTAAATTCTAAGCAACACTTCCTCTTTAAAATGGAGAACAAATCAGTGTAAGAATATTGTGAAACTAGCACCTGCTCACAGTCACCTGGTTGCTACCTTGGAGGACAAATCCTGGGCAGATTCTGCTCTCATCCTTGTTTATAGTGTAGCACTGCCCTCTGCTGGACATGCAATGAGCAAGAAAACTCCAAAATATTATATTGATGTTCTGTTAGGAGCTTCGTTAAGGATGATCAACATTCCAGCAGTCACATTTGATCTTTTCTCTCATTAAATTATTAATTGCCAATGTTTGTTTGTACAGAAAACAAGAGATGCAGTGGATTGGCTTGATTCCAGTGGGTACATCATTTCCACAATAACGACACATATTAATTTTTGTTCTTAACTACATTTACTTGGATCAGTAATTGTGCTGATGTAATATTTTATTCATAAGTATATGATGTACACATTCACAATCGAACAAATGCTGAGTGCTTATAATCCTTTTTGTATTGCGTTTGCTTTATTGGATATCAAATGTCTTTGAAATAAAAAACCCCACACTTTTAAGTTATTCAAACCCACAAAATACTCAGTCTCCACATCACTGGTTGGCAATTTGAGTTTAATTCATTGCTTTGTATGCAAATACCACTTAACTGAGTATTCATTTCTGCTACAAGACCCTGTGGCTTCCCAGTGTGTCATCAAACCGAGGATTAGAGTCCTCAGGGGAGCGGATCATAAAACCCCATTAGGGCACATATTTCTCCTGGGGATTACTGTAGGCCTGGTGATACAGCCCCCAATAGGAGTCACTGTCTACAACAGGAAGAGCTAATTTCATTATCAGCCCTGCTTGAAACCCTTTTCTTTTTTCTAGCAAGGATCATTTTCGCAAACAGCATGAATCCAACAACAGCAGACGAGTCTGCCCGTTAACTGTATCACGTTCTCAGTTCCACCTTCAATTCTAATTGACTCCTAATGGACTGCTATTATGTAACAAAGTACTCCACCTGGAGGATTACAGCAGTTGGAGGGTCTGTAGATTAATCCTAACTACAAACTGGCATTCAACAAAGTACACCTGAATCGCATGTCTGCCGAGGTGACTTTATTTGGTAATTCAGTCGCATACTGTGTAAACACTAATCAGAATCTCTGTTTGTTATATTCACCAAAATTAATACATAGATATTATTAGTATTATTTAATCTGCTATTTTCCTCAGAAGTCATCACGTAAAAGCAGCAATCTAAATGTGTACAAATGCATCTTTAGGGCTGGGTCCACAAGCATGGCAAACCCCATTAAACCTACAAGGAAGTTAAATAAATAAAAAATGATCTGAAGTAGGTGGATTAGCAAGTTTATAAATTACATGATTAGGACAACAAAGTAATTAAGTCATTTGTAAATAAAATTATTTTTTATATTTTTATATTCAACAGAAAATGTTTTTACATTGGTTACAAGGGATTTACAATCCGATCAACAACAAATATAAATGTGTACAAAAACATAGAGCCTGTGGAGACAGAACTTAAAGGAGCAGTGTGTAAGATCTAGGGGGCTCTATTAGCAGAAATGCATTACATAATACAAAACTATTTTTTTATTAGTGTATAATTATCAGTAACTACAAATCTTTGTGTTTTTAATATGAGCCCTTTATATATACATTGTGATTGAGTCTTCTTTCTACAGATCCCACCGCGTTGCACTACCATGTTTCTACAGGAGCCCAAACCAAACATTGGCTCTATAGTGGCTTTCATGTTTTGTGTTGAAGCGGCTGTCAGTGCTGGCTTTGTGATATAAAAAGTTTGATAACACAAATTTTAACTAATGCAGGACCCTACCTCTTATTTAGCACAAGAAAACCAAGGGAGGGTTAACCCTTGTCATCAGAAAAGTAAAAACCTGATGCACACATTAGTTTCAGTGGTATTTAGTCGTTTGCAGTCTGGAACATCATCACTAGGTGCCATTAAATATTATTAACTGCTCCTTTAATTCCACCATTTTTTCAACCTTCCTGGATATTTCACTCGTTGCCAGGTAAACGAGTAATTGAGAAATGTGGTTTGATGGTTCATTCTAGAGAATCTGCTTCTTTCCCCAGACTAGACTTACTACTATTGCACTATTACCAACATGTAAGTTCATTAAGAAATTTGGATAGTAAACAGAACAGCTATATTTGCAGTAAAACCTTTTTCTATCCCCACCACTATAGGAAAACTCATTAAATGTGTCTACAACACACTATTTAACAGTAACCCACTCTGAATTACTGTTTCTCAGCTGAATTCCCCTTTAAGCTCTGCCCTGATAAGAACCACACTTTTTAGTCTTAGTGGAACCTCACTGCAGTAGTGCTGAAAAATCTACCTGCCTTAAACATTTCACTTAGCTGTACCTTCTCAGTTTCTTTTGAAGCCTAGGCGCTGCAGTTTAGCTGGCCAACCCTGCCTTTTCTTCCCTGACGTCAAGTAAGTAATAATAACTTCTGTTAACAGGCAGGCCGAAGCCTCTGCATTAGTCATGACTATGTTAAGTAGAGAAACATCCAGCCTGTTCCTGTAGTTTTTCAAAAGGTGTCAACAGTTCATACTTCTGAGAGCTAGATCAGGACTAGCACAATTCAGACTATCAGAAATCTAACTGTTTCATACTTTTTCCCATCTGGAAGCACTCTTTCTTCACCATGAAAAGCAAAATGAATAAAATGAATAATATTTTGCTATAAATATACAGCCATCACATGTAGAATTACATTTAAAATAGACTCTTTTACAGTTTAATAAACATTTTTTCTTCAAAATGGGACACTATTAATTTAAAAATGTAATAGATGTAAACAGTGGCTTGTCTCTTGTCACAGCACTAGACTGGCGTTTGTGACAGCATTGTGCTGTCAGAGAATTGGACACAGCATTCGTTTTCTCTGCAGCTGTGCGTCCAGCTCAAGAAGGAGAGACAGAAAGTTTCTGTTAGGATAAATAGCTCTCCTCTGTATGACCTTCTGGATGGCACTGCGGAGAGTGAGACGATGACGTAACATGAGGTACGACAGGACTAGTGTAGGCGAGCGGCTCACTCCCATAATGCAGTGCACCAGCACCTTTCCTGTGGGTAAAAAGTAAATAAATAATACATTTATTTTTTGGAAACTGGTAAATAGGAACATATTACATCTGTCTGGAGCACCACTGCATTTCTGACACTATAACTGAAAGAGTAGTAGTAATATTAAGAGTAATATTACATATCTCTTAGGGTAAACTAACATGAACCTTTTTTGAGGCTGAGTGTTTACAAAGCTCTCAACAGCTCACAGCATTTTAGAATCTGGACTTATGGGGTGCATGGAAGAAATGTCAAACAAGTTCAAACAAGGCTGTGTGCTTAACCACCTGAGAGCCCAGCATCCTCATATGAGGACATTAAATTTCTGCTTCTCTGCACCAACAGTGAGCCTTTGGCCTCATATCAGAACATAGTTTTTTGCCAAAACAACTTTCTGTACAGAGACAACTTTTAGTTTTTATAATTTTTAGGTCGTACTAATCACAAATAACTAGGAGAAATTAAAACTGCACACCAAGCAAGTCCGGGTCTCAGGAGGTCAAGGCCAGTCATTTATAGCAGTGATCAAGCACTCACCATTTTTCTTCTTCAGAGCCTTGTGTATGAAATCACTTGCAGGTCTAAAGTGTACGCTGAGGTCAAACTTCGAAGAGTCCTCTGCTGGGATTCCACAGTAAACAACCTCCTCGCCGTAGTAGCTTTGGTCTCCAATGCTGCCCTGCTTTGAATGGGCAACGTTCAAGATATGGGTGATGCCCATCTTCTTCAAAGCATTTCTGTTCTGAGCAAAGGCTCTAAAGAGACAAAAGACACACGTTTCCCCCTTAAATAAATCCAGTGATTTTACATCTTCTAATGGTTTTAGACCCCCATTGCAGACTAAGTAGTCCTAATTTCCATGCTTTCAAATGCTACAAGCATAAGCATACTTTAAACATCTAAGCTTCACTTCTAGGTTATAAAAGAGATTTAATTTTTATCAGTCTAGAAACAATTCATATTTACCTCAGTAGAGTTATAGTACAAAACAACTACCTTATTTAGGTAAGCATTATGCAAGCTAACTGGTTAGCTGTTATAATAGTTTGTAGCCTAACAGTATGCACACAATAATAGCTATATTATTATTTAGCTTAGCAGCGTGCTGGCTAATGTTATTAGGAGTATTATTAGCTAGCCTAGCATCATGTCGCCTAGGCTAACACCACTAGCTACACTACTTTTATTCTAGCTGTGTGCAGGTTAACATCATTTAGTATATTCTTATTTTTTCTATCGGTACAAGGCTAAACGTATTATCCATTGTCTTATTTAGCCCTAATGAAGCCCTACGTGTGTAAAAATGAGTCATTACATACCTGTCTAACGTGGCTTCATGCAGGCTAACATTATTGTTATGTAGCTTTGCTATAAGTTAAGCTAACAGGCTGTCACGTGGGTTTGTCCTGTAACACTTACACGTTACCGATATACAAGTTCGGCCAGACCTCGTCGACGCCGGTCAGATCTAGTTTGCACGTGTCCAGAAGGTTCTCCAGCGCTTTGATCTCCGCGAGCCCGTGCTTGTTCTTCTGGTACGTCATTCTGGCTAAAAGAGCCGTTAAAATACAAAAAACAACAGCAACAAACGGCCCGGTCTCTCTATCAGAAAGAGCTGCGCGTCGGCCAGTGACACGCCGTGATCTGCGCAGACAGGTGCGCGGTTAGCCTGTCTGGGCTCGGTGACAGGGGGACAGGGGGAAACGATGCGGGCTTTTTTACGCGGGACGCGAGGTGCAGATTTGAGCGAAGTGTTTTTCCCACCCGTATTCGAACAACCGAACCTCAACTGTCAGAAATGGGTGGACGTTCATGTTAACAGAGGGCGGGGTTTGCTGGAATAAAAACTCCCATAGGGTGGATTTCCCGAGAGGAGGAAATAACAGCCAATCACAGCGCAGGAGGCTGATCTGTCGGAATACGCGTTCCAGCGGTGAGGCAATGAGTACCGACTATGGTACAGACACAGAGCAGACGGGCAATGCAGACATTGTGCTTCCGAGGCAAAAAGAAAGGAACAGTTAGCTGCATCTTTCAACCACATTCTCAGTGCAAACCGTATTTATTGTTCATACAGTAATGTAATGTACTGTAGATGAAAAAAAACAAAACAGAAATAATACTGCACTCATGCAGCTCTGATTCAACCCTATATATTCAGCCATAACATCAGAGACCCAGACATTTTGTTTTAGATCGAAAAGCACTTATATGTCTGAAAAGAAGAATTAGAAAATGTGCAGGTTGCTCATTGTGAGGTCTGTGTTGTTTTGTTTTTATTTAACTCTGAGTCCAAACTTACAAGCTGTTTAAGAAATCCACGGTTTGGAAAAATCCACCTCTTCTCTTTAACTTTCAGGACAGCATCCACCAAGGTGTAACTGTGATAGATCATTAAGTAAGCCAAGACCAGAGCAGCAGAGCGACTCATTCCAACAGCACAGTGTACGAAAATCTTGGCTGAGGACAAAGTGATGTAAAGGTCAGAAAACAAGCTGGCAACTGTTTTGCTAACAAAGACACTTTTGCTCAGGACTAGTGTGCTAGTGCTGAACAACAGTATAGACTAATCGAAAGTCTATGGGAGTAGAATTTAGACCTACTTAATTAGAACAGTGTTTGTCCAGTTGCTTGCGGTTACTGTAGGATTATACAGTAAATACCCACCAGCCACTTAATTAGCTACACCTTGCATCCATACTCACCATCAATATGATCTGCTCCACTTTCTACATAGGAGGATTTTGTAGTTCTACAATTACAGACTGTAGCCCATCTGTTTCTCTGGATACTTTATTACCTTTAACCCTATTCTTCATTGATCAGGACTCCCACAGGACCACCACAGAGCAGGTATTATGTGGGTGGTGGATCATTCTCAGCACTGCCGTAACACTGATGTGATGGTGGTGTGTTAGTGTGTGTTGTGCTGATGTGTGGTAAATGGAGCTGATAAGTGTAGATACAGGTGTCCCTAATGAAGTGGCCAGTGGGTATATACAGTATATAGTATATATGTCGTTTAGCCAGTATAGATAGATAGTCAGCATATATATTATAGTTTCAGACCTGGCATACATATACATTGGGGTGCGAAAGTTTGGGCAGCGTTGTTAATTTTCCTGATTTACCTTTATAAAGCATTGATTGTTTGGATAAAACAATTGCGTTAAATATATCATATAGGGGACAAACACAGTGACATTTGAGAAGTGAAATAAAGTTTATATGATTTACAGAAAGTGTGCAATAATTGGTTAAACAAAAGTAGGCAGGTGCATACATTTGGGCACTGTTGTCATTTTATTGATTTCAAAACCTTTAGAACTAATTATTGGAACTCAGATTTGGTTTGGTAAGTTCATTGACCCTTGACCTCCACACACAGGTGACTCCAATTATGAGAAAGGGTATTTAAGGGGGGCAATTGTAAGTTTTTCTCCTCTTTGCATCTTCTCTGAAGAGTCGCAGCATGGGAGTCTCAAAACAACTTTCAAATGACCTGAAAACAAAGATTGTTCACCGTCATGGTTTAGGGGAAGGATACAGAAAGCTATCTCAGAGATTTCAGCTTTCAGTCTCCACTGTGAGAAACATTGTGAGAAAATGGAAGACCACAGGCACAGTTCAAGTCAAGGCTTGAAGTAGCAGACCAAGAAAAATCTTGAATAAACAGAAGCGAAGGATGTTGGGAACAGTCAGAGTCAACCCACAGACCAGCACCAAAGACTTACAACATGATCTTGCTGCTGATGGAGTCACTGTGCATCGTTCAACTATTCGGCGCACTTTACACAAGGAGATGCTGTATGGGAGAGTGATGCAGAGGAAACCTTTTCTCCGCCCACATCACAAACAGAGCCGCTTGAGGTATGCTAAAGCACATTTGGACAAGCCAGCTTCATTTAGGAATAAGGTGCTGTGGACTGAACTGAAATAGAGAAACCTAAATGCATAGAGTTACAGTATTTTGGGCATAATCAGGGCCGTTATGGCAGTACAGGGAGGAAAAAAGAACACAGCACTCCAATCCATAAGCACACCTGCTACAAAGAATCAGTGACAAAGCTGAAGCTGCGCCGGGGCTGGATCTTCCAACAAGACAACGACCCTAAACACTGCTCAAATTCTACTAATGCATTCATGCAGAGGAACAAGTACAACGTGCTGGAATGGCCATCTCAGTCCTCAGACCTGAATATTATTGAAAATCTGTGGTGTCACTTCAAGAGAGCTGTCCATCCTCGGAAACCATCAAACCTGAATGAACTAGAGATGTTTTGTAAAGAAGAATGATCTAAAATACCTTCAGCCACAATCCAGACTCTCATTAGAAGCTATAGGAAGCGTTTCGAGGCTGTTATTTCTGCGAAAGGAGGATCTACTAAAGGTTTTTTTTTTTGGTGCCCAAATTTATGCACCAGCCTACTTAATTTTTTTTATCCAAACAATCAATGCTTTATAAAGGTAAATCAGGAAAATTAACAACGCTGCCCAAACTTTCGCACCCCACTGTAAAAACGAAAAAATCTTTAAAGGAAAACCTTATCAACACTTCAGTACATAAAGAAAAGATAAGCATGTTATACCTCCAGCAGTGCTGAGAGCCTGATGAATATAGTGTGCAGAAGGGTAGAAGAAAGGTGACATATCAAATGTAGGTAAGTCATTAGCTGCCACGCCATAGTACTTTACTGTTGTGCCATAGAAATCATCACTTCCTTTACAGCACAATTTACCATGTGCAGCATTCAGAACATGAGTAATACCAAGTCTCCAAAGACTGTATCTGTCATGAGACATGTACCTGTAGAAAGATCAGAAATAATATTGTACAGCAGGACATTATTGAATACTGAACACCCCTTAGCAAACATGCCCAGACTTACATATCTCCCAGAAACAAATTAGGCCACACTTCATCCACATGGTTACATGACAGCTGACCTCCATGTAAAATGTCCTCCAGCTGCTCGATAGTGGGGGACAAATACGGAGCGAAAGCAGAGTTTTTTTCTTTGGCACTTTCAGGAGAATCCACAGTCTCCATTTTCAGTGTTTATGTTTATGAAACGGTGGCGCTGCTCCTGCTGTGTGGGTCACTGAATGACATGGCCAGGTGTGTGATCACTGCATTAACTCCTGTTCTCCAGTAGGTGTCACTGTGTCTGCACTTCATTACGTGTTTAGGCAAGAGATAGGAGTGGTGTTCAGATAAGGTCCACAGAATCAATGAACACAATGATTTGAGAGCATTCTTTATGTACTTAAAATGATTTAAACCTGATAACCTGATCATTTTTATTGTTTGGCTGACAATTTAACCAGTTTTATATATGACTGCTTTACTGATTAGCCTTTCTCAATAAACCAGACTAAAAAAAAAGAAAACAAAAAGCTTGATCCCTTCATGTAGAAAACATGTGGTGCCATAAGTAAGGTGTATTACATTAAACCATTATGACTGTAGATGTCACTTTTCCTCTGTAATTCCTGCTTATCGAGCCTTATTCAACTTATGTTGAAGTTATAGGAAGTGCTTCAGTCCAGAATGCCTATTGAATGACGCACATACAGGACAGCCAGTCAGAACATTTATTTATTTATTATTGTTAAAGGCACAATAACAAAAACAAACAAACAGACAGAAAAACAGACAGACAAACAAATTTGGCTGCTATAATGTGGTGAAAAGGGGTAATGTGGTGTAAAGGGGTGAAAATAAGCTGGAATATTGTTATTGTTATTGAGGTTATTGGTACACAAACCCACACAAATGTTATGAGTAACCCCTAGACAGAATATAGTAAAACACATACTTATAAATGTTTAACTTTGAAACTTGAAATGAACATAAAATAAAATAGAAAAAAGTGAAAAATATTATTGTCAACAGAAATGAAAAGTAAAGCCAGAGGAACTGGTACACATTTCAGTACTGGTCTGGTCATTACTTTCCATCTAGTCCCATGATTTGAGCCTTGCAGTGTCTGGGATTCTTTGCCTCTGAGGTGGAGCTGTCATGCAGCCCGGTCACATAACTTTATGAGAGTTTCCAGAATCTAACTGGACAAAAACCGCTTTGAAAACACAGCACTATAATAAACCCACAGCTGACTGATAGTCTTACTCTGCTCCTGAAAATAATCTATTACAGCATCTGTGTTTGGAACATCCTTCAGTCTTTTGGTTTTATCACTGGTGACTTCCTCTGTTAGCTAATGCAATCAGCTGTAACTTTCCATACAAAGCCGGTAGTGATGGCTACTGAATGTCAGCTTCTATAAAATGTATGTCCATCTACATAATCACGGCCATTGTCACAGACTATTTAATGGGCTAAATGGCTCATAGACCTCTAAGATTATTTGTCACAGTTTTTCCAGACATGCAAACTATATTAACCCTTGTTTCTGATTGGTGGAGTTGGGGGCCTTCACATGTAACAGAAGATGTGATACTCAGTACTTCCTACCCACTGTATCCACTACTCTGTGGCAAGTTTATTTGGGACTCCCAAGTTCTAACAGACAGCTCCTTTATTGGTACGTTTAGGTAATACAAAACAACAACAGAAGCAAAAAAGAATAAGACATTCCATACACTACTAATCACTGTCACAGAGATAAGCAAACAAGACAAAACATTTTTACCTACTGGTAACATCAAACATCAAAAGTAAGTTAATGCCACCCCCTTCACAGAAACAGAACAACCTCTTTGTCCCTTTAATGCTTCAATACAACTAAGTCTGCCCCCCGCCTCCAACTTCTTGTTTGAGTTCCACCTTAAGTAGCAGTTACATGCTGCTGCCTTGGACCACCACATTGTGCAGCTCTGTGAGTGAAGTTATAGTCAGGTAAATCAGGCACTAGAATAAAAATAATAATGCATTTAAAGTAGAACGGGAAAATGTAACTCCAACCTCTCAGAAAACTCCCTGAGGTCTGTCAACTGTTAAAACATGCCTGGTCTAAGAACATCTTTTTAAATCTTTGTTCTTCAGATCAAAGACCGAAATGTGTGGAGTTCAGCACACAGCCACTCACCTTCCCCCTCTCCTGTGCATAAGCCAGAACACCACCTACTGATTGGCTGGATAGTGTTGTGCTTCTCTGCCCGAGTCACTTTATTTATACACCAATTACAGAGCCAGGGCTGTGTACCAACACCAAATTTATTTACAGCACGCCCACAGAACAAACAGCTAACTGTGTGCAGATATTCACTGAATCTGACAAAAAGTATTCTAGTTGTTGTATACTTGTGTAAGTCGTATACTGTGTCTTTAATGGTCATCTAACATCACAGATGGGAACATCGTCTGATACGCTGCACTGTCTGTTAGAAATAAACACGTTAGTGTCCGGTACATTTAACCAACAGACTGTTTTTACATTTGCTAGGACTAAACACTGCAGTGTTTACAAACAGAGGACCGATGTAATGCTAAGACAGACCGCCGGTCTAGGCTTTTTAGCGTCACCTTTAGTTTGAACTGCGACTGCGCAAAGCCTCACACCATCATCATCGTCAGCGTCATCGTCGCTGTTGCCGCCGTGCATGCACGCGCCTTCTCCATGCACTCGAGCTGCTCGCGTCTGTGTGAAGAAGTTGGGAGTGGAAGAATAAGGCGCTGTGTGAAGAAGGAGAATGGACGTTTAGATTACCCCGGCTGTCTGAGAGCTGATGTTACAGTCTTGTAGTGGGTTGGGTTCACCCCGGTTTTCATTTTCTGTTTTGTTGTTTAGCTGGAGACGAGCTCAGCTCGGGGCCGTTTGGGCCGTAACCCCTGACTGTGAGTGGATACTGTGGCTTTTCCGAGGAGTTCGTGCATCCGCATCCGCTTGGCTTACTCTGTAGCTGTAGCAAGCTAGCTACTTATCCTAACGGGAGACATCCGGCGATTCCGTTTATTTTAGCCGTCGTTTAACGGCAACGAAAAGACTTTATCTTTATAAAGTGGACATTTTAAGGTGTACACTCGAGCCCTTTGTGTTGAAGCTGAACGAGGAACCAGAAGTCAGCTGTAGCCGATGAACTCGCCTGCTAACCGAGGAAGAAAACGGACTGCTGCTGTTCTGTACCTCTCCTCTTGTTATGGACGCAGTTGTGGATGATTTTCCGCCACGGTTATGGATGTGAATATAGATACAGGCCACATAAACGATCTAAATGTGTTCAGCTCCTGACAGGCTGATAGTTTTCTCAGTATTGAAGATTAAGCGGCGCTATCTCGGGCTATCGCCGTTAGATGTGTGCTACGAGTGAGTTAGCTAAGGGTCTGTGACTGAGAGCTAGCTAGTTAGCAAACTTAGTTTGAGTTGGACTCGGAGGCCGTTAACGGCCGTTTCTGATAATCTAACGGTACATTATCACTGCAAAGATGTCATTTTTCAATTTGCGGAAAATATTCAAGCTGGGCTCAGAGAAGAAGAAAAAACAGTATGAACACGTTCAAAGAGACGTTAATCCAGAGGAAGAGTGGGAGATTGTGGGGGAGCTTGGAGATGGAGCCTTTGGGAAGGTATACAAGGTAAGGATTTCAGATGTGTGGATTGTATATATGGTTTTTTTTCGATTTCAATCAGAAACATATCGTTTGGAAAGATCACAAAACCTCTTATTTTCTCTCGGCTATTTTAGCCTGCTGTGCTGATAAGATGTTAGTCTTACACGCCCTGTTCTGCCGTGTTTATCTGCATTATCACTCGCTACATATTCTTGCTGACTATCTGAGTGCACAGTTTTGGAGGAGTGTTAAAGCACATACATTATTTCCCTTACAGTGACAGCATTACTGTAATAAGGGAATTCCAAAGTTAGGTTTTCAGGATTTCTCAATCATTCACTCCTTAAGATGTAAACAAAGCTATTCAGTTTGATGTGGGATGGTTTATAGTGGAGGGACTATTGAGACTCTTTACAGTGGTGGTGATGGGAACCAGGGCTCAGCATGTCTGCAGAACAAACATGACCATTTCTTTCCTGTATAGGGCCACAAGAGTATGATGAACCTATGTAATGATAAAATTGTGATAACATGATCTGCTTTATGATGTTCAGTGTAGATGACATGGAGTGATGTGACAGCAGTCATATTTGGTGTTTTTTTTTTACATCCCCATAAAATTTGTCATTTGCTTATTTTAAAGTTTGCAGTTAAAACTGACTGCCAACAAACTAAAAACACTCTTAAAGCTGTGCTGGTGAGGAATCAGTTCTACATAGTCTAAATACTTTGTTACTACTCCCTGTTATGGAATGTATTGTGCCTGTACCATGCACTTGACTGGGTGTTTCCAAGATGCCACCCACTTAATTTCTTTTCATGCAGTGAGCTTAAGTACAGAGTGAATCTGTTTATTCAGCTTACTGTAGTCTAAGCCAGTTGATATTGGCTATTGCTTTAATTGAGTCGTGGATGCCTTCTTTTCAAATCAATTGATAAGCTAACTTTTCAGGAAAGATCTGGCGATTCATGGTGGTTTTGGGGGCCCATTGTTTTAGTGTTTCCCTGGGAAATATGTAGTTCTCTGTAAAACCTCCTGACAGCAATTGCATTGTTTACATGCTGTGTTAGGGTTAGTTGGACTAGTTCTGTAAGACACAGATGTTCCCTGGTCATGAGGTCATTAACTAATGATTTAACCAGTAATATTATTTGCTTTTTTAGCTTGTCAAGCTGACAATTCTTAAACAGAAAATCAGATGCCTCATGTTTAAATAACCTGAAAATATAAACTGAAAATATAGTTAGTTGTTTAACAGACTGAATCGCGTGAAAGAGACCTTGGCACTGAGCATGTGTCTTTTTCCATTCACTGTAAACTAAAAGCCAGTGTGGGAGATTTCTGCCAACCTGTGTCATATAATAGGAGCTGCTAGCATTTCTGATTACATTTCTGACATTTTTATGGTTGTGAAATTCCCTCCCTTACATTAAACGCCAAAGTTACCATATGCCCTTTATTGTGTGATCATGTTTAATATGGCCTCTAATACATGCATGTCGGAGTAGTGTCTTCTGCAAACTGCTTGCCTTGAAGGGCGGTAACACTGTGTGAAAGAAGAGTTCCTGCTTTTATGTGAAAAGTGTTGTGGCGTAAATTTTAAGGTAGCTGTTTGAATCAGACTAGGTAGTTTCAGTTGTGCAAAAGCTGCATCCGTTTCCTTACTGATTACAGAAAGGACAGGCGTTGGCTAATACAAAGGGAACCAGAGTGAGTGTGACGTAAAGGTTTGGGTAAATAGAAAGTCTGACCCATACATACGCATACTTGTTCCTTTCTCCATCCACTCTTCTGTGTTTTGGTATCCATAAACATTACTCCTGAAGCTCTTCCCAAAATAGCTCTGGCACACCCAGTTGTGACTAGGAAGTGCAGAATGAAATGGTGTGTCACTCATGCTTGTACAGTCTCAAAATAGATGTGCAGTAACACATTTTGCTAATGATGCATTCAGAGGAGCAGAGGCATCAAAAATTAACTGAATATGTATTTAAGCATAGAGGGTTGTTCTCAAACTAATGGGCTTGACTAACACTTTCTCAAACTGTTTCTTGTCACGCCTCCTGATGAGGCAACCCTGCCTTGCTTCCTCTTTTTTCTTCTGCCTTTTTTTTCTTACATGAATGCTATTTTAAGCCTGAAACAGTTGCAGAGAGAATCTACTCTGCAAACTCATACCACTAAAGGGGATGTATTGTTCACAGCATATCTAAATGTTTCTTATTGAAGTGCCACAAGACTTTTGATCTTTTGGGATGGCCCTGTTGGTTTGGTAATGTTTTCAAGCACAGAAGATTGTTTTAGCAGCTTGCGGTTGTTGCTGCTCTTGTGTAGTATGAGAATCTGGGAGGGATGGGATCTGTATTTAAGTAGGTCAAAGGGAGTACACTTTTCTACAGTGTCTTTTCTGCCTGCAGATTAGGGGTGTATCCATCCATGTGATGTGATTTCGCAATGTGAAACTATGATGATAGTTTGTGAAGAATGACTATTCTATTAATCTATATGATATTAGTCTGTATGCAGTTTCATTGTTTGAATACCAAAGTTTGCACATGATGAGCAACTCTCTTCAGAACTCCTCCTGCCTCTCAAGTGTAGTGTTGGGAGCTTGTGCTACAAAATGATTAGTCATCATTTTATGTATTTAAATTTTGTTCCTAAAATAATAATAAAAAAAACTAATCAGTTTAAAATGATTGGTCACTTGTTGGATATTAGTTGGGTGTTAGTGGGTTGTTTTCAGGTCTAGCACAACCTTTTTTTAGGCATTACTCAAATTTAATTGCTCATGCCACTGATTTCATGCCTGAATAAAGATTTGCCCTGTACATTTGAATTTTTTACTATTTTACCAAAGCAGAACTTTCGAGCCTCTGAATACATGTGAAAACAATAGTATTTAAATTCCCTAATTAGTTCTACTGTTAGCTAATAGATATTTACTAACTTTTGGTCCAGGTTCAGTTGCCACAAGTCAAATGTGATAGGTGAACATAATTTTCGTTCAGGATTGAGAACTGAGTTGTTTTGCCACAAAATGCATTTATACAATATTTTAAATAGTTTTTTAATGTTTACATAAAAACTATATAATGTTGGTCAAAGTAAAATCGCCCAGATGCAGTTTTACATGCCCTGACGATTTGGCCCAAGAATGCAACAAAACAAACATATGTGCAGTTCTGACAAGTAAAAAAAAATTGTCTAACGATTAGAGAATATTAATCTAATGTCAGAGAATGTGAGCTGTTTTTTTAGACCAATCAGAAGCAACCAAACAACTATATGCTGTAACATCACAACCATGACTAACTAGCAGCCTATGCAAAGCCTAAAAAAAGGTAGATGTTCTGCTCTTATTGGCCAAAATAACAGGCCTGGGTTTCAGTTTACAGAAATAATAGCAATTTATTAATCGCCATTAGATATTCTTTAAATCATCCAGCCCTACATGTATATTACGTATTTTGTGTTGTTTTGCTTATTCCACACGTTTGTATTTTGATTTGTTGCCTGTTCATCCATCTTTCAGGCTCAAAATAAGCAAACAGGTGCTCTGGCTGCTGCTAAAGTGATCGATACCAAGACCGAGGAGGAGCTCGAAGACTACATGGTAGAGATTGACATCCTCGCCTCTTGTGATCATCAGTACATAGTCAAACTGCTCGATGCCTACTACTATGAGAACAAACTATGGGTGAGCTCTCCTTTAGCTTTTATTATTTGTATTGTCTGTGATCAAGTGTTTTTGCATAAGCTGTTCACATAAATACACACATAGATGTTGAGGTACAGTGAGGTTGCGTTGCTTGGGCAACAAACACTCAAACAAGGCTGGCTGGTTAATAAGTGTGTTATGTATATTAACAGTAACAGCAAAAATCGTGTACTGAATAATTCAGTTTTATTGTGTGACACAGTGTTTAGCTCTCTTGCTCTGCTGTCTATACAATTGTCAGTGGATACTTTTCATTCTCCCACAGAACTCATAAAACATATAGGGCCAGGTGGTTTCAGATGACTGCCTCTCTGTGGTTGGCAGGATAATGGTCTATTACAAATGACTAGAGAAAGTACTCATGCATTAATTATAGACGGGTCCAGCCTGCTCCTACAGGCTCATCAGATGAGATTAATGCACAACTCCCACCAGCATGGTCATGTTTGCTTAAAACTGGGAGAGCTTATCAAGCCAGTCAGCTGTAAAAGCTTTAAATGGACCGAGAGACGATTCCCACAGCGTGCAGGATCTGTCACAGACTTCTAAAATATTAATGCAACCATGAGCAAAATCTGCACTATAGTCATTTGCTGATCAGTAGGGTTGTGTTTAGAAGTATCAAAAAGGGAAATTAAAAAGAATTAAACTGCTAATATTTGAATATGATTTTTGCTAGTAGTAAGTAGTAGTGGTAGTTTCTCTTTATTATTATTATTTTTTAAATGGCAGAATTGGTGACTTGGGTAGATTTAGCTGATACCACCTGATACTTCTAACCGTTCATTTATGGCTGTGGTCAGGATAACATGGTAGTATGAATTACAGGCTTTTACCATTTTTGCACATTGTTGCACATGGGGAATTTGGAGATTTGTTTAAAATATCTTCTGACAAGTGAATGAATAAGGCAGCAAGTTAGCTGGATTAATAATTATTAAGGCTTTTTTAAAGAAGCATTGAAACTCAATGCAACTGACTCTTTCTCTTGCACTCTCTTTCTCCCTAGATTCTTATTGAGTTTTGCGCAGGAGGTGCAGTTGATGCTGTTATGTTGGGTGAGTTTTACTCTCTTTATAGTTGGAAATACAGTGTAGAGAACAGTTGAATCGTTTAAACGATACACTCAAATAAATGGTATTCCATGCCCCTGAACTTCACTGCCACATAGTACTCTATGCTCAGTTTGACGCTGGAGAGATCCAAGCATATAATTATCAAAGCTCCAGTTTCAAGGAGTGGTTAGTGTCTTTTTAAGCAATTCAGCCTTTTCTGCTGTATTATTTGGATATGTTTCTGAAAGCCTCCTACGCTTTTTTTTCCAGTAAATGTTATGAGAGTGTGGTATTCTAGTAAAATGGCAATGCTGATTGTTTCTTAGGCAGCCCAGTAGCTGCACAACCATGGTCAGTCACAAGTGTAATGAATTATAGCTATGTGTTCTTCTAATAAAATATTTCTATATTGTATTTGAAGTTTACCCACAGGGTTCCAATTTGAACAGTCTTTAGATTATAGGTTATTTAAAGAGTACTGGTTTTAGAACTTTAGAACGATTGTAGAAAACCTAATATTTTATTGTTGTTATTATTATTTTTTTATTATGTGATGCATGTCAGCACTCCCACATTTCACCTGAAGCCGAAGTGCTTGTAGGAGGTGCAGTTAGTGAGGAGGCGTAGTCTCTTGGAATTGATTTTGTTTGAGCAGTAGAGTTGACTCACTGTTTGTGCTAGTATGACTCCTTCTCCCTTCTGTCTCTTTAAGGTAGGTCTCACTTCCACTTTATCAGGGGCCCAGTCATAGGTCTGTAGTTGTAATAGAGGACTGTTATCAGCTTACCAAGGGCATGTTTAAAAAGGCTAGGAAACCATGGAGAGAAATAAAAGTTTCTTTTTTGAACTTGTGAGCATTTGTTTGTAGTTCAGAGAACTAAATAAGAGGAGAAAGCATTAATACCCATTAATACCCAAACAAGCCAAAAAATAAATTATTAGTTCTACTGGCCACTTCGAGCAGGCACCGTTTTTAAAAGTTCAGGCAAGGCATGTCAGCTAGTAAATAAGAAGAAACCAGTGTAAAACATGTTTTATGGCTTTGCAATGAGTGGCACTTGCTGAGAGTGTTTATTTGTGATTACATTCAGAACTGGAGCGACCACTGACAGAGCCACAGATCCAGGTGGTGTGTAAACAGACCCTGGAAGCGCTGTCTTATCTCCATGAAAATAAGATCATCCACAGAGATCTGAAAGCTGGAAATATTCTCTTTACCTCAGATGGTGACGTCAAACTGGGTGAGAGCTCACTGCAGCTGTGTTCGCTTACACTACTTATCAAATTGCTCCTGAGCATCTGTTGTTAATTCACATATATGGCATTCCCACTAAAAAATATTAAAATGCATTTAACTGTGATTTTGAGATTTGATGTATTAAGGGCTTCTGGGGGAAAAATGTTTCCCCTTTAAGTCTCGTTGGCTATGACTTTCTTGCCATTTGACATGTGTCTTTAATCTGGATCCGTTGCTCCACTCAGCTGACTTTGGAGTGTCTGCAAAGAACACAAAGACCCTACAGAGAAGAGATTCTTTCATTGGAACTCCTTACTGGTTAGTCATCCTGCTCATTTGTCTGTATTGGAAACCAATTATATTTTTTAGCTTGCTACAGCCAAACTGCGAATACATTTTGGGAATAGATTTCTGTCTTGTATTTAAATATATCCGTCATTTTACAACAGTGCAATAAAAAAGGTTTTTGCTATCTTGTTTTCCTCTCTTCGTCCCTTGTCATTCATTTCACTTCCCTTGTCTCTGCAGGATGGCTCCTGAAGTGGTGATGTGTGAGACATCGAAGGACAGGCCATATGACTACAAAGCGGACATCTGGTCCCTAGGGATCACACTGATTGAGCTGGCACAGATTGAGCCGCCCAATCACGAGATGAACCCTATGAGAGTCCTGCTCAAAATAGCCAAGTCTGAGCCCCCTACACTCATGCAGCCCTCGCGATGGTAAAGCCTGAATTATAACCATGAACGGTGCACGTTGTTTCTAAGTGGATAAAATGTAAAATGTTTACTAAAATTCTCGATTCTTCTTTTCGAGTCTCTAGTGTAGTAATGATTTTAAAAAGCAGTGTTTCACTCTGTTTTGAAACGGAGCCTCTGAATGTATCTCAAAATAATGATGTGTCCAGGCTGCAGGCTGTTCAAATGAGTAATCATGAATCAGATTAGCAGTCGCCCACCCAGAGCATTGCCTCATGGGTATCATGAAAATGTGCAGAATTCCATCACACAATTGTTGTGCTTTCACATTTTTATCTCTGTAGCTCTTTTAAAGTTAATGCATGGATTTTTAGATTCTTTGTTTTTTAACAGGTCTCCAGAATTCAGTGATTTCCTGAAGAAAGCGCTGGACAAGAATGTTGATCAAAGATGGAGTACAACGCAGCTCCTTCAGGTGACTGGTCTGTAAAGGAACAGAGGATTCCTAAAGCCAAAAGAAAGTGGTGCATGATAGTTTTACTGACCTAAACTGAGGAGTCTTTTACTGTATTACAGTTGTTCATTTATTTGTCTTTCAGCATCCATTTGTTTCAAATGTACTTGATAACAAGCCTTTACGAGAGCTGATTGCTGAAGCTAAAGCTGAAGTGTTTGAGGAGATTGAGGTTGGCAAAGAGGAGGAGGAGGAAGAGGAGCCAGAGACACCACTGGTATGTCAGTGCTTTGTGCCTTTATTAAAAATCTGTTAGTATCGGAAATTAATCCATTTCAGTGTAAAATTTAAAATAAAATGAATAAAAATAAATAAATATATATTCATTTATTTTCATTTATTTTATATATATATGCAAATATAAATATAATGCAATTTACCATTTGCCTGTCTCTTGTTGATTATGTGCATAGGATGTGCCCAGACACAAGCGTGCACTGTCAGAAACCAGTGTTGGCAGCTTGGAGGATGACAAACTTTCTCAGAATACGTCTGTGCCTGAGTCGATTTCTGAGGGAGCAGAGCAACAGGTAGAACCTAGCACGGTTGAGAACAACAAGAGGACCTCAGTTGTGGGTCTGGGCTCCAGAGAGCTTAACTGTGCTGAGGAGGAGAGGGGGAAACTGGTTACTGAAACGGACCTTAATGCTGAAGACTCAAATGCTGGAGATGAGAGCGCGTCAAAGCCTGAGGAAATCCAGATTCCAAAAGCCACTGCTGAGCAGAAGATTTCTGAAGAACCAAGCGCTCCAACACCAAACAATGCCGAGACCCAGGAAGCTGCTGTCCAGAAGATTGTAACTGTCAGTGAGGAGACAGGAGAGGAGGAGAAGGAAGAGATTAAGAAAGAAGAGAAAATGAAAAACTGTGAGGAAGAAAGGAAGATAGAGGGTGTACAAGCAGATCAGAAACTAAAGAAGGCAGATGAAACCAGCACAGAAGCCGGGGAAGAAAGCACCAAGCCTAAGGAAGAAACTAAACCAGAGGACAAAGATAATAGTGTTCCTGAAGTAGCTGTTATGGAATCGAGGGAGGCTAACACAGATGTCCCTGGAGTAACAGGGGACTTGGTGGAGACTAAAGGAGACGTAGAAAAGAAGGAAGTAGAGAACATGGATGAAGAATGTTCTGACATACCTATGGGGGAGAAGAAAAAAGAAGAGGAGGTGCAGGAAAAGGAGGAGGAAGACAAGAAGCCCCAAAAGGAAGCACTAGAGGACCAGCCTAAAGCTGAAGCAGAGTCAAGACCAGGTGACGACCAAATTGAGAGACCAGCCGATACAGTTCTGGAAGACATTCCCAATGTGAAAGAAAAAGGAGTAAATCAAGATGAGATCTCTGTAGATGTGGCTCCTGATATTATAATCAATGGGCAAAAGGAGGATGAGGACAGTGCTTCAAAAGAAGTTCCAGAAACTGTGGAGCAGTTGGCTCCCTCTGAAACGGCACCAACGGGTGATGTGGACCAAAACACAGCTGTGGCAGTTAAACCTGATCTTGAGAAGGATTCTGATTCAGGAAGTAGCTCTGCAGCAGATACCAACAGCATTGATATAAATCTTTCTATCTCCAGCTTCCTATCAAAAAGCAAGGAGGGGTCTCTTTCTATACAGGTAAGAACCTCAGAATGCGCCCAGATTGCCTTTTATCTTTATATAAGTGACGATAATGTGATAAGGTGATTAAATGATCTTTAGGAAGTTTAATCTTCCTTCACAGGACCTCAAACGTCAGAAGAAGACTCTGAAGAAGACTCGCAAGTTTTTGGTTGATGGGGTGGAAGTGAGCGTCACCACTTCAAAGATAATTACTGACAATGACACCAAGAGTGAGGAGATGAGGTTTTTGAGGTAATATCAATTATCATTGCCTTATTTGTCTCCTTATAACAGAGTAGCACCGTCTTGGTTTTGTTCCTTATTTGCCTTTCTTTTGTTCCTGAATACCTATCTGTAAATTAATACCCAGGTATTGAAGTTATTTGCAAAAAACTGTTTTCACTTTTCCAAAATTCTATTCTGGCAGTGGCAATATGTGTAGCTCTTTGTTGTGGTGCATGTTAGTTGAAATGATGTGTTGCGTTTCTGCTCTAGGCGCCAGGAGCTGCGTGAGCTGAGGCTGTTACAGAAGGAGGAACAGAGAGCCCATCAACAGCTCAGCAATAAGCTGCAACAGCAGAGAGAGCAACTGTTCAGACGCTTTGAGCAGGAGATGACAGTTAGTATTTAGAAAACATATAGCTCATATATTTCTCCTGTAGACCTATTAAAATTGTATTGTAGAGGGTAACAGTGTTGCGTATTTTTTTTTTTTTTTTGGATAATTACCAAATAAGATGAATCAGGCTCCCAAGGGAAAGACAGACCCACTAATCTATGATTTAGAGCATTTCTGTGTTCATTTTCTATGTGTCTAAGTTTGTGGCATTGTGAACTCAGTTGTGTTTACCTTTAGGTATGCAAACACATTTCAGAGAGTTTAGATTACGTGGTGGTTATCTCTGTAGTGCAGCTCACTCGTTTTTATCTCTCTGTTTTCTGTCTTTCTTAGGGTAAGAAGCGGCAGTATGACCAGGAGGTGGAGAACCTGGAAAAGCAGCAGAAGCAAACCATAGAGCGTATGGAACAAGATCACACCAATCGTCTGAGGGACGAGGCTAAGCGGATAAAATCAGAGCAGGATAAGGAGCTCTCAAAGTTCCAGAACATGCTGAAGAATCGCAAGAAAGAGGTAAGGACATACAAGGAGTTAAACATACTGCTCTGTATGTGTAGAGCTATAGTAGAAAGATGTTGCCATATTTGTCTGCTTGTGTGGTAGAGGGGCTGTGCATGTCTACATTATTTTCTTTGTTTCCTGAATTCTTCATTTCTGTGTGCAATCTACACTTGAAAATGAGATTTCTCCACATGGAATGTGCACTTGCAGCTCTGTTTCAGATCACAGAGACTATTCCTTCTAGCTGCATTTGAATCTGTCTCGGAGGTCAAGAAGTTTCCTAGCAGCCTTGCTTTGTGTTCATGCTTGTAATTTATCTAGGGCAAAGTGCTGATTGGCTTTAGTCAACACATTTTGGCTCTCTTTAACCGCTTCATTGCAGTTTCAGCCTTGCAGAGACTTCAAAGCAGGCTTTAAACACTTTACTAGAAACTGAGCAACAGTTGTTCTCCTAATGTTTGGCTGCATGCTGCTTCTTTAAGATCAGCTTTTCAGGGGGATTTATTTTGCTGTGAACACAAAAAGCCTAAAACGTTTTAAATGTGGGTTTTATTAGGGGCTTGCATTGGTGCTTGTCCATTTTCAGTCATCTACTATTAGTGTTTTAGTGAATACTGGAGCTTCTTTTTTGGCATGACTGTATATGTACGTGTTCTTAAACAGGGGTGTGACTTGGTCGCTTTCTTTGGATTATTTTTTGGCTTTAAATTTTCAAATGTGCTGGCTCCTTGCCTACAGTACCTGAGACTTTAACTCTGTTTCCATCTGCATGACCATGCTTTAATCATTCAGATATGGCAATGTACTGCACAGCAATGTTGTTATCTTTTCATGTGTATTAGGGCTGCATGATATCAGTAAAAATGAAATTGCAGTGTTTTTCTCTGTGGCTTATAAAATAAAATGCAGAAATTTTCACCAAATGACTAGGACAGCTCTATTCGGAACGAATGCATCATTCTTGAACGACAGATGGGTTTTATAGGGGAATGCATCTGCATAGGACATATAAAAATAGTAAATAAAAAGATTTTTTTTTACACTGAAATGAAATGATTTTTTTTAATGGCTCCGCTTCTCTTGGTGGAAGAACAAAATTGTATTCATATAATACTCTTCGATCAATCCATGTTAAAGCCAATGACTTAACATTTCATAGTTTTAATAATGTACGTTGCTTAACGTAAGGTTTGTGACTTATCCCCTGTGCCAACCTCAGGACTAAATTATTACAGCTATTACAAGCTATTACAGAACAACAATAAAAAATAAATAAATAAAAATGAAATCTCTGCAGACTGGATTTCTACAATCTCTCCATGCAGGCATATGGATGCTACAGATACTCCCTATATTTATAACTTCCAGTTTATTATGCGTTTTTGCACATATAGTCAGTTGCTTGGTAACAGACTTAACATTTGATTGTCGACTTCATTCTAGTAGTATAAGATTTCCAAATTTGAGATTCATAAATAGGAGTAAATTATCAGAAAGGCTTCTCTTGTAGATAGTCATGGCGATTGAGAACCGTGTAAGTGGAAAAAGAGGTGTAGTGTTACACATGTCCTGTGATGTGTCTATTGACATATCATGCAGCCCTAATGTGAATTAAGATTTACAGTGTAAAAGAAAATGTGCTGTAGTAATATATGCACTAAAGTATTGTCATTGTTAATGAAAACTTGTAAAGTAATTGTGTTTTTATAGCCTGTATAATGTGTGATTGTGTGATTTCTTTGTTTATTTTTTAAATATTCTATAAATGTCACTTGTTGATTTGTGTGAATGTGCTCTGGAGTGTGGGACTTGGGTGGAGGGCTTCAACTATCAAATTACGGTTTACTTGTGGGGGGAAAAACTTACTTTTAGTTATACTTTTAGTATGTCTTATTAGGTGGTTTATTTTTTTCCTGTTAGAATTTCTTGTGATCTCAATGGTGCACACCAGGATATGTTTTTAAAGATAACTATTTGGAGAAACATTATTACATTACATAGCGAGTAAAGACAAAAAAGAGTCTTATTTAATTTCAGTTTTCATGATTCTGGATGTAGAACCCTGTAAATGAAGAACCGCTGCTGTCTCAGCTGCCAGTCATAAAGGGATTTTTTTTTTTTTTTTAATTAAGAGGTGGAACCAAATCAGTTATGAAAAACTGATGCTGCCTAGCTTTCATTCAGTGTTGCCTGCTTTAGCCCTTTTGGCTAAGGTATCCCTTTTAATGTTTACTCACTAGCAAGGGTTATCTGAGGAAGCACCTGGCATTGACAGGAATTGTCACAGGGTCCTTCCACTTAATCATGCTGAAAAATATTATTTTATTTAATATTCTCCATTTGTATCACTGCAGAAATTAATTTCATATTTTATTGCAATGCTGATGCAAGTTTGTTTTGTCCCAGTTTACACATATATTAATAAATATGTGTGTATTTGTATCTCTACCATAACTGGCAGGTATGCTTCTGAAAAATATTTGATATTGACATTGGCCTGCAATTCCCATATCAGTGCATCCCTGCTGTTAATCTTAGTTCCATTAGCGTGTGCATCATTTCGGAGATTACAGCGAGAGCTACTCTTTTATGTCTTTTAAAATGCGTTTAGTAGAGGTTCTTGGTTCATCATTAAAACTTTCACTATTCTGTTTCTGCTACTGATTTTGACATGGTGGCTGATTATGCATACTCTGGTCACTAATACATTTTTATTAACAGAATCAACTTGAAATCGACTTGCCAGGCTGCCTGCCTGCCAGCGCTCTTAAGGTTTCTGGGAAACCTTTTTTCAAGCACATGTCTACACTAAATCATCCATACATTGCTTGGGTCTCTAGCTTTCAGTGATACTAATCACACTGGTAAAGTTTACCTTATATACCAATCAATGCATGATGTTCTCTCACTAATACATAATAGCCGCTGTGCTCAGTCCTTGACACAGCAAAGCTTCAATTCCCAAACCATCTGCATACCTGTACGCTGTAGGTCAAACAGGAGGTTGGAATGTCACCCAAACACATGAGAAAAGAGCTTATGAAACGCTTAAAGGAAGACCTAGCTGTTGTTCAGCAAGAAGAGGTAAATTCTCACTAACCATCATATGTTTAGTCTGTACATATATTTTACACACATCCTCATGCACGCACACTCAGGTCATCCCAGATGATGGACTTGTCCTTTGGTTATATGGCTTGTGGGCTTGCCTTTAAAATGTGCCGTCCATGTCTTAAAGCAGGTGGGATAATTCCGGTTTGTTGGTGTTATTCATGTGACATTGAGAAGCACCTCTTTATTTTACTCTTTGGCATGATGGGATGCCAGATGAGGCTCATTGACTAGATGTTAACACACTAATTTATTCTTACTGGCTCTTACTGCTGTGGCTGCTATTAATGCTTCAAACCAAAAACCATAGGACGGACCCTGATTTAGAAGGATCATCCTGAAGAGCACATGCTGACTCACCTGCTGTGAAACATGTTCTTTTGGCCTGGAGGATCGGCTTTTGTTGCTTGCAGGTTTACAGCCTTACCCCAGAAAGCTAACTCGCCAGCCGAAGCTGAGAAAGAAGGAGAAAGTGCGAGCGTGTGTGTGCGTTTTGCAGTGTGATAAGCTGCCGGGGAGTGCTTGTGTATGTGTCCTGACTTTGGTAGAGTGCGTTGTGTTTTGCTTCACAGGGTGTGGCCCAGGTTATGATACAGTCTTTTCAGTTGTCCTCATGTGCTCTGTTCAACGCTCAGATGCAGGATGTAAGTTTTGCCCTCCTTCTCCCCGTCTCACCCCCTGCTCACATGTGCCTGGCTACCTCTAAAACATATAGAAGCCGAAGTCGCCTAAGACATAACACTATCATTCAGTAGTTTGGAATCACTGATTTCAGTAATTATAAAATCTAATTGTTGAAGCACTATGTTATGATGCTACTACTTCGCAGTGCCCTTTTGGAGATTCTGAAATGGTTTCAAAGATTACAAATACTCTGTTCAAATCCTTTGGTAAAGCCACACTCTAAATGCTAATGTGATAGTCTTAGTTGTGTGTGTTTGTTAAACCCTTAAGACATTTGTCATTTGTCACAATTTGTCATTAAAACATATAGCTGCAAGCATACATGTGTACATGTAAGATCACTTCTGTGGGTTTAGTCTTTTTCACTGACTCTTAAAGTAATTTCAGTCCACAACTCAAGTTATTAATAACGAAGTAATGTGACAAGGGATTCCAAGCTATTGAACTGTACTATATGATTGTGTAGACTGTCCCCTCAGGTTAGTTGCTGTTTTTCAAGATTATTTGTAAGTAACCTGCAAAAATACTTCATGTAGCAAAGTAAATAAAATGTTCATTAGAAATGCCAGCAGTTTAATTACTGCATAACACGCTGGTCACCCGTGTGAATAATGGCACTTCAGTGTTGCGTCATGACTGGGATGGCACATGTGAGCAAGACGGTGCTCTTCTTTATTTGGAGTGCTGTCCCTGTGTTTGTGCTATGGTGCAGTGTCTATGAACACGCTGTACTGTGCTCTGTTATTTACTCCAACTGCAGTTGAGTTCCTGTACGTTTCACTCACTGTTTTTATCTGTGTGCCTCTGGACTGTGTTCAAAAACAGAAAAGCTGATGATCGTCACTGTCTCTTCACTAGGACATGTGCAGTAGGGTAACTTCTCATGCACATTTCAGCAGCACTGCTCACTAAACAAAAGCTTAATTGAAAAACTATAAAAAGGTTGAATGTAAAAAAAAAAAGAGGGAAAAATCATAGATTTGATTTAATATTATTTTTCATGTTATGATCAGTTCAGCAGTTTTTCTTTTCTTTTACTCATTCTGTTACACTCTACACACTTGACACCTGATTTTAATGTGAACTCTGAGTTTCTGCAATGCTGTACAGCAGATTTTATATATGTATATGTATGTTTTTTGATGTTTCATACATCCATATTGGACTGTACCATTTGTTTATGAAATGTTGTTGTCTTGTTACAAGACATGTCTATAGTTAGAATTTTTTCTGGCTACTCTTTCAAACAATTCTGTAGTCTGTGATGGTGTTTGATCTGTCTCTTGTGTGAAACGCTGTTTCTCTGTTTGCTGATGGTTACACAGGCTTTATATGGCCTGTCATTTGTTTCTCATATTATCTATCTATATTATTCTTTCTCACATTCCTTCCTGTCTCTTTTTATTTTTTTTATTACTCCCCACAGGAGCAGGAGTTTCTGCAGAAGCAGCAGCAGGAGTTGGATGGTGCTCTGAAGAAGATCATTCAGCAACACAAACTAGAGATTGCTACCATAGAGAGAGACTGTCTCAACCACAAGCAGCAGCTCTTGAGAGGTCAGACACTATTTGAATTGCATGGCTAAAAATGAGTTCGGAAGACTTAAATAACACTGTTTAGTTGTTAGATGTTGGAGCGAATTTGTGTAACAAAGCGATCACTGTAGTACTGTAGCAACAGGTGATCAAGTTTGGATGGAAGTACTGAATTTTAGTGCTGGATTACGGGTATGGCTGTTGATTACGGGCTGTTGATCTATTCGTCATGAAATGTTCACACACTGGAAAGAATAGCAGGCCTTTTTAAATGATTATTTTTAAAGCATCTTATTTTATATATCGGACAGAATTAAGCATAGTAATTGTCCGGTTTGACTTCAACAAATTCTTCTGCGAGTTCAAAACATGGCTGCATTTAACAGTATAATGTAGAGGAATTTCAGTCCTGTTTAGCACTTTATAAAGGCCAGTGTTAGGTCTCATGGGGTGTGACACAGATATGGCTAGCTGAGCGATTCAGAGTGATGTCAGACAGTGTTGAAAGAGGCTGTCTGTTGTTTGTTTAGTATGACCTAATGGCTGTGTTCTCAAGCATGTCCAAACATGTATACTTCCTGATCTTATTCCTGGGTGAAACTGTTGCCTATTGTGTCTGTTTTGTGTTTTTACGGCGTGCAGGTGCTTATGTTCTTCATATGCTGTCTTAACACCCCGCCCCTTCCTCATATGTCATATCTCACATATCATCCTCCTGTTTCCAGCTCGCGAAGCAGCCATGTGGGAGCTGGAGGAGCGCCACCTGCAGGAGAAGCATCAGTTGTTGAAGCAGCAGCTAAAAGACCAATACTTTATGCAAAGGCACCAGCTTCTAAAACGACATGACAAGGCAAGTATATTTCCGTATATATATATTTTTTGTTTTTTAGCAAAATCCTTTCTGAATCTGCCTTTGTTATTACTTTGTGTGGGGAGGGAAAGTGCAGACTTGCATCATCTGCTGGTGTTCAGACGATCTAGAATTTCACCACAGGGATTTTATTTTTAATAATAAATCCAAAACTCATTTATTATTTATTAAGATCTTTTGTGAACCAGTAGTTCTGAAACCACACAGGTGGATCAGACAATTTATAATAATAAAAAAAATATTTTGCTGAGCATTAGAACCCTAACGATTAAAATTAAATTTGTTTTGCTGTCTTTTGTTGTTAAATACAACAAATACAATCTTGTATAGCCTTTGCAGCTCATCCAGTTCATTTGAATTCGAACAGGAGGGGCTGATCATCAAGCACGAAATGGAGTCAAATGAAAAAGTGTAGAAAGTCAGTAAATTTAAAGTTGTTCTCTTATATGTGTGCACTGATATGTATCTGATGATGGCTGAATAACAGGAGATGGAACAGATGCAGGGCTATAATCAGCGCCTGATAGAAGAGATGAAGAACAGACAGGCTCAGGAAAGAGGCCGTCTACCAAAGATCCAGCGCGGTGAGGCTAAGACACGAATGGCCATGTTTAAGAAGAGCCTTCGCATCACTGCTACGGGGACCCCAGAGCAGGACAGGGAGAAGATTAAACAGGTAAATCAGCAGCCAGCAAGCAAGAAATTTTCTTGCCAAAAAGTGATGCCTCGGACCAAAATTAAATCTGTAGACCAATTTGGCATCTGAAGTTTGCATATTTTGTTTTGCATAGAAGATATGAGGCTGGAATATTCCTATACTAGCTGGAATACTATCCAACGGAACACTAAGCACGGTTGTAAGTTGCTCTGGATAAGAGCGTCTGCTAAATGCCTTAAATGTAAAGTAATGTTTACAGACGTTTTTTTTGCCTCAGACCAGTATGCACGGATAGTACCTACAGTTCTCTATAAGCTTCCATTACTTGTTACCTGCATTCTAATAACTCTTTTGGCAAAGTAAAGAAGCAGACATTCGATACTACATATGTATTTGCCGGTCGAATGTTTGAGAACATGAGTAAATAGTGTAAATTTTTGGTTGAATCACTGCTTTTAAGTAAACAGGAGTGGTGCTGTATTCACTGTGGTTTTGTGGGATAGTTTGCTGTACAGGAGGAGAAGAGGCAGAAGAATGAGCGACTGCATCAGCACCAGAAGCATGAGAACCAGATGAGAGACCTCCAGCTTCAGTGTGACTCCAACATTAGGGAACTGCAACAGTTACAGGTTCACACTCCTTTACTGCCAGCGTTTTTACTGGTCCTGTTTTGATTTGAGGTTTTGAAAGTATTTGTAATATGACTCTTCAACCTTTTAACTAGATTAAAGTTAAAAGCTGAATATGCCCTTGGTCCTATTGTATGCTCATCACCTGTGAATTTGGTCAGCATAAAATAGTTTTAAATTCATTGAGTAAACGGTCTGTTAGAACTAACCCCCCCCACACAGTCTGCTTACAGTTACAGTTTACCATACCCATAGGCTATGTTTGTAACTTTCAGCTTTCAGAAATTTCAGTATTTCAAAAGCGACAGGTGCTATTAATGGAGTTTACATTTTCGTTTTCTGTAAAAGAAATGTGTAGATTGATTGCTGAAAAGTGTTGATCTTGCTTAAATAATTGGTCAAAACAAAAATGTTTTGTGCCCCCGTCTCCCCTACTTAACAGCATTTATGACTGGCATAGTTCAGCAAAAAGGATGTTTCATGAAGTAATTGTAATGTAACTGATGTCACTGACATTTTTAAACTAGAATGAGAAGTGCCATCTGCTAATTGAGCATGAGACTCAGAAGCTAAAGGAGCTGGACGAGGAGCACAGCCAGGAGCTTAAAGAATGGAGAGAGAAACTTCGTCCCAGGAAGAAGGTACTATATGAAATTGGTTTCTTGGTTTAAGACAAGAAACTTACTCAACGCAACCACACACATGTAAATCAGCATGCATGGCCAGATCGACTGTTTTTGCATCAGCCAAAATAACTAAACTTGTTGACTGGAGAGCAGTGCGAGCTGGTTTTCCTGTCCCGTTAGCATGAGAAAGTGATTTATCATCTTTAATGTACACATTTGCTGTTTCTGGTTTAATACACATACATACATTTTTCAAGAGCTTTAATAATTTTTTATTATTTATACTGGCACTGTCATCCGCTTTAATCCTAGCTTCTTAATTCTGCTAGTGCACATGTCTCTTTATCGCCCTTATTTTATCTTGTTTTGTATCTGTCTATTTTATGTTTAGTGTTTATTGCATTTAGTTTATTCTTGTTCTTTTTTTAGTTGCAATGTATTTATCATTAAATGTTTTTGCACCTTGGGTCGGAGAGTAATGCTGTTTAAATGCTCTGTATGTCTTGTTCCTATTGAAGTATTGACAATAAAACTACTTGACTTGATGCATACATTGCAACTTCATCTTAACATATGACCTCTCCTTCTTATACAAACATATCTCTCTCTTGCCAGGCTCTTGAGGAGGAGTTTACTCGGAAGCTGCAAGAGCAGGAAGTCTTCTTCAAGATGAGCGGAGAGTCGGAGTGCCTTAACCCCACTGCCCAAAGCAGAGTCTCCAAGTTCTACCCCATTCCTAGTGTGCACTCCTCTGGCTCATAACCCCCATAATTCTTCTGTATCTCAGGCACCAACAGGTTCTAAAGGTAGATCAGCCTGATGGTCAGTCTCTGCTCTACTGGGTGTACCAGGAGGAACATTGGGTTCTGACAAGAATTTATCACAACTGCATGTTTTTTTTTCTTTCTTTTTTTTCTTTTTATATATGAAAGTAACTTCAACAGTGCAACATTTCAGCAGTGCAGCATGGGGTTAACTTATGCATTACCTTGACATGCTGTACAACTATGAATCCAATGGATTAATGTTTTATTTTTATTTCTCTAGTCTGCTGGGAGTGTTGCATGATCGTGACATTAGCACAAAATAATAATGAGGACACTCAGATTATTATTTTTTTTCTTTTGAAGAATTAATTATTGAAATGAACATGAAAGAAACCTAATCTGCTGGATCTATGATATGAATTTCTTGCAAAGATTTTAGTGTAACCTGGGATCAGTTGAGGGAGATTGGTAACACATACAGTGCTATGATTCACAGATTAATGCTTTGTATTACATTACGCTGCCTTTTCTTTATGCCCAGCTCAGAGAATTTGCTTTTCATGTTTTCTCTTTTTGACTGTTAGTCTAAAGATTCAGTTTTTTTATGTGTTTCAGTTCAGTGTACAGTCATGGCCAAAAGTTTTGAGAATGACACAAATATTATATTTTCACATGATCTGCTGCCCTCTGGTTTTTATGTGTGTTTGTCAGATGTTTTTATCACATACAGAAATATAATTGCAATCATATTATGAGTAACAAAAGCTTTTATTGACAGTTAGAATGAGTTAATGCAAGCAAGTCAATATTTGCAGTGTTGACCCTTCTTCTTCAGGACCTCTGCAATTCTCCCTGGCATGCTCTCAATCAACTTCTGTACCAAATCCTGACTGATAGCAGTCCATTCTTGCACAATCAATGCTTGCATTTTGTCAGAATTTGTAGGTTTTTGTTTGTCCACCCGTCTCTTGATGATTGACCACAAGTTCTCAATGGGATTAAGATCTGGGGAGTTTCCAGGCCATGGACCCAAAATCTCTATGTTTTGTTCCCTGAGCCATTTAGTTATCACCTTTGCTTTATGGCAAGGTGCTCCATCATGCTGGAAAAGGCATTGTTGATCACCAAACTGCTCTTGGACGGTTGGGAGAAGTTGCTCTCGGAGGACATTCTGGTACCATTCTTTATTCATGGCTGTGTTTTTAGGCAAGACTGTGAGAGAGCCGATTCCCTTGGCTGAGAAGCAACCCCACACATGAATGGTTTCAGGATGCTTTACAGTTGGCATGAGACAAGACTGGTGGTAGCGCTCACCTCGTCTTCTCCGAACAAGCTGTTTTCCAGATGTCCCAAACAATCGGAAAGGGGATTCATCAGAGAAAATGACTTTACCCCAGTCCTCAGCAGTCCACTCCCTGTACCTTTTGCAGAATATCAGTCTGTCCCTGATGTTTTTTCTGGAGAGAAGTGGCTTCTTTGCTGCCCTCCTTGAGACCAGGCCTTGCTCCAAGAGTCTCCGCCTCACAGTGCGTGCAGATGCACTCACACATGCCTGCTGCCATTCCTGAGCAAGCTCTGCACTGCTGGTAGCCCGATCCCGCAGCTGAAACACTTTTAGAAGATGGTCCTGGCTCTTGCTGGTCTTTCTTGGGCGCCCTGGAGCCTTTTTGGCAACAATGGAACCTCTCTCCTTGAAGTTCTTGATGATGCGATAGATTGTTGACTGAGGTGCAATCTTTCTAGCTGCAATACTCTTCCCTGTTAGGCCATTTTTGTGCAGTGCAATGATGACTGCACGTGTTTCTTTAGAGATAACCATGGTTAACAGAAGAGAAACAATGATGCCAAGCACCAGCCTCCTTTTAAAGTGTCCAGTGGTGTCATTCTTACTTAATCATGACAGATTGATCTCCAGCCCTGTCCTCATCAACACCCACACCTGTGTTAATGGAGCAATCACTGAAACGATGTTAGCTGGTCCTTTTAAGGCAGGGCTGCAATGAAGTTGAAATGTGTTTTGGGGGATAAAGTTCATTTTCTAGGCAAATATTGACTTTGCAATTAATTGCTGTTAAGCTGATCACTCTTTATAACATTCTGGAGTATATGCAAATTGCCATTATAAAAACTGAAGCAGTAGACTTTGTAAAAATTAATATTTGTATCATTCTCAAAACTTTTGGCCATGACTGTATTAAAATACACACATATATATATACTGTATCTTGTGCCTCTCAAACATCAACAGAATGAGACTTGGAACTACTGTCTGATAGGGTTCCTATTTTATTCATGATACAGGTTTTAGGGAGGCATACTGGGTAAATGTCTGTTACCCCTCCCCACCCCAAAATGAAGTGCTTTACTGATATGCAGATGATATTTGCAAAATATGCAGTTTTTTAAATGATTGTTTGTGGTCATACTGCAGAAGGAAGTTATGGAATGTAAGCAGGGTTTCGCTACTTGGATGCGTCATGTTAAGTCCAGTAATTGTGAATGTGGAATTTTACACCTGCAGTTCTCATTAGCATCTTAGATGGGGGTTCTGCAGTTGTAATTCATTTAAGGCATAAAGGATGGCTGTTTTGGTTGTGGACAGAGAGGGCAAGGTTAACTCTTTATTCCAGCCTCATGAGAAGAGGTTGGAGTGTTTTTCTTGGGCAAGAAAACCATTATAATAAGAATCTGTGGTGGACGACACAATGTCCTTGATGTGAAAAAATTCATGGTGACAAAAAAAAAGCATTTACTGCACTTCTTTTAGGTGAATTGCGCATATGCAGTAGTTTGTGTCAGTGGAAAGGGGAAATTAAGCCCTCCAGTCATTGTCATAAAACCTTGTTTAGAATTATTTTCTATTCAGTATAAGAATTTCACCCATTTGAAAAAGGGAGAAGAAGACAGGTGTTACCACTCTTTTTCGTTGTACGTTTTAAAGTTAACCTTACTTCATTTATAATGTTGGCTACCGTCCTGTGGTTTGTCTTTTAATGATTTGCTTATATCAAATGTCTTTTTGAAGATATTGCTCATATCAAACTTGCACATGTTGCTCTGTTTACTGTAGTTATTTGAACTCCTGATGAAGGACATGTATGTTATTTTATGTACAGTGATGCCTTCTGTGTATAGTGGTGTCTTGAATGGCTGTTTCTATGAGAATGTTTATTGCATTTCAGACACAAAATGCTGTTTTGGAACTGGTTCTGCCCCCCTCCCCTTATATAGGAGTAGCCAGTTCTCAGAATAGTATTTGGCTTCTTTACACTGCAAGAAATCCAGCAGTCTTTTAGGTCTGACACATGCTTCCTTGCAGACTCGGCCTGCTTTTGCATTTTTTGTAAGTTACAAGCTGGGCAGGCTTGGCCAGGGCTTCTCACATCTGGGAACCATGCAGACTGCTCGCCTGGTTTGTTACATAGACACAGAGGAAAGGGTGATGGCCAAGTAGGTTCTCAAGCGTGCTCTGGGTATAGACAGTGTGGTACACAGCTGGAATTCAGATCCAGCAGTAGGGGAGCGTGTGCACTGATGAGTAGAGCTTTTACCATATAAATAAATTTTTTATATATATACATACATATTCAGTTACGTTTTTTTACAGTATGCTGTTTGCAAGTCATATTCTGTGCGTTTGTACAACGTTGACATTCTTTAGAAATGTATCCATATGCCTCCTGCATGCTGAAATCCTGAATGCTGGATTTGGCTGGGAACTTGAGTTCAACGGATCATGCCCTCTTTCTATTTCTTAATTCTGCATTAATAAACTAAGACATGCACAGAGACATTTAGAGTGGGACTGGTGTGAAATGGTTAATATCAAAGGAGTTGAATGCCTCCAAAATCTCTCTTACAGAAACTTACTACGTGAAGTATTTATCTGAACGTCTGAAACATTGTTTTATGTTGGTTGTAGGTCCTGAAACACGTTTTATTAAACCTATAAATACTACATGCACAGATTCACTGGTGGTTTTGGATAGTTAATGAAATGGCTGTAGTTGTGTTGTAGACAATGCAAGCCTGGTTCCCATCACCACCACTGAAAAGAAGTCAGGTGGCAAGTTCCTGTACAACAGACCATTTCCCATTGAACCCCTCTGAATTACTCTGTTTACATCTTGTAACTTCAGTTATGCAGAGATCTTGGAAAACCAGTAGAGCCCCCCTACAGTGAAGTCCCGTTGTGCTCGCACATCCTTCCGTTGAAATCTTAAAGCTGCATGAAAATGCAGCATAGACCAGGATTCCTTCCACAGGGGGAAATGAGGTGAAATCCTGGGGATAATTCTGCTAGACAATGCAGTTCATATGTTGTGGCACTTTGGATGGAATGTCTAAAGCATTTTTAAGGTTAGTTTGGCTCCTGTATCTGATAGCCTTTGTTGATTGACATGCTGTAAATAAAACCCTCTCATTGTATTTTATGTAATCCTTGTGTTTTGTAACCGTATGCCTATGCAGTATACAGTGTTTGCTGAGTGTTGACAGTTTTTAAATACAGTGAACACTTGAGTTTTTTTTATTAACATTTTAATTAAACTTTTTCATACAAAAGAATTTTTTAACATCAAAGTCAAATTACAAAGTCAGCTTTTAAAAAAATCTTTGCCTCATTGCATTACATTCTAAACGTGTGTTGTAGTGCAAAAACAAAACTTATTTTGTTTATTGTATACAGTCGATCCAAGCAAAATGATGTGCTAAAACTGAAGTAGTACAGATATACTGACGAGTAACAGAAGTTAAAAAAATATATATTGTTTTTGTTTGAAATAGGCAAAATATGTAAGGGTGGATTAAACGGCATGCACCATGCATTTTAACCAGGAGGTTTTGAGAACTTGTGTAATTGACTACCTCAGCCCCGCTGAACTACTGTGCACTAGAAAAACTAAGCCTACACATTTAATGTGCTTCCTCCTTCTACAGTGTTTGCTTCACCATGTAAAAAGCCACCATAAAGAGAAAAGGTTGGTTGTAAATCAGACAGAAACGTAAGCCCCTACACACCGATGCTTCTTTTCCGTCGGCCAAACTGGCTTTCACCTAAGTGGAATGGAGAGAAGTAGCCTGTTAGTAGTCAACACAGGCATTTACCAACAGTTCTCTGTTTGTATGGAACATTATATATGCAGAAATGCAGTGCAGGTGGACTACAGACACGATGAAGTGTCCTGTTTAAGGACCCAAGAGAAATGTCCAATAGCCTGAACAATAAACAGCGCATTCATCACATACATGGAAAAAGTATTAGTGTTTACAGTAACCTTTCTCACCCTTCGGTCCCATTGGCCCCTCATGACCTCTCGGCCCCTGAACACCAGGTATACCTTGTTTTCCCACCTCACCTAGACATGAAAAAGTCAGTTAGAAGTCTGAATGCATTTTAAGTCCTGGCTATAAACTAATTTGACAAAGTGACCCTTATAATAAAAACAAAAAAGCAAATTCTAGTGAATTTAGTATCATGTGTTTCAGAACCCTCTGATTTACTCAAATTTGAATTTCTCAACTAGATTTAAGCAATTACGTAATGATATTTGTGTGTAATCTGTTTTTAACTTTATATTGGTTGCAGCATCTATACTGCGATGTTATGTGCTATAGACACATGTTTATCTATCCTTTTGAAAACCAAGACTCTTGGAGTTTGTCCTCTTATGCGGCATTAAAAGCCTCCACTCCTCTGGGACAGACTTACGCTAGATGTTGGAAAAGTGCTATGAGGGTTTGATTGCATTCAGGTACTCATGTTGGATGATTCATTCTGGATCACAAACTTCACTCTGCCTCATCCCAAAGGCATAAGACTGAGCTCCATCATGCCACAGCTAACAAATGGTGCTTTCGTAAAGCTGCTCCAGAGTATCTCATCTATGGAGATTTGCCTTTCTATGGAGATTATACTCCATACTCTATACAGCTGCTTGTGCACATCTGAACACCTGTATTAGCAACACTTCTGCACATTTGGCTCTAATAAGGCAAATAAACCTCTATAGAGACCTTTGTCTCCTTTGGGTCCTGGATATCCTCTTTCTCCTTTCTGTCCTTGTCTTCCAGGGGGGCCTGGAATAGTGCCATGTACTGGAAGAGGAAACAGTGGTTAGAAATACTGTATTAATCAGACAAGTAATAATAACATCCACTGTCTGGCCTTTTATGTTTCCAAAGATGATCAGTGTATGTAGAGCACATAAACATTCATTCTAAATTTCTGCAGCTTCAATAAATCATTTAACGCACCGCAGTATCTGATCACTGAACACAGATTCAACCAAATATAACTGCAACTTATCTGTGTAGTCTTGTCTGCCCAGACAACTACAGTCCTAAAGCTACTGGAGCTTTTTCAGGGTGGAAGGAGTACAGAAAGCCTATCCTTTTGTGGGCACTGTTTCCAGATCTTCCTCAGTTAAAAGTGGAAGTATGGAGCAAAAATCATTCAATTACGTTGCTAGAAATATAGATAGAATTTTAAAAAATGAATGAAATGACATTTTTTAGTGGTTTACTGGAATAAAATAAAAAGTTTATATAAAAAGTTTATAAACATTTATACTATTATAATTTTCTTCCCTAGTATTCCATTTCAGTTAGTAAACTACAAAACTTCTAAAATAAAAAATGGGGCTGCACTGATATGATCAGTATTGTTATTGGTCAGATACTGGCCAAAATCACTGGATCGGAAATAAGAAGGGAGTAAAAAGATAATCCTAGGATCCATTAGCCTAAACTGAATGTTGAAAGATGCTGATTAATTTTCTTAAGCAACTTAGGTGTTAATAATGAATGCATTATTAACAGCTAAGTTGCTTAAGAAAAGGAAAATGATGATATTGCACTGGCATCAGTATCGAACATTCAAACAGTGGCACTGAACTTCAAATAACTAACAACACACTTTATTCACCAGAAATCACAGTCTGACCATTAAACACAGAAAGAAGCTCACTTCTAAAGAAATCCACAAGATCGGAAGTCACATTCCCATATGCAGCAAAAACACGGCTGAATCCAGGTTGTCCTGGTGGGCCAGGAGGTCCAGGGGGTCCTTGAATGCCTGTAGAGTGTCTTCGCCAATACTCATCGTTAATGTCCCGAAGCAGACCCTGACCTGGCAGGGAGAGGAGAGATATAATATTCAGTGGTTTAGATGTAATATAGATATACAAATATATTAATACAGTATCAGCCATAACAGAATTACTTGAGCCATAATGGCAAAACTATTGTACCGTATATATGGGAATAGTTTTACACCGGGCGGTGCGGTGATGTAACTACAACCAGAGTATGTTTAAGATCTTAATCCTGCATGAATGTCAGTAAACATTAAGGAACTGTGCATTCTTGCATCCGTGAGGATGGCTAGCTTTTACTTTTTGTACTGTAAAAGATAATATACAGAAATAACCTCTATATTTCTGTATATTATCTTTTATATATATCAATTACCAAGTTGGACACATTTAGTTACATCTTTGAATTTGATTGGCTCGTATTTTCTGCAGCCTAAATTAAGCCTAAAAAAGCGCCTTAAATTGTTTAATGGCAGGAAATAAAATCCAGAAGACATTAAAATACCTACTAGCCTACTAAATCTCGAGCCCAAGATGGTCACTGCTGGATGACCTTTCATACCCACGTCTCTGTTTTTTAAAACTAGATCTTTTAGCTCATTTGACTAGGTTACAGAGGTCTATCTGCATTACATACGTTACAGATGTCCTGTGGTAACATATCCCACACACACAGTAGTTCAGATCACATCTTCAGCTGTGTACTGCCAGTGCTTGTTGAGGAAAGTTCACTCACTCCGAATGTAGTCGGTCACTCTCAAAGCAACACTGGAGTAGTCTGTTTCGGCCAACCTGGCCCCGTTATGGTCAGTACCATAGTAATATCCAGTTCCAGTACTGTACCCGGGCTCACCACGGTCGCCTTTCTCACCACGGGGCCCTGGAGGGCCAGGAGGACCAGGCTGATTAGACATGTAGCGCCGCATAGAGTCACCTGGAAAAGTCAGATGCTAAAATGATCCACCAAACTTTGCTTAGCTATCACATACAATGTGAACAACACAACATCTGCAATAAACTGCTTACTGAGTGAAACGGTCTCACATTTCCACTCTACTTCATAATCGTTTGGTCTAGCACACTATTCAATACCAAAGAAGACCAGATGATTTGAAGGTTTGACAGATGTTGAACTCACTGCTCAGGTAATCCTGAAGTTCAGCACGAATGAGCGAACTTTGGCTTGCTCTGTCATATGAAGCTACACTCCTTGAGTTTCCTGGAGGCCCCTGAGGTCCTGGAGGGCCGGGTGGGCCAGGAGGACCCATGAAGCCAGAATCTAAGAGAGGTATCCACATATTAAAAGGGAGACAAAACAATACTTCTTAAACTGAGACTGACAGTGATGTGCTCTGAAGAGGAAATAACCTGTATAGAGAGTGACTTACTCTGCAGATAGACTTGGATGTCTTCGAGTCGATATCCTAAGCCTGAGGTGCCTGACGCTCCATGAGGCCCGGGTGGGCCAGGTGGACCCTGTCTACCTGGAGGACCAGGAGGCCCTGGACGACCAACACCTGCCCCAAGCCCTGATCCTACAGATGGAGAAAATATTCAAGTGTGAGGATGGAAAAAAACAGCAAATGTCAAATAAATGAAATGAAAGGACCTAAAAAATGAATGACCTAGAGGATCATTCTTTAAATCAGTCTTTATGTTAACCCTATTAATCCTGCTCTGCCCGGGACCACAAGTGTCTGTAACGGGTGGTCAAAACAGCCCAGTCAATCACAGGAACGACCCTTTCACCACTAGAGAACATTCACCACTCCAGAGTCCTCAGGAGGGCCCACAAGATTATAAGGGACATAGTTCATCCTCAACACAACCTCTTCACACTTCTCCCATCTGGCAGACGATACAGGAGCATGAAATCAAGGACCACCAGATTAAGGAACAGTTCCTACCCCCAGGCCATCAGAGCTCTGAACACCTACCATGTTGTTGGAGGTAGCGATAGTTATGTGGAAATGGAGTAGTTATGTGGAATCAAGAGTAGTTATGTGGAAATGGAGTAGTTATGTGGAATCGGAGTAGTTATGTGGAAATGGAGTAGTTATGTGGAAGTGGAGTAGTTATGTGGAAATGGAGTAGTTATGTGGAAGTGGAGTAGTTATGTGGAAATGGAGTAGTTATGTGGAAATGGAGTAGTTATGTGGAAATAGAGTAGTTATGTTGAATCGGAGTAGTTATGTTGAATCAGAGTAGTTATGTGGAAAAGGAGTAGTTATGTGGAAGTGGAGTAGTTATGTGGAAATGGAGTAGTTATGTGGAAATGGAGTAGTTATGTGGAAATAGAGTAGTTATGTTGAATCGGAGTAGTTATGTTGAATCGGAGTAGGTATGTTGAATTGGAGTAGCTATGTTGAATCGGAGTAGTTATGTTGAATTGGAGTAGCTATGTGGAAATGGAGTAGCTATGTTGAATCGGAGTAGTTATGTTGAATCGGAGTAGTTATGTGGAAATGGAGTAGTTATGTTGAATCGGAGTAGTTATGTTGAATCGGAGTAGCTATGTTGAATCGGAGTAGTTATGTGGAATCGGAGTAGTTATGTGGAAGTGGAGTAGTTATGTTGAATCGGAGTAGTTATGTTGAATCGGAGTAGGTATGTTGAATCGGAGTAGTTATGTGGAATCGGAGTAGGTATGTTGAATTGGAGTAGCTATGTTGAATCGGAGTAGTTATGTTGAATTGGAGTAGCTATGTGGAAATGGAGTAGCTATGTTGAATCGGAGTAGTTATGTTGAATCGGAGTAGTTATGTTGAATCGGAGTAGGTATGTTGAATCGGAGTAGGTATGTTGAATCGGAGTAGGTATGTTGAATCGGAGTAGTTATGTTGAATCGGAGTAGGTATGTTGAATCGGAGTAGGTATGTTGAATCGGAGTAGGTATGTTGAATCGGAGTAGGTATGTTGAATCGGAGTAGTTATGTGGAATCGGAGTAGGTATGTTGAATCGGAGTAGGTATGTTGAATCGGAGTAGTTATGTTGAATTGGAGTAGCTATGTGGAATCGGAGTAGTTATGTTGAATCGGAGTAGTTATGTGGAAATGGAGTAGTTATGTTGAATCGGAGTAGTTATGTTGAATCGGAGTAGCTATGTTGAATCGGAGTAGTTATGTTGAATCGGAGTAGTTATGTGGAAATGGAGTAGTTACGTGGAAATGGAGTAGTTATGTGGAAATGGAGTAGTTATGTTGAATCAAGTAGTTATGTTGAATCAGAGTAGGTATGTTGAATCGGAGTAGTTATGTGGAATCAGATATTTTTTAATCAATGTATTATAAGAAGGACCATGGTGCCCTTAATGTTGGACCATGTTGGATCATGTTGGACCATGACAGAACCCATATGCACCCTTTAGTATATTCCTGTTAATGTTTACCTGTTTAAGTGGTAGTTTGTGACACAGACAAATTAAATGAATTAATAATTAAATGTATGTATTTGCTTGATTTTCCTACTTTATTAAATGTTCTTCAGGTAAGTGAAACAGTTGAATGAGTAAAGTGTATATTAAAAGGCAGAGAGAGATTTTTTTCAGGATCAATGGGTGCACAATAACCCTAGAGGCCAAAAAGAGCTGATGTATAGACAACAGAGCATATACGTTTGAGCCATTTAATACTAAATGCAGAGTATAAACAAAATCTTATTAACAAAAATCTCAGACTTACTCTCAATCAAAGCAGTGATGTCACTGTAGGTGGACCCTGGTTGACCAGGGATTCCAGGAGGACCAGGTAGGCCTGGAGGTCCAGGTCTACCTGTCAGTCCTCGTTCTAAAAACAAAAAAACACATGTTCAATCGAATCACTTATTCATAGCAAAAAGAGATTGGAGAACAAGCTTGGAAAGGAACGAACCATTCATGATTCTGATGACATAGCTCGCCACTTCCTGTGTGTCTAGGTTGGCTAGGCTTACGCCTCCTGCTGGACCTGCTGGGCCAGGTGGTCCTGGAGGTCCAATTACATAACGCCTAACATCATCCCCTGAACAGAAAACACAGCGTTAAATGTTTTGACATGGAGTTATGAGTGCCATAGGTAGTTTTACATCATGTGTGTTTTACATCAGTATGTGTTTTTGACATACTCACTCTGTAATAACGCGATGATGTCACTGACGGAAATGCCACTAGTTCCACTACTAGATCCAAAACCTAATCCACCACTTGTTCCAGCTCTACCACTTGTTCCAGCTCTACCACTTGTTCCAGCTCTACCACTTGTTCCACTACTTGCTCCCACTCCAACACTCACTTTGCCAGCCAGTTCACCAGTTGCTCCTCCACTTACTCCACCACTCATTCCAGCAATTATTCCAGAACCTAGAACAAACATTCACAACATTACTCAGCATCTAGTGTACAGGCATGCACACAAAATAAAGGCTATACGATTCTTGAAACTTCAAATGTGGCTCAGTCAGATTTTAGAACCTATACTGTGTTATAAATTTTGTATTTTATCTATTCACATCAGTGCTGACTGAGTCTATGCCATCTGGAGCTCATTAAATGCTTTAAGCATATCAGCCCTGCAAATCTACTATACTGATTTTAAAACTTGTAAGAGCAGCATAAAAACATATTCTTTACTTTATATATTGCAGTTTTACTAAATTGCTGGTACTGAGTGCTGATTGGTTAGTGAGCTAAGATTTTTTATAACCTTTCATAGTGAGAACAATATGCATCATGTTCTCCTAAATGTACAGTCTAAGTGGCCAATATCATTTTGCATGGTTGCACGGTATATATATGTATATATATATATATATATATATATATATATATTTAGTATATATGTATAGTATTTAATATCAGGAGAGGATTATATATATATATATATAATCCTCTCCTGATATTAAATACTGAGGTCTAATGCTAACACATTTACTGCATGAATAATGTTCCCAAAATGTTATCCAGATGGATTCATTTATCGTCCAGGAACACTTTGCCACAGGCCCCCTTTAGGCACAAAAAATGCTCATCATAATTCCATTAAAAAAACAAAGTCATCCAGATTACCTAACTAGTACTGGTCACTGATAACATTCAGCATTATGATTATGCTAGCCAAGATGGCAGTCATATAGTAATAAAGTTTTTATTTCAGATATTAAAACAGATATTTTTTAACAACTGTACAGCTGAACTGGCACAGATCTGTTTTTAGCATCACATTCATAGCTACCCATCCACTGAATGTTGTTAAAAAATCAAGTCTCTAATCAATTGCGCAGCCATTTTACAGGCTGGAGATGGCAACCCAGTTATATGATATTGTATTGTTCTTTTGATAAATAATTGTTATGTGTACACAAACATGCACTGAATATTCAATATTTTTACACAACACTGTTTTAGGTCTTTTAATACCATAACATGTTGGAGCACATTACATCTGTCTATGCAGACCCTGGCACACCTCTATAACAAGCATTGCAGATTACGAACTTCTGAATTCCTGAACATCTGAAATGATTCCACTGAATAGTTTAATGGTTAAATGGTTATGTTTTTCAGTGCCACCTGAGACTCTTCACTTTTTCCAGACTTACTCTGAAGGTAAGCAATGACTCGTGCTGCAACATCCTCAATGGACACTGACGGTCCTGGAGGGCCAGGAGGGCCCTGGAGACTGGACATCTGCTGCCTCATGCTATCACCTAATGGCCATGGATGACACACATTGAGATACAAATGTAATCCCTATTCAAATATAGATATACAAATGCACAAATAAATTTATGGAACCATACAGTGTACTTCATGTCACATTCAGACAGAGCCGTTTCACTTACTCTGCATGTACTCAATGATGTAACGGCGATAATCCGCAGATGATACAGAGTGTCCAGGAGGGCCAGGTGGTCCAGGAGGGCCTGGGGGACCGGGCTGCCCAGAGGCCTGAAGTGCCACTGAACCTAACAATAATAAATACAAAAATAACTTTTACTAGTAAAGAATGAAAATTCAGTAAACATAGCCGCATCTCTCAGGATTCTCTGCTAACAGCATAGCCTTCTGGGCCTAGAAATGGCATCATGTGACCATCATGAGTTGTATATTTCAGTTATAACACGGTATAAAAACTAATTTCACCTCTTGATGTTCCTGGGATGCCTGGAGAGCCTGGAACTCCACTGTCACCTATGAAACACCAAGAAGTTAATAAACGCTTGCTGTCTGTACAGATTCATCAGTGACGGATTTAAATTTAATTTACCCTTTTGACCCTGTGGCCCTGGAGGCCCTGGAGGCCCAGGTGGCCCAGAAACACCTTGACCTTCTCCAAAACCAGAATCTGCAAAGAGTCACATCAACATGGCCTAATTTAGTGCAATACACAGAATGAAGCACATGGCTGCATTCTGTTATAAGATTCTGCATCAGTAGTTTCCACTGAATTTCACACTGATATAAAAGAATAAGCAAAATATCCTCAACTCACATCTGACTGCACCTCCAGATCCTCCTGGTGTTCCAGGAAGGCCGGGCTGACCTGGTTCTCCTACAAAGCAAAAAAGCGCAACGTGACGTGTGAGAACATAAGTGAAACCAAAAGGCTCTAAAATAGTCATTCTGTGCTAAGAAGGCCCCATACCTTGATATCCTCTAGGTCCTTGGGGTCCTAAATGAATTTTGAACAAAGAAGAATTATTATTATTATAATTGAATGCTATGTAAATCTTTATACCACAATGCAGAAGACTTACCTGTGCTTCCTTTAGGACCCTCAGGCCCAGGTGGTCCTGGTGGTCCAGCGAAAAATGTTCCTGTTTTAAAAAGTTCAGTTTTAGTTGGTTTTATGAATGTACTCATGACAAACTGCTTCAGAATATATTATACGGTTTGCTCTAAACTAATCAGCACCACATTCCCATAATTTTACCAAGCATCACAAAAGCTCACCTGAGTTGGGTACAAAGCTCCCTGGTTCTCCCCTGTCTCCCTTCTCTCCTCTTGCTCCAGGTCTGCCATATCCTATAAAATGCAGCAGAAGTTTAAGGAACAGGTTTTCTGGTTTTTAAGTTTCATAAATATGAATTTAATGAACATCTCAAATTAATCTTACCTGGCTGGCCTGGTTCTCCAGGTGGTCCAGGAGGTCCATGTCTAGAGTCTCCTACAAAACAGTACATACTGTATGTCAGCATAAGACTACTTTTACACCACATATGTCTACTATTAAATTACCCACAGAGCAGCATATCATGTTGTCACATCCTCTAGACTCTCATATATTATTACTATTCTCTGAACCCTTTCTGCCTGTACATTAGATAGTATTGTAAGCGGTGGTATTCTGAGTATCTTATTTATCTCTATTTTTTGCCACTGTACTCTAATAAAGTAGGGTTTGTAAAGTTTACATGGCAAGGTATGCAAATACACAATCTCAGCTATCTATGAAGATTTAAGTGTGTCTCTTTATCATCTTGCATTTAATGGTGACATTCATATACCTGGACGTCCTGGAGGTCCTGGGGGACCAGGTGGACCAGGTGGACCCTGAATGCTCTGGGAAGAAGAGCCAAACTGTCCTGAAAAGACATAAGAAGTACAAATGCTATAATTTGTTGTGGCTCAGTGTGTTTCAATGTGTTTAGTTCAATATTTTTTGTTTGTTTTTAATTTATTTAAAGGGGTTTTACTCTCAGCTCTAGAAGAACTGTATGTCTCCACTGCGATTCCAGCTTCTCCTTGATCCCCTTTTTCACCTTTAGGACCTGTACAGGAAAAAAGGAAGGGATGAATAAATTGTTGGACAGAGAGTTGGACAACTGAATAAACAGGACACTACTCTACTCTACGCTGTACAATAAACGGCTACTGAATTAAAGGTGGTGTAGCATGAAAAACTGTATTTACTTTGTTAGAGTTGAATAAGGAAAGTTCAGCACACATAAATCACATTCCATGAACCTCCTCCTTCAAATACATGTAGTGCATGTGCAAGAGAGGACAATAAAATGAGCTAGACTGTTACATAACAGCACTGACTCCACCTACAATGACGCCCCCAAAATGACAGGTACCAACTCAAGTTCAGGCCTAGTTGAAACAACAACAATAGAGCAACAGACTGTAAGTGTAGAAATCTACCATTACATGCTGTTAAGGGGATGTTGGCACATTTCATGCCTTTTCCATTGGACTGTGACTAAGCATGGATGATGTGATTTTTTAGACAAGCCTGAAGCCAGCTTCTTAATGGAATGTTCCGTTCCACTTTAAATTCTACAGCTTGTTCAGGAAGCACAAAGTAGCTGCTGTGCTTTTTAAAATGGAACAGAAAATCTGCAAAACAAGCTAGTGAACAGGAAGCCAACGTTAGCTCCCACATCTTTAACAAGATCCTGCACACTTTAATTCAGAGTTGTTAGTTTGCTCTGCTAATATGACTCCAGACAGTTTCTCATACCCTGCACAATTTTGAGGCTTTGTGGAGTGAAGAGAGGGGAAATGAAGAGCAATTAGACCTTAACTACTGTTACAACCCTAAGTGCAGCTTGTAAGTAGCAGCTATGCTGTATGATTTCATCCGTTTTGATGGTTAAGGCAGATCTTCTTAAGCTGATTGTTTCACTGTCAGTCACAACTTCAGTTTATTTTCTGTTGTTGTCAAGGTTCATTCCTGTATCTGTTTTGACATGTTACTTTTGTGTGATCTTAATTTAAACCAGCAAATCATCAAATTACATGAGCACAAAAGTAAAATGGCTCATGTCATTCTAAGGGTTGTAAAATTATAGGGCTGTGTAAAGTTGCATCTGGGCATTTTTCACCCTGACCAAAGTCATTAGTGAATATTTTACAATGCTGAAAAAATGCATTGTAAGGCACTTTTATATGGCATAGTAAAACTAGAAGCCACAGAGTCTTGCTGCTCTAAATGCAAAATGTTGCAAACAGAACTGAATCTGAGAGTTACCAGGGTGACCAGGAGTGCCAGCAGGACCAACAGGACCTACAATGATAAAACATATATGGGTAAAAGAATGCTTCAGTATGAGCAGTAGACTTCAGCTTAATTATCAGGCCTGGCAGGATAAAAGTCAGTTCAGTGACCCACCTGACAGTCCAGGAGCACCAGCAGGTCCAGGTGGCCCAGCAGGTCCAGGTGGGCCAGGGATTGCCACAGAGCTAGCACCCACTGCTGATTCAAATGTTATAAAAGATTCTATTAATTTTCAGTCAGCCAAAAAATGTAAATCAAATGTCTGTGACATCCCGGCTTTACCTGCATTGATAACTCTGCCAGGTTCTCCAGTGTCGCCTGTAAAACATTGTGAATAGATCAGTAATGCTGTGACAACACACTAGTCGAACTAATTGTAGCTAAATGCTGAAATTGACCGTTTCAAAACAATACAGAGTTGTCACATGCAAAGTGTCCAATATGTATAGTGATGCACAGCACATCTATATTATACAGTATATTGTTTTGTAACCCCCTGTAAGTTACTAATATGAAGATATAGAGACACGGTTTTGCCAGGTCAGTGATAAAATTGTATGTACAGTCTAAAGATACAAAGCATCATTAAAACCTTTAACTCCAGCTTGCCCAGGCATTCCTGCAATTCCTGAAAAAAGAAGGCTGGTGTCAGAACTGAATCTCAGCATTTTAACATTTTATAAGTATTTATTTTAGGTGAAAAGTCATACTAATGGTTTGAGTTACCTGGAGGTCCCTGAAGCCCTGGAGGTCCTAATTCAAGAAAAGCACATTTGAAACCAAGACCATGTCTAAAACACAAGCTTTCTACAGTAAACTTGATGAACAGACATTAAAAAGTAGGAAGCACAAAAATGGCTATATGACCATCCATTATTCATTCATGACTGAGTTTACCAACAGAATAAACAACAATGGAATGTTGCACCATTAAAAAATGCAATTATTCAAATAGTATGTAAAATTTATTTATCTATGCTCAGGAAAACTACTGTAATGCTTTTATGTTATACCTGGAGGCCCCGCATCACCAGGTGACCCAGTTGGCCCTCTGATTCCTGGCAAACCAATTGGTCCTTGGTCACCTTAGGATCAATAAGAACATTAATATAGTACGTTTTTGCTAAGAGACTGTTAGAATAATAATAATAGCTATGCCATACTTTACCTCTTTGACCCTTTTCACCATTAGCTCCTGGTGCTCCTGAAAATGTACAAATATTACATTTAACATGTATTCACAGATTTTCCCCTTAGTAATGACTCTGTGTAATTATAACAGGCATGCTCCATGTTACACTGTTGGTCTTTTTTCAGTATGATTGTGTTTAATGTGAGTAAAGATAAACAGGCTGACTGATAAACATACTTTAGTGTGATAGATATTATATAACAGTTGTTAATGCTGGAACTATGAAGTGTTTGGTTTGTCTCTACTACTCACCGTCTGACCCTTTAGCCCCTTTCTCACCAGCCACTCCTTGTTTCCCTGTAGGGCCTGCGAAGCCTGATGAAAAGGTCATATGACAGGAGATCAATTCACAGAGACTTATACAGTGTTATTCCATGAATAAATTCTTGAAAGGCTGTCTGAATGTGTTCAACTAAACTCACCTGGAACACCAGGATCCCCCTGTTCACCCTGATCACCTATACCAAAATATATATATATATGTATTTCATATTTCAAGTTCATATCAATCAATGCATGGTAAAATCTCATGTGAGCTGGCCATGGTATGGCACTTTGCAAAACAGTGGAGATTTATAGTATTACTAGATACAGACCCTTAATTCCTTGTGGTCCAGCAGCCCCTCTGTCCCCTAAAAGTCAAAATAAAACAAAAGAAAGTATTATTTTTCATAAACTAACAACTTTAAAGAGCTCACATTAAGGACAACTAATGTTTCTTCACTTTTAAAATCAAACAGTTTGATATAGTACAAAAATATTGCTATGGTTTTAGAACATTCTGTTCAGTTCCCATCCCACACAGTCGATATGTAAAAACTGAAAAGATGTCTAATTTAACAATAACACATCTACAGATATACACCTATCCAGGCTACAGAAGTTAAGCCGTGCTCATTTACACTGTCATAAAATAAAAAGTTATAAAAGTTATAAGAACTGTTTCAGCCTGGACTGCACTTTGAATTAGGCAGGACTCTGGGCAGCCAGTCAGAACAAATCTCATTTGTATATACCATTCTTAAAGGTAGCTATTATGATCACTTTGAAGTGTTCATCATTTTACTCATAATGTACATCTGTATTCACTCCTTTTGTGAATAGCTCTGTTTGAGCACTTATGTCCAAGCTGTCTACACCTGATGAGTACAGTGTGCTCTGATTGGTCAACTCTCCCAACCTGTTCTCAACAACCAGAGCAACATCCTGCTACTGCCTCTCACAGCTGTGGTTATTCTTACAATGGCTCTGGTTCTGCTGTATCTGTTTGAGTCTGGTCCTAAACGTCATGTAGAACAAGTTGGTAGACTCAATCCACCTTCACAAGCTAGACTGGAGCAGGAGGTTTCAGAAGGGAAAGTTTTCCTAGCCAAGCTTGCTAGCAGGTGGACATTAACGACTGTGTTACAAGATGATGTAACACAGTAACAAATAAAGCATGTATAATTCTAAGGCATCAAGAGTTGGCACACTGAAATCATGTATAATGTATTTTAGCTGTTTATTGCATATATTGCAATGTATGTCAACAGTGACGAAATCTTAAGAATCACAGTCATGTGGCTTACCTTTGGGTCCAGCAGGACCTGTTTCTCCTCTGAAACCTTGTGGGCCTGGTTCACCTGGGCAGGACAAATAACAGAATATTATTTTTGCACACAAAGCCTATAATAATGACAAAAACAATTTATGACAGGAATTATGGTGCATACCTCGTAAACCTGATATTCCATTAATGCCTGCAGAACCTGAAGAACAGTAGATACATAGTGTACATACAAAATAAAGATTCATCATATAAACAAACAAGTAAACGCTAATCTAATTAAATGAAGTCTGTATTAACCTTTTGGACCGGATGGGCCAACTGGACCCATTGGGCCACGAGCTCCTGCTTCCCCTTGAGACCCTAAAAGAAATAATTATGAAATTTTAAATTCATTATATGATAATGTTTTTCACTATGTTCTGAGGCACTAAAGACATATAGGGACGTGTTCACAATAATTCCCAAATCCACGTAACTGAAGTGTTGATTATTTTATAAGTCACAATGTTTCACAGTGTCATTTTTCTCATCTCTAATACGTGAAATTGTACCATTATCAACGTTCTCAAAACAGCCAACTTACTTTCGTATATACTATAAACTGTATTCATACTACAGTACAGTTCATAAGCAGTTGTAATGCTGATTGATTGGCATTGTTGCATTTCAGCCTAATGAATAAATGAAGGTAAAAAGAATAATTTAATATATTGATTTAAAGATGCTGATAGCTGTTTATGGATTTATACAAGTATAGTCAATATAGAAGATCTGCACCTAAATGCATTGAGGGTTTTTATGTCAGGGTTATGTACTGGAATAAAGAGCTAGAAGAAAAAATAAATGTCAACTCTGTCTGATTATTTATGCTGCACTGGTTCTACTGAAGCTATACACATCACTGGCAAAAATAGACTCTGACCTTTTTCACCCTTCTCTCCAAAGCCTGCTGGGCCTGGCTCTCCTCTGGGCCCTGGAAGCCCATCTCGTCCCCTGGTACCTTGTGGTCCCTCTGCACCATGCTCACCTGCAAAATAGACGGGGCTGACATGAGACTTCTCATATGTGGAGGAAGTCCTTCAAGAGGTGTAGTGAAGTGACAAACACTAAAGTGAAAAGACTGATATCATTGCATTTTTCAGATTTGTATTTTTTGTACATCATTAGAGCACAGCAGTCGCTGATTAATAGACACTTAGAGATTCTTGGAATTTGATTGATTTCCAGAAAGTATAGGGAACTAACCTGCACTTCCTTTTTGTCCTTTTGGCCCTTCGGGACCTGGTTCTCCTCTTGTTCCATGTAGACCTACACATTTGTACATTATTTCACCAACAGTAAAGATAAAGTATACAATCTGAGTATATCCATTTTGTTTTATTTACCTGGTGTTCCTGGAAAACCGTCATGTCCTGAAAATAATGTATAAAGTCTGTTAGCCAAAATTAGTCCACAACATGCAAATTGCTGTATTTATCTGAAACCTTGTGAAACAGGATATATTTGAACCATCTGAAGGTGCTAGCTGCCCTTTACATTGTGCAAGCATTTTATAACAAATGAACTGATAGAAAATTTAAAAAGTAAACAATTCAACATGAACCCCTAAAGTCATAGGTGTACTATTTGATTGGTAATGTTGAGACTGTTGAGTCCATATAGCTGAAAATGTTTACTTCTCCAGTCATATCACATTTTCCTATGACAGTCAAAATACAAAATAAATACTAAAGTTACTTTAGTACTCAAATCAACTGCACAAACTTTACATCCAGGGCAGATCGTTCATCCCTGAAGATTTAGGGGAAGTGGGAACAAAGCCATTACTACAAACCTTTGGGTCCTGGAGCCCCAGTGTCACCTGAAAACACAGTAGTGTTAAATGTTAATAGCTTACTCTAACACTACTTGAATACATATTCCAATTATGTAGTGACACGTTTCTTTCTTCTACCTTTGGGCCCTGATGGTCCTCTTTCTCCTCTGAGTGAGGGAGCAAGGTTGGCTGTTGTAAACAAAGAGATTTCAAAAAGTCTTTTTAGAAGTTTGTACTTTCATTTTAGAAAATGTAAACATTTAAGAAGAGTGATAAAAAGTCTTCACATTCCAACATAGGAATATGTAAAATATAAAGAAATACTGGGGAATTAATCAATTAATAAATCAATTGTTCAATATTTAAGCTGTTAACTGTATACCTTAAACTCATATTTGAATACTTGATATACAAGCCTTGTTTGTTACATCAATTTATTTTGTGATGGTGATGTGATAAAAAGCTGACTGTTGTTCCCTCACAAATTCACCATTTCACATCATAATAGTGTGAGCAATACAATGGGTGCTTGTGTATGTATGAGCATGTGTATGAAAGTGTATGTAAATCTGTGTTTGTGTGTCTGTGTGTGTGTGTGTGTGTGTGTGTGTATGTGTGTGTGTCTGTGTGTGTGTGTGTGTGTGTGTGTGTGTGTGTGTTTGTGTGTGTGTGTGTATGTGTGTGTGTGTGTGTGTGTGTGTGTGTGTGTGTGTGTGTGTGTGTGTGTGTGTGTGTGTGTGTGTGTGTGTGTGTGTGTGTGTGTGTGTGTGTGTGTGTGTGTGTGTGTGTGTGTGTGTGTGTGTGTGTGTGTGTTTGTGTGGGTGTGTGTGTGTGTTTCAGTACCTCTGAATGTCTCAGACTGTAGTTCAGCTTGCAGTAATCTCTGTACAGTCCTCTGAAGGGCACCTGAGTCTGACACTGTATCAGCAGCTCCCAAATTCAGACTGTTATCAGAACTGACTGCACCCTTCTCAATGTTAGTGCCGTACTTCAAGCTGTTTATGTCACTGCTGCCAGTCAGTCGACTGGTGTGAGCACGACCACTAGAGGATAGGCCTTCCAGAACATCCACACGAGTTTTTAGCTCCCTCAACTCCTCCCCTGTCAAGGCCAATACATAGAGTGCTTGATACTGTTTGTTTACAGTTGCAAGAAAAAGTGAGTGAACCCTTTAGAATGACCTGGATTTCAGCATCAATTAAAAAACAACATGATTTCATCATTTAATCAAATCACATTATAGACAAACACAATCTAACTAAACTAATAACACACAAACAAGACTTTTCAAGTTTTTTATGAAGAGCCATTAGCTCTTGGGGACCTATTTATCGCTTGCGTTTTCTAGCCTGAACTGTGGATGTTACTCAGTATTCTCAATAAAAGACAAAAGTACACCTGTTAGTGTTAATAGTGTTAATAGATAGAAATAAAAAAAAATACTGACATTCTGTGATTAACCAGTATCAGAATAATCACTGCCTCCAGCACCCAAACAGTAACAAAGTGCACCCTTGGAAATATGAATATGTTTGTACCCCACAAGAAAGACTTAACAAAAGACCAGATGGAAAAAGGACATACCTTGCTTATTAAGGGCTTGGCTGAGCGCGATGAGTCCGAACAGGAGCCCGAGAAGCAGTAGCAGGCTGAGGAGCAGCCCAAGCAGCCACTTCCACCAGGAGCAACAGCTTGGACCACAGCCAAAACACCCCCCTCCTCCTTTATCACAGTCTTTGTCATTATGGATCTCTGATAAAGCCGGATATAAAAAAGATAACTACACCATTTTACTCATAAACCTAATAAACAAAAGCGTAACAATAGGCAGGCATTACCTGCATACGTAGCTTTATCTTTTGTTGGCACAACTGAAGATCCAACTGTAGAAACATAAAGAAAAACACACTTTTAGATTTTCTTAAAGCAACAACAATCCAATACGTTTATCAGTTGGATGGTCAGCTGCAGTGATCACGAACTCTGGCCCTGGAGATCTACATTCCTGCAAAGTGTAGTTCCAAATGCAATCAGCCACCTCTTCAGAAGTCACTGACTGGCTAGATCAGAAGCAATAGTGTCAGGTAAGTGTGTCGGGTGGGGTGAGGGTGTGGGGGGAGTTTAATGCAGGTTAGAACTAAACTCAAAAACAAAAAAGTGGATCTTCAGGGAATGGGTAGGTGATTGCTGTTCTAAACATTCTCTACCACACAAGCACAAAGCTGTACACTATGTATATGCATATGCATTTCTTTTCCAGTCAAAGTGGCCATAAAGTATGCTATGCACTTACATTAGAAAAACAGAGTCAGATATTTGACAGAACATTAGATAAAGCACTAAGTATAAGTCAAACCAGTATTAAATTCTACTCCACTCTTTACCTCCGGGCATCCTTCCATGACTTTTAACTCTCCCATCCTATAAACCAGTAAGTTACAGCTCTTGCCAAAAATGTCACTGATACAAACATTCACCGAAGCAGCTACACAAACACACTTGCCCTGCAAAGTAATTTGCATTTCAAATGATGATTGTTTTACTGATTGGATATAGGGTAATCCATTTTCATATGAAAAGTCAAAACACTGAAAATGTGTCCCCAAAGCTGGAGTTCATGGCACTCCTAACAACTGGGCATAACCTGGTGCATAAACAACCTTAATATGTCTGAAAGAATCTGTCAGGAAGTTAAAAAAGTAGAAGGATGAAAAGAGGTAAAATCACTAAATCACTGAAACTAAACATCTGAGATAAAGTAAAGTTTTATGAGGATTGTTTGGCAGATTAAACTTTAAAGGCATGAAAAACTCACAAATCTGAAAGCAAACAAATAATAATGGATAAAACAAGGAAAGGCAGAAATTAAAGAGTGTAAATGCTGACAATTCTATTCTATTTAGTTTATTGTGGCCTGTCTATAATTTAATATTGTGTTAAATATATCTTTGCTTTATTTGAACAACGTGACTATGCAGAATAACTTGCGCTCGTTGGACAATTTGTCTGGAAAGTAAATAAATCAAGGGATTTAGTTTTGCACAATACAGTAACAATCTATTCATCCCACTGTCAACTACAGACAAAGACTCATTAGTGACATATTTAGTGTATGAATGGAGGCACACAGAGAGATGCTACAGAATAACACAAATCCTTACAGTAGGAGCCTGAGGCAGATTTGGCAGGAGCAGCCCCACTGTAGCTCATTGCCAGTGTCTCCTTCTTCAGTGAAACATCCGAAACGGACCCTTTAAAGCATAGATACTAGCGTCAACTAGCGTCAGCTGTGTCTCAGAGCATGACTACATCACAATTCATTTAAACCACTTAGACCGAAGCATTGCGACTTATTCATTCAAAAGCCTACAGATGCTGTAACTTCAAAGCTATTCACAGTGACCTATTCAATAAGTGTATGTATATGTACCATCTTTTCCATTAGCGATGCTGCTGGTGAAGTGCTTCCCGCTATCTTTGGACAGAATGAGCACCTCTGTGTCCCTTTTTGATGGAATATTCTCCTTCTCAAGTATAATGTATTTTCGTGGAACATCATCCTTGACAGACTGAGTAGCAGTGCCTGGAGAGGGGATATGGCCAACACACATCATGCGCTAGCTCAAAAACAATTCTATGCATACACTACTTAAGCAGGTACACCTCCTTATATCTGCACTCTTTGTTCATTTTATCAGCTCCACTTACCATATAGATGCACTTTGTAGTTCTACAGTTACAGACTATAGTCCATCAGATTTGCTAACTCTTTTTCTCTGATCTGCCATGGACAGGACCACCACAGGACCACCACAGAGCAGGTATTATTTGAGTGGTGGATCATCACTGCTGTGACACTGACATGGTGGTGATGTGTTAGTGTATGGTGGGTTGGTAGGAGTGGATCAGATAAAGCAGTGCTGCTGATCCACTCACTGTTCACTCTATTTGACACTCCTAACTTGTTGGTCCACCTTGTAGCTCAGCTGTTGCTGCACAGTTGGTGTTGTTATCCTCTATGCCTTTTACCAGTGCAACACACACTAACACACCATCACCAGGTCAACATCACTGCAAGGCTAAGAACTATTCACCAGCCACATAATACCTGCTCTCTGATGGTCCTGTACCTGATACAATGGACAATGGACAATGTGAGTGTAGATACAAAGTGGTGTCCGTAATGATGTGGCCAGTCAGTGTATATTCAGTAAAATACAAATATTGGATCTGATGCATTATTGTTAAACATCATAGATGTCACTGTTACCTGTAGAAGTGGAGACTCCTGTACTAACAACTCCAGTGCTGCTTACACTCTGAGAGAGGTTTTTCTGCACTCCATATCCTGCACAACACAAACACATAATGATTATGCAGTTAATGACCCTGAATGTTCAGCTGGTTCTCGTATTGTTCACTGACATCACATTTAAACATGAGATTACCTGAATGTGCATTAACACTGTTAAATGAGTTAACTCCGCTAAATGAGTTAACTCCGCTAAATGAGTTAACTCCGTTTGATGTGTTAACTCCATTAGATGTCAGAATGGCACCAGACGGTGAGGCAAGATTATTCTGGAATCCATACACTGCAAATCAAAAGAGATTTAATTAATGTTGCTACATGTGGTTAATGTTTCAACTTGGAATCTTTCTGAAAAACGTATTAATCAACCAACAGGTGAAAATCTGCTTTACTTGGCACCAGCCTTTTTTCTCCAGTAGGCACAATATATAAATATATTGGCGACAGACATAAAACATAAAGATGCCCAGTGATGCGGATGCTGACCTGATAGTGAGGATGGTGCAGTGCTGTTTGCAAGAGAAGACCCTGCTGACATGTTGTTGACACTGCTTTGATAGCCAAAAGCAGACCCAGTGGAGACGTTAGAGGGCAGTGTGGAGCTGGTCCATGTGTAGGATGGGAGGGCTGCCTCCAGAATGCTGCTGTCATACTGCCCTGAGACTAGAAAGGAAAGGTTTGGAGCTTAACAAGAGACATTTGGCTAAAACAAAAAGCTTCACCCAGTTCCCCCTTACCACATCTGTAGCGAGTCAGACAAGACACAGTTGGTGTCTGAAGTTCTGAAATTCTGAACTGGAACTAAATAGTTCATATAGTGAGCAGGTAATGAAAGTCAAAAAACGTTATCCATTATAAATGACTAATAGCATCTCTCAACCTGTAATGGAATTTCACTTCATGAAAAAAGCAGTGTCCATTACTGTACCATTACTGTACATCTACTTTACTCACCAAAACAAATATGTGGCAACTGGAGAAACACAAAGCTTAATTCATTACTTTATTTAGTAAACATCGTATCAAAGTAAACATTGTTTAAAAAGCCTGTCACTATTCCTGCCTTTCAGAAAGACACCGCTAGTTGTGCTGAAAACAGCAGACAAACAATTCAGAACCCAAAACCTTTTCTGGCTTTCCAGTGGCTCTTATAAATGCGCTCTGTTATTCACAAGCCCAGTCACACAGCCAGCTGCTACAGGAACATGTAAATATTTTTACCTTTTTAAGGGAGATTTGACATAAGTGTGCAGCAATTTAGGCATACTAGTTGGATAATGCTAAGCTGGTGGCTATAAGAAATCGGTACTAGTTAGCTAAATTGACCTCTAAGAACTACCAAGATAAATTTAGACAATAGTATATTTTGGGGGGGGCTAAATTATTCATTAGATTTACTGTTCTGTATTTTTGGTTTAGTACTGATGTTTCTGAATGTGTAATTCTAAATATAAGCCTTTTTATGTTAACAGGAGGAGGTGAAACCTAACAAAAGGAAAAAGCACAAATAAAACCCACAAATCTATATTATCTTCAGTCTGACATGTTTTCGTACCAGTCTGGGTGCCCTGCTTGATGATCTTAGTCTCCACTGTGGCTTTGCGTGGCACGGGCAAGGTGGAGGAGGTGGAGGAACGTGTAGGGCTGACACTGCAGGAGCGGCTGCCCTTTAACAGCTTCTTCACATCATCCAGCTCTGTCCCTGTAATCAGTCAGTGTTAACATTTGAATATGTTACTTCTCTCTTCCCATGTGAAGAATGTAAACAGACACTCATATGGTTTTTGGTTTATGCCAGGAGGGATAAAGTTAGAATAGCATCCATAGGAAGAAATCAGAAATATAAGCTTGTATAAAATACAACTGACTGTAATACTGCAGTGCTCTGCAAACATCTTAGAAAACGATGAATGATTTATTAGAATGATAAATATTTTGCTTAGTAAATGAATACGAATGAACAATACACATGTAATTTGAAGTGTGATGGTTGTTTTACTCTTCTCAAGGAAGTTCAGTATCTACAGATACTATCCAATACCTACAAAATATGTATTACTTCAAAATTAAATAAAAACATATAAATATTAATTACAAAAAAATCATTTGTATTCAATATGATGGTACATATATGCAAAAGCACTACCTGTTAACTAAATACTAACTGTTAACTAACGATTAACTGTTGGTTAAAAGTCATAACGAATGCATGTGACAACATATTGCTGTAGAAATATGTCTAGGTCCATTTTCATGGCTGCTTTTTATGTCGCCCCTTTTGCATAGTACTGTTTGTATATAAGTTAGATACCTTCTTAAACATAAACAGAATTCCACATACACAACCTTGGTAAAATCCAACATTCCCTACAAATGTACCTTACTTTTTTCAATATTGTTGGAGTGTTTCATAATTTATTTGAGATGTTTTGCATCAGAAACATATTTGTCCTTCCCCACATATCAAGAAAAACTGCTGTGCTGACATTAAGAAGCAGCGCCTTGGTATTTTATTCACTGACTTCACGACAGCGAAAATAAGTCTGATATTACAGTACATACACACTTTGAATGGAAACATATAGTTTGGAGACAAACTTACATCTGGTTGAGGGAGATGCACTCTGTAATCTGGCTCTGATTTCACTCTCTGTAGTAAAAGACCAAGATTTCATCAGTTTAATACCATTTACCAGATATACACTATCAGTCTTATCTCTGCTGTAGTAATAGGTTTGATGCTGGTACAGCATGTCCAAACACACAAAATCCCACTGACAGCATGGGGATGATCAAGGTGCAAAATAAACCAAGTCCTGGGTAGTTTGGGACCCCTGAAATAACACCTGAATGTCTAACAATTCTTGGAGGTCCCTGACTATACGTCTATTATGGAGTTATGCTGTCTGTTAGGGGAAAGATAGATGCTCACAAACAAATTCAAGGAAAAGACTGGTGTTCCTAACTACAACTGTAGCACCGCTTAGCCTCAGGGCAGCGCTGCAGGTTCAGGTCTTTATAACCTAGCAACTGGCACTCAGCCTGGGATACCTGGTCTGAAAAACTTAGCAATATGCATAACACATTCAAAAATCTGAATCATTTCCCAAGAGACCGGTGGCATGAGTTGGCACCCATTTCTCAAACTGAAGCCCAAAGAAATGTGAATAATCTGAATTAGTGTTTAGAAGATTACATTGCAGAACTAGAAGAGACCATGCCCAGAAGAAGAGCTGTTAAAACAATCAGTGAGTTGGCGCTAAAGCCTAAGGATATTTCACACACTGGGGGTAGGATGAAGATCATGTATTTAGCAATGATGCTCACCTCTGGTTTGAGATCTTCCTCTAGATGCACCTGGAGAAACACACAGCAGGACTTTTTTATTAATTCGTATTTAGGCACATTCTATCATTTACTTTTATTATTTTCAGATATTTTGCCATGCAAATAAAATTACGTATAAATAGTACAGCACATGCCTCCTTCAATGCCCACTCTTTTCACAATGTATTTTCTTTTTTATTGATTTATTGCTCTATTTGTTTTAGTCTGACATAGACAAATGACACTGTGTGTCTTTTAGCGCTTTGAGAGAGAGATATGACACTTTCATCTCTCAATGTGAAGATAGACGGTTATGTTCTCCCAGACACCCAGCCTTTAGACAGCACGTTACAAAACTGACTTTAACAGGCTTTAACAGTTTTAATCCCTGAACAGGAGACACTCTCTTTAAACCTGACTCAGCTGTAGACCACACTTCTACATGTCTGTGCTTTGACTGGCGCATCCTCTGAGAAATCTGGGTGTGCCTCATTAATGACTGGTTAAATGAGTAACACATATTACTCATAGAAGGCCGAATTTCTGACCATAATCTTTCCTTGTGATCTCCGGCGACGAGTTGGCACTTGAACTTCCTAAAGACAAAGCAGAAGGCCAAAAGACAAACTGTTAAAGCATCATGTTGTATCATGTGGTCTATGTGCAGTAATAACCTTATATATGTACGCTGTAATTTTCAGGACTCACCGTCATAACCTCCTGAGTGAGTAGTCATACTCTTCCTCTCTGTGAAAGCAGGAGAGTGACCAAGAGAAGGAGATGCCCCTTGTGCCCTTCTCACTCCACCTGAGGAGCTGGATCTGACTTTTGACCCTGAGCCTGACCCGGACACACCGTCACTGCCTCCTCGTCTTCCTCCGCTTCTGCTGTTCCCGCTGGACTCATCCCCCAGATACAAGCCAGATTCAAACCCTGACCCACCTGCATTGACCCCTACAGAGGCTAAATGACAGGAGCAAATTAATTTAAGAGTATTTTTTGGAATGTCTGTATCATTTAACTGGTTGGCTGTAAACACCATTCAGACTGATTTGGTGTGAAAAGCTTTGTTCCTCAGACACTTAGTAAACCAGAGTTGTTCGCAGTGGCGGTGATGTGAACCAGGCGTCTAAAGCATGTGATGCCTTTAAGAGCTCCCTTGAAGAGTTGTGCGATAGGTTTCCTGCCTCGCTCAGGTGGAGGGGTACATGTGATATATGCAATATAGTACCCAAACCTAACTAATACTTTAAGATTTTCTACTATTTCACCCATACTCAGTATTACATATAAAAACCCAGAAGCTGTATATGGGTTCATAAATGCAATGGCTATATTTGCTTTGGCTCACCTTTGCAAAGCAACTTGAGTCAGTATTCCACTGTACAATGAACCATTTCACATCAAGCCAGGCTCAGTATTTACTAACTACAAGGATAACAGGCACTTTTTAAATGTGCAAATATTCATTTGAATGTAAATAAAATGATCACAATGGCACAGAATAACAAAAAATCACTGTTAAATTATGTAAGGCATAACTAAAGCATAAAACTAAATCCCTTTTAATCAGTTTATTATCATATAGTTTTATAATACTTACAGGACGAGAAGTAAGAGCTGCTGTTCTGAGTTAGAACATTCTTTTCAAAGCCGGTTCCCCAGGAGCTGCTGGACATGCTCTTACTGCCCGATCCACTGAAGCCCCCTGGAGGGATAAAAAAAGTACACTTCACTCTCTCTTCCTTTTAAATATGTTAATGAATCACTATCTCTAAAATCACCCCCTCAGCTTTACCAGAGTAAGCACATAACGGCTAAATTACACAGACACAGTATGAGAATTAAAGAAGCTGGTTCTGAGAGACACCAGTCAAACAGCAGGTGTGTCTTACTTGGTGGTAAAGATGTGAGTCTGGTGGTTGAAAATTCAGTTACAACTGCAGAGAGAACATATTAGAGACTTTTTATTTGATTAATTAATAAATAATATTAAATAATTAGTTTTTAACATCAAGTGTCTTATTAAATAACTAGTTGACTCAATTAGAACCACGCCAGTGCCATGATGTACTATGACCCCTAGATGGCCCTATAACTGCAGTGTTTCAGAGACCACAGTACGGTTGTTCAGAATTATTAAAGCGACATATTAAGCGATAAACTAATCCTTCTTACCTCTCTCTCCTGAACTCCCACCTGAATCACTCGTTTCCCTTATTAAAGAATCCATTCCATGCTAACTGTAAAAAAAAAAGTCAGGATTTATATAACATATATGTAAGTCCTATTTCTGTAAATTGTAAACCCTACTTTAACTATTTGTATTGAATCATGTGCACATACAAACTGCGATATATAGAATTGATACAGTGATTGTGTACATAAAATGCAAACATATTCCATATTCTGCATATAGGAAACATTAGAATCTAAAAACACATGACCAGCTTTGGGCAGCAGTGATTAAATTAAATACAACAGAAGCGCAGGTAAGTCAGCATTGAGCCAATGGGTAATAAATGAGTAATAAGCAAAGGATGGGTTCATGGATTTCATCATGGATTTATATTTTTTGAGCAGCTTTAAATGGTAAGACTTATATAAGGAAAGAGATCTGCTTCATCATGACCAAAATGATCCCAAAAGGTAAAAAAAAAGAAGAAGAGAGGAATAATGCATAACAGACTTTAGTTTCTGCAGTGCTGTTGGGTAACTTGACATGCGGCAGTGCTTTAAATATTTTTTACTGCTACTCTTTTATTTCTATTGTGTAACCCTCATACACAGCTAGAAAAAAGGGTACTCCGAAAGTTCATTTGTGTCCACCAACATAAATGTATCTTTAATGTGTACAGTGCTAAGCCTTAAATGAGTTAGAAAGGTAAATTTGTTTCGTAGTCCAGTCTTTTATTTGCACTAATACTGCATACTGTACAAAAGTTCTGCTTTTGCACCTTTCACTCTTATGTGGCATATCTTGTGTTTAATTTCATTCTTTTGTAAAGGAAATGGCTCTAATTAGAACAATTTGTATGTGTAAATGGCAGAATTTGACAGAATTTACACCCTAAAAAGCAGATTTTAAAAAATATTACAAGTTTTTGAGCTCATCCTGTGACCAGCATTGAAAAATAAAAAGTGATAGATTCTTAAAACAGAATGCTTTTTTAAAACAGAGCTATATGCAGGTTTTACAAACACATGCAAACAAAGGTTTATCAGTGTCACTACTAAGTGCTTTCACTAATACTTCACAACTTGCAAAATACCCGTAATCACACAAGAACATACAAACAAATCAGGCAAACATGATATCAAACAACAGAAGAAGAGCTCATAAGGACACATGACCTGAGGGTACAGCAGACTGACAAAGAACAAAGGAGTTTCCACAATTCTGCCTTTAAAATTCTTCAGATTTAGTCAACGGCCACTTCTCATATTTTAAAGGAAAACACTGTGAGATTTGACCAAATTCTAAACAAATGTATCTTATAATAAAATTACAAATCTGAATGTATCAATGACATTTTATTTATCAGCAGCATGCAACAGTTAAACAAGTAATCTATGCAAGGCTGCCCAAAGCATTCATGCTTACATAATGTGTTACTGTGGCTTAATATGGAATATGACAACCGCAATGTGTAGTCATACATCCCTCAAATATGTAAACAGTAAAGAGTCATACAGCAAGTGAAAACTTCCTTCAGAAATCACAGCATAAACGCAAACAAAAAAAACACATTAAGTACTCTGTGTATTTATGCATTATGTACTTTAATGTGTTCACCATGTTCTCAGGACTAATCTAGGAGAAAAGATGCAACATGAAGTAAATACTGCTCAGGAAGGCTTATCTAACAGAAGCTTTACATTACAAACAAATCCAGCTTGGCACCTTGGCCAAATGTAAAAAGGCTCCGAGTAAGTCTGCAGTACTTTACCTGAAGTCCAGGTGAAACTGAGGAGAAAGTTTTGGCTTGGCACAAAAGGCAGTAATAATGTTCCTCACGAAGATCCTATGAGAGGGAAGTTCACCTGCACCACACAGATGTCAAGTAATTATCTTTGTTCCGTCTAGTTCTTTTTATTTTCTTTCCACCTTCACAGACAAGTCTCCGCAGGACTTCTGGGCTGGATTTTATCCTGAGCCACTCCCAAATCTTTTGGCAGGCACACATACACACACACTAGCGAGTTTTTGAAAGAGACAATACCTCAGGGAATCACAATTTCACCATTTATAACCTTCCCAAAACAGTGCTGTAGGGCATGTTCAGATGACAGAGGTGGGGCTGGATATATTATATGCTTCAGCACCTTCCCTGGTGAGATCCACAAATATATACGCAGGTTTACTTCATCTGAAACTATCTTCAGGATCTTTACATTATTAAACAAATATATAACCATATAACCATATAGATAGACAGACAGACAGACAGACAGACCTGCTGATGAATGCTTGTGCCCTTAAGTCAGCTCAGAAAAGCAATGAAGTAAGTTGCCACTTTTTAATTACTTTTAAATGGCAACATAATGGGAGAAGACAAAACCATTTTTACTTTCAGTGTCATATAAGGACATGTAACTCAGGAGCATTTTTATTGGTCCACTCATCACAAAACTGATGTAAAGGACAGACGCTGTCTACAAATGATGTAGAAAAATAAAAATGAAGAAGTGGAGACATGCGTGCTGTTTTGTGTACTGATGATATTTATTTCAGGGCACACATATTGCACGATAATGATATGACCAGAAGTATGTGGAAACATCTTAATTATGGAATTCAGGTGTTTCAGCCACACCCGTTGCTAACAGGTGTAAAAACAACCACATAACTATTTAATCTTCGCAGAACAGTGGCCATGAAATGGGTAACACCAAAGAGGCAGGTGAGTTATATGTGCCATAGAATGTTACCTTTAGTTTAGTCATTCATTCAGCTTCTCGTATCCTTCTGTGTCGTTGAGGGTACTGGAGTCCATCCAAGCACTCACTGGGCATAAGGCAGGAAACACCCTGGACAGGTGGCCAATCCACCACATGGGAAATTTAGTATGTCCCATTAACCTGACAGCATGTCCTTGGGCTGTGGTAGTAAACCCCCTTAGACACAGGGAGAACATACGCCATACTCCATACGCCACAGCTGGGAATCAAACCATTGTTGCTGTGTGGTACCAGTGCTACCTACTGCTGCTAGTTTTGACACAGCCAACTGTAAGTGGCTATCATAAAAATAAAACTGGAGCTAAAGCCAAAACAGATGGCGTTGTTTAGGTTTCAGTCAGTAATGACAAAACGAACAGAGCACTAATCTGTCCTGGAATTTACGTCACTGTATTACAATAATTTGTAGACTAATGACATAAGAATGGACATTACTAGTGTTCTTCAGTATCATCAAATATACCACCTTTGTCATTATTTTATATAAATATAAATAATAGCATATAAAATATACTAAATCAACATGTTATGGCATATTTTATGTTACATTATGCAGGAAAATCTCTAAAGATCTCATCAAATAATTTACAGTAAGCGAATGCTATGGAATTACCTGTGGAATTTCTGCCCTGATTATTACTAAAATATGTCCTGATTGTTATGAAGTAACATTCAAAACACAATCTGACTAAAATAATAACATATAAACAAGTTTACTTTGCAGCAATGCAGCCTGAACTCATGATCCTCCCTTCACCATGCATCACAGCGTGCAGTGTCCCTTTGTCCCCCAGTGACATGCATTTATGATAAAAAGTTCTACCATTGTCTCATCTGTCCGTAGAACATGTTCCCAGAAGCATTGCGGAACATCCAGGTGGTAATAATGGACATGTGCAGTCTGTAGAGGCGTCTGCTGGTCTTTTGCTGTTAACCTTGAGTTTTCTTTCTCACCTCTTTCAGGATTGCTCAAAGTGCTCCTTGAGTGATGTTAACAGAGGGAATAGAAACAAGCCTGCATATTTTCACTTGTAGATCATTTGTCAAACCATGGGTTGATGTACCGCCTTTCCCAGTTTCATGTGTCTCTATAACAAGTCTTCTAGGGTCTTCTGAAAGTTGTTTGCATTAAGGCATGGTTCACACTAAGCTTTCTTTAGAAGAACAGATTTGTCAGTAACAGTTTTGGGTGCTGCTTTTGACCAGGTTTCCAATCTGATCTTCTTAATTAAAATATCATTTGGCGATTACCCTTGCAGAAGTCATTAACACTGAAGTAATCTTATTTTAGTTAGATTGTGTTTGTCTAGAATTGTGACTTAGATAATGATCAGACCACATTTCATTAGTAACCAATGCAGACATCCAGATAATCCCCAATGGTTCACTTTATTTTCATGCAACTGTATAGCAGTTAATGGATAACAAGTCTCAAAATGGCCCACAATAACACATATATTTTGTATCTTGTCTTTTGTTTCCTTTATGCTACATGTACCTTAACCCTCAAATTTGCATATATGTCACTGAGTTCAGCTAATATGCCTTAGTAGCTCAGATACTAATTTAAAAGAACGAATCGGAATAAGAGTCATAAAGAATTGGAAGAAGGATGGCACTGGCTTGCCCAGACAGTTCTACATATTTTAAGGAAAATGATCCCATCCAAAATCTCAATGATTCACCATCATCACAAAAAGAGCTGCACAAATGACTGGTTATGACGTTTATACTGGTATCCATGTGAACACAAGTCTTTCCTGCACTACAAAGCTCATGTTAACCTGTGTGGCCATTCACTCTCCCTCTGTATTCTCCCTCTGTACCTGCACCCACCCCACCACACCTTACAGACACACACAGCACATGACTCACATCTCAGAGAGCCTGGACTCCACCTCTCCCAAACAGCACAATGACTACTACAGCCTACAGCATAGGGATCTTTTGTAAAAGCAGAGCGAGGCCAAAATTCTGTGGTGCGTTGCTATACAAAGTTGTTGATTTCAAACAAACGCTATCATTAAATTGTGGATGATTCACAATGTACAACTAAGATCAACGGAATCTGCTGAGCAGTTGCACCTGCACAAGCAGTAGGAACAGTTATCTCAACATATCTCAACGTGCAGAGGAAACGTTATCTCAACATAATACTGAGGATGTTGTAGAAATCTTCCTAACCTAGCATTATTATCACTAACATAGCTTTATTAAAATGACTTCAAAGATGACAGAAAACAAGTCATATGTAATAGACAATATGTTATGTAATAGATTAATATTATTGTTACTGTGTACCTGTTGAGGTTAAAACAAGCATCAAGCCAATGACATTCATGACAGTTTTTGCTGTCTATATATAAAAAAAATCTTATTGTTGTCTATCACTAATACAGGTAAACTGGTAGAGACCATATGTCAGTCAGCTCTGATTTCATCATACAAAAGTATAGATAAATCTTCAGTCACGTAAATGAAAAACACAGGAAACTACATGCAAGTTCATTCAGGAGGAGAAAGTAAGCACAAGGTTGTAGAAGCAGTAACAGTACCTTTACTAAGTTCTCTAATGTGAATACAGATTCCTTTAAACATAGGTCTATGGTACGATACATGCTCACCTCGGAACATCTCCTGCAGTCCTTTAAAAAATCCTTTTAACCACATCAAAAGCATGTCACTACAGAAGACCCACCCAGCATTCATTATGTAAGAAGCATTATGGTCGACACTTTATCTGGGCTATTGTGTACATACATACACCTGCCCGTTCTGATTGTTGTGCTTTGCAGAGCTATTCTCTTGCCCTGGCCAACACAGCAACAGCCTTAGATTCAGCATATAGCATATTTCATTCAGAACAGGGTAAAAGGAATGAAGTAAGCAGGCTACAATTCGAGTGAGAGAAAAGCATGTCATTATATCATTATAGCAAGTTGCAAACTTCATAAAAAGCTGCTGGGGTATTTTCCTAAGTGACAGGCAAACACAGTGCTAACTTCTCCACACCAAGCAGTAGTGATTAAGCTGCTTTATGAGAAAGCAATCTGCTGTCTTTATTACTAGTCTTGGAAGAAACTGCAAGCTGTATAAAAACTCCAGCTCCAGTCAACATCTGGAGCACAGGTCAGGGCTTGCTGACATTTGAATCCCCACTTCAGTTTTGTGTCAGCACAGTAACAGAAGTATCGTATTAAGAGATGAATTATTTGCTATAAATGAGCACGCTATATGAAACGGGACAGGCAAGATTTTGAGGGGAATTAATGGTATAGGTGCATGTAAACACGCCCTCCTTCTGTAAATGTATGACTTAAACCTATATATAAAATATGCATGTATGTTTCTATTGCCAATGACTTTCATGACCATATAGCACAAAAGACAAAAGATAACTATGAATGTAGCCCAAGTTGGCTGGCAGCCAATGATCTACTATCATATCTTTATTAGTTTAATGTTAATTTGCTTTTGAGACATTAAGCTGGACCTGAACATCGAGCTGGACTTCCTTTTTGAATCTGTGTGTGCAACGTTAATACTGTGGGATTGTGGTGACTTTCAGCCATGTAACTTCTCTCTGTGGCAGTCAGTCAACCCACACTAACAAAACACTAATTAAACCCTCAGTCTAACACAACATAACACAATCAGCACATGTAGACTTAACTTAAACCAATGAACATCAGTAACAACTAAAACAACAGTAGATGTCTGCTATAGCAAGGGAGGTTTAGAATACTGCCTCCAAGTCCCGGAACAAGTGTCAGTCCCCACATAGTTCTCCCTCAAGGTTGGTAAAATGTTGAGATGTCTCTCACAGTAGGGGATTTGGAACATTTATCTTGACTGTCTTGGTCAACACAAGTGTTGTGGGGCTGCTCCTCATGGATCCCCAACTCTTTGGTGTGATGACTCCTCCTGGTATATGCCAATATTAGGCCAATCTGTCATTATGGGACACAACAGGACCTATTGGACATAACATACTAGATTTTGCCATACAGACGCCATTCCGCTGATGTTTGAGGAAGTGTCCCTTCCTGTGGCATGGGTTGTACAACAACACTCACACTCCAGGTCCACTGCCCTCCTCTGGGTGACTGAAGACCAGCTAGGTGTTTTTAGCTCATGGCCAAAGATAAGAAGAGCTGATACGACAGACTGGGGTGCCATGTCAGTTTGTAAAATAATGAACGACACTAAAAACATGAAGAGAATGTTTGGCAGTGGGGAAGGGGCATTTAAGGTAAAGCACTAAAGCAGGGCATGAAATAGCTGTGGTGATCCCCTTCTGTACAGAAGTTGCAGCACTGCATGTACTATCCCACATCCACATGACAGCCTAGACAGTACCACCATTGCATAACTGCTCCAGGGTCTTTCCCTGATCAAGATGCTACATGCTAGCCACTATATGCACAGCATTCATTTTTTACTTTCACAAACTGCATGGCACCAGCAACTATGTTTGCTTGCATTTCACCAGTTTCTCCCAAAGACAATACAGCAGCTTGCAGTGCATCTGAACTCCGGTGTGCCCCTGCCTGGAGCCACCGCAGCACCTAGGAGACCTTGTTGAGGTCCTGAACTTTGCATCAAGATGGGTGATATATGAAGCATCGGAGATGCTCAGAGAAACTCAGAGAGTTTGTGATGGTGGCTCATGATAGTTTGCTTTATATTTATTCATACAGCTAGCAAGCCCAGTAAGGCTCCAGCAACTGTTGCAACTTCCAAAGCCAACTTGCCTGAGGGAGGTTTTATGGCGAGCAGAATCGATAGACGTGATTTTGGGGAAAATTTGCAGGCTGCAGTCAGTGAGCAAGAAAAACAGAGGGAGTGGAGCTCGTACATGTGGAAACAGCACAGAGTGGCACACTTGCCAACTGGAAAGTAACGAACATCCAAGTCTGTACCGGTGACTGAGTCGACACAAGAGGGTGGAGACTGTTTCCGGCCATGGTGGGGTGCCTGAGCCGAGTGCACAAATTCTGGCAACCTATACAGGATGCGTGTACAGGATAAAGGATATCGCACCTACACTGGAAAAACATTAGCTAAATAAGAAATAAACACTGAATTTAAGGAGAAAATGACTTAATAGTAGTTAAATTATGTCTCCATGCAGCAAGAGAATTTTACTTGACAAGAAATAAAATAAGTTGGTTTCAGCCTAGAAATGTCTCTAATAAGTGTTCAAAGGTTTAAAATAAGTAAGTAATCATCCTGTTGTTGAAGCATGTTGGGTCTTTGTCACCGATATGTTTTCATATATTGAGTTTATAATGTGTATATTTTTTAAATGCACACTTTTATGCACAGAACAATTTGCAGTGCATACAAGACAATGCTGGGTTTGGAGACAGGACAAGTAAAACCGATTAGGGCAGATAACAGTTGAGCTGAGGCAGATAGTCAGAGCTACCTGGCCTTCATTTCTTGTGAGGGGCAGTGGACAGCTCTGGACTATCAGAACACACAGTCAGAGCCATGTGGTGGATGTGTAGGGTGGAGCATGCTGTCGAGGGTACCATTGCTCTTCACAGGTGAAGCCGCCAGTGTTTGCAGCGCACATGAGCAGTGTCCTGGTGGGGTCTATGATGCGGTGGAAATGGAGAAAGTAGAACTGTTACCGGTGACACGTCAGTGTTTGTCTTATAAAGGAAATGTTTACGTGCTTATTTCAGGCCATGTTGTCCATTCGTTAGGCTCAGTCTTGCAGGGGCTGTAATTTTCAAGGGCAGGGCTAAGTTAGGCTGTGGTTATAGCTGGTGACTAACAGCTTAGCCAGCTAAGAGTGAGAGTCATAGTCAGCCTGAGGACTGTGTTTTTCTCTGTTTTGTACTCTGGTCCAATGAAGTTAAATTAAAGATGAGAAAAATGTTCAAACAAAACCATTTATCTCCAAAATGACAAATGACACAGCTACACAAGAAGATCCTTATAATTTCATATTTTCTTTCCCATCATTAGGAAAGTGCTATGGTGTGTTTTTATTTTATTTTATTTTATTTTATTTTATCAAATTACATGAAACACAAAACTGCTGCATACCGGAAAGACGTGGCATCCCTATACTCAAATATTTGATTATGTAGTATGCAGTACAGTTACAAATGCCAAAGTTGAATATACTCAAAATTCCACAGTGCACACTTACCAGTTGATTAGTAGTGGTGTAATGATGGACACTATTGTCCCATAATGAACAAGAAACTGAAAGGCATCAGAAGCTTCTCATGTCGAGAAATTTCTGAACAAAACGGTGATTCAAGGGTGCCAGAAATGGAGTAAATGGGAGTTCAACCCAAAAAAAAAAATCTAGAAACTGTAGAATGCTAATGTTTTTGTTTACTAGCCTGCCAGGCAGATTTTAACTCTCAGTGGTGCCTGAATAAACAAAGAAGTCACCATGAAAAGCTTAAAAATGTATGTGATTGACATTTGTTTTGGGGCTCTGCGGGCATGTTTGGCCCCAGAAATATCGATTTACGTCACACTTAACGTTCGCATCGGACTACGTAACGGTTGCTTTCATGAACTACATTTCCCATGAATCATGTTGCATTTTCCGGAAATGACGTTAGGTTTAGAAGCCGTAGACCGGTAGTAAAATTGGTTTAGTAGAGGAGCGTTATTTCTTTGTGAAACCTGTAGTTATTTTTATAATGAAGTAATTAGGTTGAATTCTTGACAGTTAGCCTAGCTAGAAGATTGTTCCAAACGTTGGTGAGTTGTGCTGATGTTTCTTCTGCCCTGCAGTGTAGCTTTAGCTTTAGCTGAAAAAGTTCTGCCAGTCTGCTGAAACAGTTCCGTCATCTATGGAGAAAACACCAGTGAGGCTCCCAGTGGAGCACCAGACGTCTGTTCAAAGTGGGTCCCGTGTGGAAAAGGTAGCTGATGATTTATCTTAATCCGAGGTTTCTTACTCATACCGAGTTTACCTATGTGTTTGGTGTATAGTAGGTAGTTAGTGCACCGAGACAGGCGTGTTCTGCTTGGTTAATCTTCATTACTCACTGTGCCCTTAAACTGATACAGCACAATTCTCACGTACAGTTAGAAATACCATATAACAAAACAGGTTTCTAGCTTGGTAAGCGTTGAAGACGCTTATATTTCAGATATATTAATGTATTTCACGTCGTGGGTTTTGTAATCACAGGTCGTTTAAGGAGCTGTCTAAGTGTTCCAGCTTTTTATCAAACTCTTGGATCGTGTTGGGACAGGGGAAACCTGTAACTTTTCAAGAACTGGAGATAATAAATAAAAAAAATAAATAAATAAAAATAAAAAACGAATCTAGAATTGGAAATGTAAGATTTAAAGTCCAGAACTGAATATGTCTGGTCTATATAGAATGATTAACATCTTGAACTAACAGACTCACATCATGTGTTTGATTTGCTTTTCCATTTGCTCCCAGCCAATGAGTGCGGCACTGAAGGCCAGATTAAAAAGAGCACGTCCCTCATACACGTCCCCTTTTAGTGTGGTTAAACGACTTCAGATCGACGAGGACGAGTTACCACGGCCCTTAAAAGAAGAAACAGACCAGACTGGGCCTGTTGACAGGGAGGCTGAGATTGATGTGAACAGAAATGAGACCATGAGAAACCTTAAAGAATGTCTGAAAAGGTCAGAGTCCGAACCCCACAAACTCTCCCGAAGTGAGTTACTTCAGCTGCGAGAGAAATTACAGAAAGATGTCAAAGAGAAATCTGAGACTCTACGAAGGCTCAAAATGGTCAAAATGTACAGAAAGAAGGTACATATTTTCACTATTAGATTACAACAATGTATATGTTAAAACAACCTGATTCCATCACTAATGAAGGATCTTTTTTTCTTGTGTGCACTCAATTCTATATCAGAATGACCTCACACAGCTACAGGATCTGACAGACAAATGGAGGCGCTGTGCTCAAGCAGTGCTGTGTGAACTACAAACCGAGTTACCAACAGATGGACAAAAAGCCAGTCTCTCTCAGCTTATTGACCACTTTGGACTGGAAGATGATATACTGCACTTTCATAGGACAGAGGAGGACTTCACAGACAGCTGATCGACACACAGTGTGTGTCTTATATTTGTTGCTGTAGTTCACCATTCAGCCTCCAGTATTTGAGTTTAGTTATGTAAGGGACTGTTTAAAGCCACACTCAGGGTGGTGGAGTTGGGCTGTAATTATACACAGAGGGAAGGGTGAGGTCAGGAATTTGTTGAGACTAAGCATTGATTTAACTACCCATGATTGTGTCTTTTAACATATTTAAATACCTGTGTTTTTCTTATTACATGTGTAATGTAATGGACAATCCAATGTAACATCATTTATTAACCTCTTTTGCAGCTTTTGCACGTTTCTGTGTTTACATTTCACACTGTTGCATTTATAAAGGTCTGTAAAATCTGATTGATTTTCGTTAAAGTGTGTAATTGTCAAGAACAGTTCTATTTAAGTTGAGCAAGTAAAGGAAATGTCTTCATTCGCATGCGTTCCACCTCAACTCTCAATACGGTCACCTCTTCAGCCTGTGCTTTGGCTAATTCCACAAGCTTCTTCTTCTGCAAGATATCCTGATAGCGCTCATCCACTTCACTCTTTTGGTTTTCCTCCATTGCTGTAGAGAAACATAAGGAAAATTTAACCTACAAATCCCACAATGTGAAAATTAAAAGAAACACAACTTCAACTTCATTCTTTTAAAAAAAAGATGACTGTATTGTTCTTTGCCTAGAAGAGACTGACCGACTGACAAACTTTGTTGAAATGCATATGCAAAAGAACTGGCTCTTGCCATGACAGGGAACCTTAGTTTGGCTAAATTTGTGTTGTTCGATGTGGGTCCAGTACTGTCTGCTACTGTACAAAGGTGCTTTATTTATTACCAAACAAAACATTATTTAAAATGGACAAAATCATTTTACTAGTAGGCTGCCATTTTTGTTCTGTACAATCTTTTGCATATTGTCCTGTCTAAACAGTATAATGTTTCAGCTTATTAAGTAAGATGAATATTGAATAAATTATAAAAGAAATATGATTCTTTAAGTTGTTGGTTTTAGAAACAGCTAGAATTAAGTTTAATTAATTAGAATTAAAAACAAACTAAGAGCACAGTGATACTACAGTATATTCAGGTGTTAAGTGTATCCAGATTCTGTGTGCTTCAGAGAACTTTAAACTAAACTGCTTTACCAGTTTTACCAACACTAAAACAATCATGCAAAACCATTATAACTCTGATACATTTTTTTTTCATTTCTACATTTATTAACTCTGCCCCACATTTATTAATACCCTACCACCCCATTGCTTATATTCCAGACACCTGTATGACAAACACTATGCAGCCAGTGGTGGTTCTGTGTTTTAACACTCAGCGGATTGTATTATGAGCCTAAACTGCTTTTTTGAAAACAGTAAACAGTAGGTTGTCCAGCATACAAATGTGTGAGCATACTTCAGCAATTTTAAAGTTTTAATCTGTAACTTTTTAGGCTACTGCTTTATTTAACTATTTGAATTATGAGATTTTATGCAGTGTCTGATACCTATTGCCTCATAGATGTTTCTTCTTTCTGCAACAGTCACTTCCATGTTCGCTAGCTGCAGGTCTAGAGCTGCGATTTTCTCTTTCTTCAGTGCAGTCTGCCTGTTCAGATGCTTCATTAGCTTTTTGCAGTTCTCAATTTTCTTCCTCTGAGTCTGAAGAAAAAGATTTTGGAGACAAACTAAATCTGTGGTCTTTAATATTCAAATCATTTCTGTTTTTTTCACTTAAAAAAAGACTCATTTACATGCCTGTGCTTACCTTCTCCTGTAATGTTATAGTCTTCTCTAGTGCAGATACCTGCTTTGACATTCTGTTGTCATGGTCTGTCTCACTCAGGTACTTAAGGAAGAAAATCACATGTTCACTATCATCAAAAAATATAGATTTCACATGTTTGACCATTGTGGTTGGGACATGTTACAGTGGACAGAGAAGGGGTAGAACTGAACCTCGTGGATATTCAGCTAGACAAGTCTTTGCACTACTCCTGTTGCTTCTATTACAGATATGGGATGATTATAATCTGCACAGTTCACTCTCAGACACGATCCTAACAGTGTTTGTGGTTAATTGGCTGACACTGCAATATTTTCATATATACTCACTCATGCCTGAAGGAAGGGTGTGAGGGTAAAGTACAAATATCTGTTTCATTGAATAACATGCATGATTCTGTAGGTAGACTCTATTAGTAAACCCAGGCTTTACCTCTTGGAGCTCTTGAGAGACATGCAGCATCTGAATGTCTCTGGCTTTATTGTTGAGATCCTCCATCTGCATTCTCATCCTCTCATGCTCCCATTCTTGCTGAATGATTCCTTTACGGAAGTCTTTGCACTTTATCATGCTGGCGATCTTCTGCTCTCCTAACACCTGGTAAAATGGACAAGCATGCAGTGGCATTTCATTATGATCATTATTTACAGTGAGGAAAGTAAGTATTTGAACACCCTGCAACTTTGCAAGTTCTCCCACTTAGAAATCATGGAGGGGTCTGAAATTTTCATCTTAGGTGCCTGTCCACTGAGAGAGACATAATCTAAAAAAAAAATCCGGAAATCACAATGTATGATTTTTTAATAATTTATTTGTGTGTTACTGCTGCAATTTAGTATTTGAACACCTGTGTAAATCAGTGTTAATATTTGGTACAGTAGCCATTGTTTGCAATTACAGAGGTCCTGTAGTTTTTCACCAGGTTTGCACACACTGCAGCAGGGATTTTGGCCTATTCCTCCACACAGATCTCCTCCAGATCAGCCAGGTTTCTGGGCTGTCGCTGAGTTTGAGCTCCCTCCAAAGATCTTCTATAGGGTTTAGGTCTGGAGACTGGCTAGGCCACTCCAGAACCTTGATACGCTTCTTACGGAGCCACTCCTTGGTTATCCTGGCTGTGTGCTTTGGGTCATTGTCATGTTGGAAGACCCAGCCACTACCCATCTTCAATGCTCTAACTGAGGGAGGGAGGTTGTTCCCCAAAATCTCGCAATACATGGCCCCAGTCGTCCTGTGCCATGTGCAGAAAAACATCCCCAAAGCATGATGCTTCCACCCCCATGCTTCACAGTAGGGATGGTGTTTTTGGGATGGTACTCATCATTCTTCGTCCTCCAAACATGGCGAGTGTAATTAAGACCAAAAAGTTCTATTTTGCACCTAAGATGAAAATTTCAGAGCCCTCTATGATTTCTAAGTGGGAGAAGTCGCAGGGTGTTCAAATACTTATTTTCCTTACTGTATCTGTAGTGTCAACAGTACTGTTGAATTTGCTTAAACCTTTTGTAATATATACCGCATGGGTTCTTAGGAAAAATCATAAGTGGTATTAGTAATAGTAACAGGTTTTTAAAGTACCCGGATGGTGCTGTTTAGGTCTTCCACTACACTGCGGTGGATCAGCTGAGAGTCTGAGTAATCTGCGACGAAGTCTCCAGTTTCCACTTCGACTTGGCCCTGCTTTATCAGAATCTGCACCATAATGTCTGAGCAGAACCTCGTTTTCTGTTCTCTCAGGCTGATGGAAAACAGAAGGATATGTAAGCAGCCCTGAGGTTTACTGGTCTGACATAAGGAAGGCAAACATGCATGTTAAATAACACTACCCTGACCCATAACTTTTGTGTTTTGTACATACCTAATACTAGGATTTGGCATGTTTTTTTTTTTTTTCTTCTTGTTGAAGCACCATATTAAACTTGCTTTGTTATATGTTCCATCATACTAAAATGTTGTAACTTTATAATTCCACACACTATCATGTCATTATTTTGGTTATTACTCTGTGCAACACAGGTTTTTACATCATCTTGTTTCTTACCCATTAAGCTCATCAGTTAGATTCTTTATTTCCATTCGTGCATTCTCATCCTCATCTGTTCTCTTCTGTAGAAATGCTTGCATCTCTGCTAGAATCAGCGCCTTTATTTTCACCTGTCACCAGTAATAAACAATACAATAATATAAGACACTTAAGGAAGAAAGAGTACATGTTTGTGGTCACCAAAAATATCACAAGTTGATGGCAGAGATGTTAATATTAGTTATAATCTAGCATTTATTATCAGTAAATTGTGGGGGGGTTTTTGGTGGCTAAAAGCATTATGTAAGTGCAGCATCCTTTAGGTCATTTTTCACCTGCTGTTCACTCTCCACTTTAGCCCTCCTGGCCAGGCAGAATCTCTCCCACACAGCTGGGTCCAAATCCTCCGGCATGTTCTCCGTAGCATCCAGCTCCTCCATGGCCTTCATCATCTGTGACAGCCCTTCTGCTGCTGCTCGGCTTGACATAGGGCGCTCTTTAAATGGACTTGTGCTGTCTGTCTGAGTCCTCATCCTCTGCACTCTGGCAATAAGCACTCATCACTTTCACTCCACATTAGTCAGCAAGCAGAAGATATTGTCTGTACTGTTAGAGCTAAATGACACTACAGCAGTGGCATCCAATCTGTAAAGGGCAAGCATGGCTGGAGGTTTCCATTCCAATATAGCAGGAACACACCTATCGGTTGTTTGAAGACTCGGCGTTTGCTTCTGCTAGCTTGTAATGAACACAATGACTTTGAGGCTTTGTACAGAAAGGTCAGTTTTTTGTGTTGTCTCTTCCACTGTAGTGCGTGTTCAGATAATTCTCAGGTAAATTTAATCTAATGTTTTGCACATACTTGTGGAGTAAAACTAAGCAAATATAATGAAATAATATATTTCAATATATCTCAATATTTTACAATATTTTCATCAATATATTTTAAAGATTATATTTGTCCCTCAAATTGATATCCTAAATAATTTATGAGAAAAAAAGTGTGAAAAGACAATATATATAGAAGACTGCTGAATGCTGGATAGGCAATGTAGTGTTAAATCAACAGAAATCAGCAAAAATGTGAAATACACTCATCATCAACAAAAAAAAAATTGTTGCAGACAGTGTTGGAATGCAGTGCATTTGGGAAAAAAGATAAAGTTTGCAAGGAACAATAAATGATGATAAATTTAGACTGGTATGGGTAATATTTTTTGAGCTACACATACAGAAGAAGTGTCTCTCAGTGTGGTGTCAGGCTGCCAGGTTTGCTAACACAACATGCCAGACGTCTCAGCCTGGAGGCTCCTAATGGTGTCCTGTGATATTCCATACCATGTAGCTTAAATATATTTTTTACACAGTTCCTGCAGATTTTGCAGTAGTGGTGGAAGTGGAGTGACGCCAGGTCTTCTGGATCACGGTGCCTCCACACATGGATTAGATGGCTGACCACAACAAAATCAGGAAATGTAGACCTTGTATTGTGTCTCAGTCTGCCAATGGTGATAGCACTAACAGGATAAGGACCATCCCGTTTCACAGACCCCTATGGTGCAACCCCTCTCAAACACTTCCAGTTGCTTGAATTGCATTCAAGCTCTACTCTGAGGCATACTTTGCTTGCAAATAATGCTATTAACACAACAGCATGAGTCAGAATGGAAAGCCCACGTGACAGGATGACCTTATGTTGTCAGCCATTACAGCGACAAGGCCCTTCCTTACTGATGTTGCATACGTGGCAGAGAGTGAAACTTAAATCATTTGCATGTCTCAAAATTTCTTCTTGTATTTACGTTTTATCTACTCTCCTAACATTTTTTTTTAGTTTCTTTTTTTAGATTGAGTTTCTGAAAAACTCAGAAATGAGAAAAGTTGGGACTGCACGTAGGTCAGTCCAATACTGTACCCTCTCCTCCTGCGACCATGCCTTTGTAATGTGTGCAGCATGTGGTTTTACATGTCTATACATGTCTTGTCCTTGGAAAAGATGTCAGCAGCATGTATTGCTCTAAGATCACAATGTACTTGTCCACATTAATGATGCCATCACAGAAATGTGAATGACTTTTGCCAATGGCACTGACGCAACCCCATACCATGACAGACCTACAGATTTTGGTTTTTTGGACTTGTTGCTGATAACAGTCTGGATGTTTTTTTTTGGTCTTTGGTATGGCCCACATAGGGTCTATTTTGTTTTCCAAAAAACAACACAGTACAGATTTCCACTGAGACGGTTCATAAGAAGCCTCTGAGCCCAGAGAAGTCATCACCGCTTCTGGACACGGTTAAAATAAGGTTTCTATTGTGCTTTGCAAAGTGTATTTGTGACTTGCCAAAGTAATCTTTTGCACATATGATTATATGAGTTATTATTGAATGATGGTTCTTACTGCGGTGTTGAGAGGTATAAGATCACAGGGGCTCAGTTTAGGATTGTGGCCTTTATTCACTCAGTCAAATTATACCTGATCTATTGAATCTCTTAATGATTCTATGCAAAACTATTCCTGCCTTTCTTTGAGCATTTTTACTTTTCAATCTTTTTTTGCACACTTGCTGACAAACTGGAGATCCTCCCCAAATTCTCCTTAAAGACCATTTGTGTAACTGCTTCTGTACAAAATCACCTGTTGATTTCACCTGCTTGAAAACCCATTATTATTTCTTGAGTACCTAAATACTAGGCCTAAATTGCCAAGTTGCAACTGTTTTGGAATATGTTGCAGGCCTGAAATACAGGAATGTATGTATAGTAACAAATGAAATTAAGAAAAACAAGAAACATGAAATATCGTTGGTTCTTACTTCAGCACAATGATATATATATATATATATACACACACACACGCACACATATATATATATATATATATATATATATATATATATATATATATATATATATATATATATATATATATCATTGTGCTGAAGTAAGAACCAAAGATATTTCATGTTTCTTGTTTATATTTGTTTGTTTGTATTGTAATGTATTTTTCTCTAATACATAAATGACATTTACAAATAGGTCAGTAATTGAAGTGCAGGTCCTGACCCTTATGATCTTATGATTTAAGGGTTGACAGAAATCTATAAAGGCTGTATAGGTGAATTATCTCTTATTTAAAAAATTGTTTTGCTTTAATGTATCCCTTGACCTAAGAAAGTACCTGGGTCTGCGCTTGTAAAGCTTATAGAGCTGGTCAACAACATGTCCGGGAACATCTGAGAACTCCTTGCGAAATCCTTTGTCTAGAAGCTTACAAAACATAAACAATCTTTTTAAAAACACACAATCTTTATATCTGACATGTTATTTTGGTTGGGCATTCTAATATCATGGTGACTGTAAGAACGCTAAGAGTCTTACTTTATCTTCAGCAACGGCATTGTCATATGTCTCCCGAAATGCCTCCACATTGTCTCTGTGGTTTATCAGTGCTTCCTCAATTTTATTCTGGCAACAGAAAAGAGTGACTCATGTAGAGAAACATCTCATAGTCTCACAAGTTCATGCATGACCTATCTGTCTCATCAGCAGCTTGGTAATTATCCGAAGACACGTGCATCACTTGTGTTGCTCCTGGTACACTACATTCGTAAGGACAGCTCAACCCACCAACATTATGCAAACAAACCATACCTTAAGAGCTCTTGTACTCTCCAGTTTATAGTTCAGATCTTTCTCTCTATTCAGGATCTCTTCCTCAATTAACAGGGAATAAGTTAAATTGGCCATCTTTAGCTCCTCCTGAGGTACATGAACATTATAAAAACTATGAACTGAATCCAGTAGCAAATCAAAGCTATTCATTCATAATAATAGAATATAGCAATATAATTTCTGTATTACACGTTAAAGCTAATAAGACTAATAAGTATTAAGTTGTACATTGTCTTTGAAACAATGATGAGCAGAAATACACTGTATCAGCTTACCTGGTATATAACCATCTCAGATTTCACCTTCTTTTCAAACAGCTTACTCAGTGTTTCATCAAAGGCCTGGGTCGCATCTCTAATGGATGTCTGCAGTTTTTTCATTTCTGCCTCCAAGGTCTATGACCAAAAAGGTTATGGGTTCACGTACAATATCACATATGTTATAGATATACACAAATCAAGAATAAAAAATATATTGTTGTTTCATTCTGGTGAAGGGTTTCTTATGGTCACATTGTAGTAGTAATAGTAACAGTACTAAAACAGGTACAATGTGCTTCTAATACAAAGGTAACTTTTTAAGAAGCCCTTTTTATGAATAATTATGACGTTGGACTGTATGTAAATGAAAATAAAATCTAATCAGTATTCCTTGAGAGCTTAATTCAGTGCATAGGGGCTCACACCTTTCTGTACTTCTCCTGTTCTTCTTTGAGCTCCTTTGCTTTTTTCTCATATTCTTTGAAGCTTCTTCTCTCCTCATCTGTCCACTGTAGCTCTGGTTTGGTCATAAATTCAGGCTGTGGCACTTCCTTTAAGCCAAATCAAACATGTCTTAAATGATTATAGATCATTGTATTCTGAAAGGTTTGCAGTGAAGGCACGTTAGCCATCATACCGTTCTCAGAATGTCCTCTTTTTTGAGCTCAAGCACCCCACCCATCATATTATCCAAAGCTCTCTCTCTGATATTGTCACCCTACGGGAGAAGTCGAGAGCAAAATGAAGTACCAACATAGATTATCACTCTACAGTGTTGAACAGTCACATCAAAACGTATGCACTGTTCTCTTTAGACATACATACAATTATCAACAATCTTCAGTTGACTTACTTTTGGCAATAACTGTGCTGATGTGATAAACTGTATGTATGTTGGAACAGCATACATTTAAATCAGTTCTTACGTTCAGTGCTTCACTTTTTCCAGTGTAAGGAATGGGTAGAAAAGAGCTACTGAAAACTTTGCTGTGCGCTTTACAGTAACTTTATACCTTAGCCGCGAGCCTCCTCTGCTCCTCTTCCTTTCTCTGCTCCTCTTCTCTCTGCCTCTGCTCAGGTGTCAAGTATTTCTCGACCTTGATCTAGAAACACATATGGAAACCTATTGTTCTTGACATGCATAAATCAAGTTGGAGATAGAAGTTGGCCCTAGGATCTCAAAAATCATTATAATAATAATTATAATTACTTTAAAAACATATTTTTTTTGTGGAGGATTTGGCAAAAGCCCTCACTCTCAACCCTTGGCCAGGTGGAAATGTTCTAGGCTCTTGTCCTGACCTGCTACCTGACTACTAAAGCTCTTTTTACATTTCTGTGTTCAAAGTGAGAGCAATAAAGTTATGTGGAATGCATTTTGGCATGAACTTCTACTGAGGCACTCACAGGACTCCCAGCCAAAACTTAGTAAGCTCCACAGTGAACCAAGGACAGTACTCTCCGCTTGCTTTACTGATTAAGGAGCAGAACATTAGACTGTTTACTTGATGATCTCAAAGTGTCCTGCTATGATATGCAAGTGAAAAGTGCCATTGTGGCATGTTAAATGATCTTATATACATTTAACATCTTTTATTTCTCATTTTATGTTTAGGCTTATTATAAGTATTATTTTAGTAAGCTAAACTCTCTCATTGGCAGATAATTTTGCCTATTTAATGAAATATTCTTGAAACAAGCCACATTTTCTACCAATGCAGTGAGGTAATAATATTAATAGTTAATTTGGCTTACTGAAATCATTTAAAATATATGTAAATCTCTAGGAAAAGTTTAAAAATCTTAAAATAATCTTACAATAATTTTAAATTGAGAAATGTAAACTATATCAGATATAAGATAAGTTTACTTGCCAGGATAGCATAGTGTAGTAAGACGTTGTAGATGCTGAACAACAGCTTATAGAACTGGCTGTAAACATTACATCTAATGCACGTTACAGTACTTGACCTGATCTTTAAAAAAACATTTTTATTTTATTGTATTTAAGTTTTATTCTGTACTGTTTCCCTCCCACTTGGTCAGGTCTTTTCTTTATTTTTTCCGTTCAAATGGAGGTTTGGATTTTTTTTTTTACACTTTCTTGTGTATGGTCCGTGAATGTTTAAGGTAGTTTCATGCTTTCTACCTAATAAACTTTTTTGCCATGTGATTGTTATTTACTGTTTATATGTGATTTCAGACCGTACCCAAACTGAACCTAAACAGAGGAGAACTCTAAGAAGCTTGGAAAGGAAGTTTGGGTGGGTGTTGCTGTGTTTTGAGGAAGCCAGACTCTCCTGCCATGCGGTAATTGAGAGCAGTCCTGAAAAGGTGGCGAGGCGGGTGGGTGAGGTTGGGGTGGAACGGGGTGGGATGGGATGTTTTTGGGTGTGGTCCTTCTCCCAAACCTAAGTTATTTCACAACTGCATTTCAATAAACATTTCGCCACATTTTCATCTTTCATAAGCTCTGTTGTTCCACAGCTTCCACGGCATCAGTCACACAGTGTTTGTTGGGAACTAGTAGACAAAGTAGATGCAAAAAGCAATCTGTGCAATGAGTACTGGTGAATCTTTCCAGTATGATGTGTTCAGTAAGTTTCATTTCAAAATAGTCGATCCCTGTAGCATCTTTACAATTAAGAGTATTTATGATATTTGTAAATCAATAAAACAAAAGTATAAATCGAGTTTCTCCAGTTGAAGCAGTATCAGAAATTTACTGTTTTAGGAACTTCTTAAAAGAAAAGAAATAGTTCTGGGTTAGTGTTGCAATGATGCTTTCCATGTATATTTCTGGACATGGAGGCTAAAGTCCATCTTAGTCCTGTTGTTACCTCAGATTCACTGACTATGAGTGCTTTCTCGGGCCTTTCGTTGTCTGTCAGAGTTGGTTCCCACAAATTCTCCTGCAGTCCCAGCTCTGCCATAATCTCTGTAATGCGTCTGTTCTTGTCTCTCACGCGGCTGATCTCTTGCTCCTTCTGCTTATACACAGCCTCAAATTCTGTGTTGAAAGTTGTTTTCACTTTGTGGATAACATCCTACAATGAGAATGAAATATTTAAATGGTCTCATATGTTGTAACTTATTTTGTAAGAATTTTACTACACACTTTAAAAGCATTTTCAAATGATCTAAAAAGTGAAAATTTTGTCTTTTCATAAATAAAATATCCTACTGGACAGTAGGAGCATGTTACCTGTAGCAGTGTGATTTGGCTGGTTTTCTGCTCTCTGGTGTGCAGATCAAATTGGCTATAAAGGTAAGGGTTTGAGCCTCCAAACTGAGAGCTTAGGCTGCCAGCTAAAGTCAAGCTCTCTGACTCATGCCCTTTCTCCTCCTCCTCTTCCTCTGTTTCTACCGGTGCCTTGCTATCGAACCCTTCTTTCTGTAGCATGCACATATTAGGTAAAAAAAAAAAACATAGTTATTTTTTTATGTTTCAAGCTAATTCTTTGCAAAAGTTTTTAGGCAGCCAATAAACTGTTTTTGACACTTCATTGTTTTAAGTTGAAACCATACCATTCATTAATTAGTCCTTTTAGTTCATTTACTGAAACTAAGCTGCAAGAATGACCCATTCTGAAGAACCTCTTTTTATGATTTCACAAAAACTTCTAAACAGCCTATAACAATTTAGCTCTGCCCATTTACATAAAAAAAAATCAAACATGTTTTAGTTCAGACTGCTTTTTGAATGAGGTGCAATTCAAGGCAGCAAATAAGAACAGAATTGATTTACGTATATCATATATAACCCATATGTCTTAAAGGTACAGTAACCAAAATTACCTACTTAATTGATTTCATTTAATATAAGCAATGGATAAGGAGAATTGATTAACCAAACTATATAGTAGATGGTAGCAAAATTGTTTTGGTTCAGATACAGGCTTTACTTATCTGTGTTTATTTAAATATTATTGTTTTTCTTACTGCTTACTGTCCAGATAACAGTACTGTATAAAGTCTATAACATACATTAGAGTCATCTTGTTCGTTTTCTCGTATGGTCTCCACCCTGTGAAGCTCTTCCAATTCCATAACAGTGCGTTCCTTCATGGGGTAGTTTTTCACTTCATACTCAGAGTGGAAGGCCTAAAGGGGGCAGCCATATGTGAATAAAATTACATGGGGAGCATTACAGAGAGCCACTACCCTTACATATAGTAGTTGCTTATCAGAAATATACAACACTCTTGTTAAAATTATAAAGCAAATGCAAAATACCTGCTTCCTCTGCAAAATCACACATGCAGTTTATAAGATAGAAATCTTCACAATATTATTATTTTTTTACCTTAATGGCTTTCTCTTTGACTTGCATGCAGTCCCAACATTCTTTCTTGAGAACCTCACTCAGATAGCATTTGGCCAGATTCTCCAGCTCAATCTCACCTCGAACCTTACATAATTTATCAACAGATTACAATCAGAGAGGAAATTTCAGTCTTAGTAAAGCCTTTCTGTTGATTATTGCTTTGATAATCTTTCTCATATAACAAGGAGACATTAAGCTTTGGCGCTATATATAGTTACTTGTTTACCCTGTTAAAAGGCACATATTTTGCAAAAAATGTAAACATTATAAGTGGACCTTAGGGAAAAAAACAGAATGCAAGAAAAATGTAGGTAAAGATGTCACACTGTACTGTAAAGTTAATTCGTTTACCCTGGTGACCTCCTGCTCTCCCTCAGCTTGCAGTTTCTTTTGCTCCTCTACGTCCAGGTTAAACTCCTGCTGCTCCAGCTTCTCCATGTCCAGTAGACTCTCATTCTCTCGCATCATAACCTGGATCTGACGGCAGAAGAGCAATAGTTAGGTCATTTAAAAAGCCTACTTGTCTGCTTGTTTTTAACTTGTCTAACAGAGTCATACTTTGATTCTGATGTCTTCTTCCTTCTCTATTATGTAGACTACTTCAAAATTGATCATTTGTAACTAGCAAATTGGCTCACAAAGTTAAACTACAAAAGCAAAAATAATAAAAAATATTAGTGTGTATATTTGTATAATTGCTCTAAAATTAATTATGTAAGTAGGTAATTAAATCTACCAAAAAAATATGCTTCTTTTGCATTTAGGTCATGAACAGAGCTGTCAGAACAAACCTTGTATGTCCAAAATAGTAAGACCAAAATATTCTTAATTTTCTTAATTTTTAATGTAACAAGATTTATTTACAAATCATTTTGTATGATCTCTGTTAGTCAATTCAGCATAAAACTGTAACAAAATGTAAAGAGGTAACTGCAGTTATCCAATTATGTAATAAGTAAGAACAACAAAAATGGGAATACAAAGTATTGTCACTACAGCAGTGACATCCTGTTTCTCACTGTTTCCCGTAGTTGTTTTATGGTGTTCTTAAGGCTCTTCCTGGTTTCTGCAAATTGCTGGCTCTCTTCCTTGAGTACCTGTGGAGATAGCAGACCTATTCAGACTCTGTCGGGGGTGGCCGTAAACGGATAATAATCATACTACACACACGGAACCTACTGGAGGTCCTCCTGATTTATGATGGATAACCTAAATGTAGTATACATTCCAGGACAGACCATGAATTCAACTCTCTGATTACGATCTCACTCCACAACAAAGCCACACAGCTTTACAATACCGAACAGATAGAAGATTTGATAACAGGCACAAACTGTATGGCAGTTATGATGCATGGAACTCACTGAGTAATGCCATTTCAAAACAAATACAAGACAAGATCTATTGTTGCGAAACTTCACACCGCAGTTATGAGTCTGCAGCAGTCCATACAAGATATTTAACCTGTGTAATAAAATATACCTTACTTCCATTACAAATTTGAGCAAGGCCCAAAACCACAATACAAGTTTCTTGCTTTACCTATGTATCATATTTGTTCCAGTTTAACTTATTTGCACAACTAGCTCTGAGGGACAAATGTAGGAATACTGTACATTGTTATGAAAACAATTAAGGGTGTAAGAATGCATCTTGAAAATGTAATATTGCAGTGCAAAACTGTGACCATGTGTATTATGGAGTTGAGACAATGCATCATAGAGTATGGACAGATAGAAGTCTAGCAATTAAACTGTCATTCTAAAAATACTACTCAGAAATATTGTTATTAAGTAGCATCATTAGAGAACACTGACCGCGTCTAGTTTATCATCCAGCCATGTAGCATTGGAAGGTGTTACAGAGGGCAGACTGGTGTTGCTCTCATCCTTGTCATTTATATCAGCTATTACCTGGTCTGTTTCGCTGACCTACAATAAAATAAGTAAAAAATAAAAATAATTAATATTCAAATCAATGAGACAAATATAGAAGGACCAGTTTCATTTATTCGGAATCCCATATCCACTTCTGCTTCACTGTGTTACTGGAATCTGACCAGTTCTGACCTGCACTGGCATAAAAATATGATGAACTGCCAGCAGGAAACTCCCACCCCTTAAAACAGCAGCTTTATTATGTCTCAGAAGCTAACCCTAACCCGAAATGAAACAAAAAGCAAAAGAAGGAACCAGTCAGAAACATGCTATTAATTGGCTAAATTAGTGAATAAAATGAATAAAACAGTGCATAGCTGTATGGTTAAATACCTCTCCTGTGTGAGGCAGTACAGATGCCAAAGGGGATTGAGCCTGCAGTTCCCAATCAGCCATGCCGCTGAGGGCGGGGTTCTCAGACGCCATTATGGCCTCAAAGGATGCCAACATGGACAGGCCATACTGGGTAGCTGTGTTTGCTTTACCGGATCCGCCCATCTTTAACCTGTTCAAATTTGCATTTTAACACTGTAAGTAGCTTGTAGTTAGTTAAAAAACCTTTCTTTGTTTCAGGTAAAGGCATCCAAATGTGCTAAATATCCCCCCAATAAGGAAAATACACAGCCACATTAAAGTATTATGACCACCTACATAATAGTGGGAATAACCACCCATGGCCCATATGACACTTGCGAGACGTTGTGGCATGGACTGTATTTGGTAAGGTATCTGGAGGCTGTGTGCTTATATGGTTGTGGGTCAGCACGGTGAACCTGGTGATCAAAGTCCTCCCAGATGTACTCCATTACCATATCAACATGCTGGCGTTCAGAGACTACACGACCATCCTGTGTTTGCCCCACAGTCTTTTAAAGGCGGTTGTCATATGTTTGGGAGGCACTCAAAGTGTGAGAAGTCTATCCTTGGTAAACCTTCACTCTTGAACTCTAGAACATCCCACAACGTTAGCAGTTTCCTAGATGCTACCACCCATCGCCTGTTACTCCACTATCATGCTCTTTTGGACATCAGTCAAATCACGTCCCTTGCCATAACTTGCTGCACCTGTCTTGGTTATTTATATGTGCAATCCAAACCAGGGGTGGTTATAATATTCTGATATGACTGTGTATGTAGTTTGTTACAAACAGTAATACATTCATAAGATACTTAATTTCACATTATGGTATACTCATCTGCAAAAGTTGCAAAATGTTTTGTTGTGAAAATAAGTTAACACTCCCCACCAAAGAGACCATACATTAAATGCAAAATAACTTATGTCCAATACAAATGTGACCCAAAAATTTGCAGACCAGAAACAGAAAAAGAGTCTTTGTTTCATATACACTTCAACCAAGCAAATGAACAGAAAAAATAGCAGAGATCATATTTAAATTTGTTACATGAGTGTAATTTAACTGGGGGTATTCAAACTTTTGCACATGACTGTACATTTGCAACAGAAGTAAAAAACAAAACTGTTTCTTTAAGAAATATCCTGAAATGTTTTTAATAGAACACTGGCTGCCGTTCCAGTTTATGTCAGTATGTTTGATGCTACAAATCATTTTTAGAGTGTAACATCTGTATTTCATTCCCTGTATTTCATTTCATTCCCTGGATATTTACTCTAAAAGCCAGTAAAGAAAAAAAATAAACATGTGAATATTATAACACCTCTAGCACAGACAACACCACTTTAAAAATGTGTCATTACATTGTTGTTGGTTTTTTTTTTACCTGAGCCTGGTACAGACCAGAGATCCATCTTGCAGGCCGGTTGTGATGAGTGTCTGACTGTCAGGTGTAAAAAACACAGAGCGAGCTCCCCCCAACCAGCAAGAATGGCACTGCATTTGCACATACCTCTCCTGTATAAAATAGATTCGTTTGACTGGCTGTAACCAAACTGCACACATTACTCACATGTAAAGATGTGAGCTAGCATAAATCAGTACCATAGTGGAGATGTCACAGATGCGGAGCAGTCCATCTCTGCCAATGGATGCCAGCCAGTTCTGATGAGGTGAGAGATGGACAGATGCAGGGCCCAGAGGATGACCCTCTACCTCTTTCTCTGGACTTAGTGGAACTGCTTCCTGTGTGTTGGACCTTTTACCTGCAATCTGTCAGTCACATTAGATCAACAGTGTATTACATTATACCTTCAGTGGAGCAGATTAATAATAGAATATAAGGTGTATTTGCACCAACAATGCTTTAACAAGCTAGCTAAGTGCTTAACATCCAGAATAAAGTGTCTTTACGTGGAGAATAATAAGAATAATAAAAATCTGCAATATAATAAGAATAATAATAATAATAAGAGGAAGAAGAAAAAGAAGATAAAAATCTACAAAACACAAGATAATAATAGATCAATACAATATTGACTGTAAAATAAAAGACAACACTAACAGAGGGACTTCTACCACGTGTATGTACCACTTGTCTATAAGCATTAAATCATGCATTAATAAAACAATAAATAGATATGTACATACAGCATATGCCAATAATTACACAATGACCTAAGATATAATGAAGTACATGACACTGATATAAGGCTGGTTCCATTTGTTCCATTTACATTACCTGTTATCAAGCATAAGGCATTAAAGTGCCTATAAACAGCAGAGGGCTAGCAGTAGCACATTTCAGTTCTGAACTGAACTGGTGGTTGGTGTGGCTCAGCGGGTAAGACCACTACCCACCAGGGAGCTACCACACCATGTGGGAGATGGGGGTTCGGTTCCCGGTCTGGGTTACTGTGCTGTGCTACACATTAAGAGTCCTTGGGCAAGACTAACATTACAGTGGCCTACCTGTAATATGAATATCCTTGTAAGTCGCTCTGCATAAGAACGTCAGCTAAATGCTGTAAATGTAACTGATCTATGTCGTTCCTAAATAACCCTCTGCTTTAAAAGTTCCATTATTTGATAATGATCCTTCACAACAGGGTTCTAAGCAGAACGAATGTCTAGTACTTTTGTTTAAGGGCTACTGTGTCAATGAAATGTCATTCAATTCATAAAGCTGGCCTAAGTTTATCTGTTTATAAATAGTATTTAGTAGTATAGTATTCAAAAATTATTGCTTTGTAAATGTGCTGTTCAAAGCTGATGCATGTGTTACGAAGTTCTTAAGCAGGTAGAACAATAAACTGTTACAAAGTATTTAAATACAGGGTTTTAAAACAGAATAGGCTGAATACTTCATACCTCTGGAAGCTGGAATCTCTGAAGGGCTTTCTTCTGCTGACAATAGGCAAAGACCTTTTTGGTACCCAAAACACAGGAGGAAAGTCTGTGTGGGGTTTCATACGCACAGCTGTGTAGCACATCTTTGCGCAGGCAGCCACGAGGATCCACACAATTGACTGGACCTGCATTAGAGTTAAGATTTCATTGGCAGCCTCACTAACAAAAAAATGTTCTGACCTTTTTCTTTTCATGCATACCAGTGATCTCCTGCACAGACACTGAAAAGAGCAGCAATATGTTTCCTTCTTTCTGTTCCTTTTCTTTTCTCTCCTCCTTGCCATTGTCAGAGAGCACCAGTATCTTAACCTGCTTTCTCTCTTGTTGATACTGGGTAGATAGACTCACAGTGGCACCCATTCCCTCTGTAAAAAAGGACAAAAGATGTACATCAATGATAGACTTATGCTTATGCAGTACCTTTAGTCATGGTTGTACATTACCTGTGTAGCCAATAATCTCAAATGCTTTAGATGGCCGTGCATTCAGTACAAATATGTGATGATCTGATGCTCCTGTGATTAAGAAATGGCCTCCTTGATCAAAACTGTTGAGAAAAAGGTAAAACTTCACTATAAGATATTTGCTAGGCTCCATGACCCCTTCATAAGCCTTTCAAGACAACTGACACATATACAAAGAGACTTGAGTTGAGTTGTCGTAAAGGCTGCTTTAGTCAATTTCACCTCAGACAGGGTTATGTTTCGACATATGCTTGTTAGAATAAGCCACCTTTGACAGTGTTAGGACAGGTAGAGCTGAGAGGAACAGGAAGGAGATGTGGTGGTTGTGGGATTGCAAAAAACTTTAGCGTAAGATTTGAATGAGGAAGGGTTTCAGGCGTGCCCCCCCCCCAAAAAAAATTCCTAACTGCATTAAAAATACTGTTTTTTAAAAATTTTAAACTTTTTAAAATGCAAAGACCTGTATGAGGTTTCACACATTAGCTCCCCGCTCGCGTGACTAATTGAAGCTTAGTTTTGAATAGTTTCTATGGTTTAAGTTTAATAGCTGGGTAATCAGCTTATGGTTCAATGTGGTTTCTAATAACAGCACTCACACTAAATGATCGACAGGCACATGGTAGAGATGAACTCTATGAACCAGTCGTGGTTGCTCCTTCCTTGTAAGATCCACAAACAGAACATGCCCAGTGACTGTACCCACTGCAACATATTGAGCTACAGGACAACACACCAAGCTGGTCACCTGTAAATACATTCAAACAAAGTCATACACCAAACACATCTGCCATAAGAATTTGATATTATAATGTAAAAGTCTGATTTTTAAAGCTAACTAACTAGTAACTAGTCTTAGTCTCAGTCTCAGTTTTAAAGTCTGATTAAAAGGAACAGAGCACTGAAAGCTAAGCAAATGGTACCAACATTTGTCTGCAGAGAGATGGAAGCAATACAGAGTCCTGCATCCAGTGACCATAGCTGTAGCTCTCCACTCTCTCTGACTGACTGGAATCACATAAAAACACACAGACAAAACATCAAACATCAAAGAATGTGCTAAAGAGGTTCACTAAATAATGATTTATAATTAAATAAAAAAAGAACAGAATCTCTAAACCACTGTGACTCTTTCATAGTTAATAAACCAATATAATAAATAAACTAGAATATTAAGAAGTTTACGTTATATCAAATTAATAAGAAAACATTTGCAGACAGTCCAGACAGGGTTCTAACATTCATAGTCGTAAGCAAAGATTTGATCACCATCATTACAGTTACAATTTATAAGACATCTGCTCACGGGAACACTTAAATTTGGGACATTTCTGCAAATGCTACTATATAATGGCTGATTCTATTCTGTATTTACAAAATTTACAAAAAATATAATTTGCCATAACCTTTGCACATGCCACATTCTATGTTTTAATTTGTCCCTCAGTATCTTAAATTCAACAGATAAACAATAATTGTACATTAGATTGTGCAGAACTGTGATAGCACAAACCTTGGCACAAGATTTGTCATTGTAATAAAAGCAATTCAAAGAAATCTTGGTATTATTTTACCACACAGATGTTACTGTCAGTGTACAACGGAGCAGCAGCCACAAAGTCTCCACACAGGACATCCAGAACTTTGACCACCTTGTCTGTGAGTCCTGGTTTGTGTCTGTAAATGCGTCCCTACCAAAAAAGCAAAATGTAAGACGTCATTAAAAATGTTATACCTACCTAATACCTGAAAACTATACTTTTGATTCAGGTTCACTGAAAACTTTTAAATTATTAATAATTTAAATTATGTTTTAAAAATATTAAATAACAATAATAATAGTAATGTTTGTTTGCAGATAATTGATGTCAGTAATGGGAAAGAATACTACTACACATACACATATATACATATTCATATACATATACGTATATGTATATATACACATACACATAAATACACATAAATATAATATTAAACAAGAGCTTGTATTATTGTTTATTTACCTGACTGTAACAACTCAGGTCTAATGAACCAAGCAGACAAAAGATAGGCACTGATGAAAACAAAGACTGAAATATTTAACCTCCTTAAATAGCTATTATCTGGCAAACTGATTTTGTGGTTTTGTTGCAGATTTTAATTATTTCTGAGATATATTATTCGTGTTAGGGTGCCAAGTGAAAACAAACAAACTTTAATCTGAACAGCCCTCCTTCTCTTCAGGGAAAACTTGTTGATACCCTCAGTCACATAGATGTGGCACAGACACAGGTACACGTTTGCCAAATGAAATGCATGTGCTGAACAGATTTGAAGCTTACAGTGTTGGTAGACAGCAGTAGAGTTTCGTAGTCAGGTGAACAGCAAACTGTTGAAGCCGGTTCCTCTAAAGCCCACCTCTCCACTACCTCTGCTTGATTACCTTTAATCTGGATATTTCGTAAAACACTGTCCTGCAACAAAATATCGTGCAGAATGAATTGAAGCAGGACTCACTCTGCTTCAGAAAATGTCACACCATATACTATGTAACAGCTACAAGCTTGAAAAAACAAATAATGCATATTTTTAATGTATGACTCAGAAGGAAAATTCTCTCTTTTAGGTCAATGTTATGATCAATAGCAAATGTGGTTGTCAGGGTAATGGTAAATGGGATTTTCATACAGTTCCTGTAGCGAATACTCCATTGTTGTGCAGTGCTAGGCTTTGAAAACTGCCTTCCTGCATGGCCAGAGCTCCACTGCCATCTGTGAGATATGATTAAAGCAAGCTTTCCTTAGTTTGATTAAGGTCAGATACAGAGGTGGGTAGTGACTAAGTAAACATTTAACAACTGTTCTGATATAATCTACTCTTTTCCTGAATTACCTGAGGGTACTCCCTCATCATGTGATGTGTACAGGACAGACACAAGCAGAGTTTCAGGGTTTACTAGCAGTAGGAATCCTTCTCTGCAACCTACATATAGCTGTGAGGAAGCCGACCAGCAGATGGCACTGGGGCACAGTCTCTGCTTCATTCGCTTCTGGGGCTGTTTAAGTAAAAAACAAGCAAAAAAAACTCTATGAAGAGATATGAAGTGTAACTATGAGTAACAATGTAAATGTGACATTAAAGTCAAACTCTGTTACAAACTCTCAGTTTCAGGATCAGAAGCTCTTGTATGCCATTATGAAAGAATTTTTCAACATATAGTACTGTGCAAAAGTCAGAGACCAACTGTCATTTATTTGATTTTCAGATACAGATAATAACTATAATTATCCATTTATCATATCACACATTCTTTTTTTTATAGACTCTGCAGAAATATTTTTGCAGGGATATATTTTCACAGCTGCTTCTCACAGTTCTGGGGTGGTCTGTGACATCCTAATTAACTTCTTATGGGTCTAATTAACTTCTTATGTAATTAATGACATTATACTGTCATTTGGGGGAAAAATACTTTACGCTGAAATTCAGGGAAAGGTTATTGTTTGGCATGCTTCTGTCTTTGATTTCCTTAACTAATTTGATCTGTAGCACTAGTCAGCCTCAAGGTGGTACTGTAACCAGTTGTTTCACCCAGTTTGTCCTTAAGAAGCTAGAAACTGTAACTATCCCCAAGATACCTCTGAAAAACTTTACAATATAGAGATATAAGGAAAGAATTCATTGTTATTCATGTCTCAGACAGAAGACAAAAGAGATCTAGTTCATGTGTGGAGGAGCACAGTACCAAACAAGAAAATCTAAAAACAAGAACTGATAAAATATGGTGAAAGAAGAGCCAAGGGTGGAGTAGCCAGTCAGCATGTGATCCCCTAAACACCAGTGGGTATTTCTGACATTGGCTTTAAGTATTGTTTGTCTGATAAGAACAGTCTTGGTGGACTGTTGTTAGAAGTCCCATTATATTTTGAACTCCAGTATTGTAATATTTTCCTAAAGACTTCAGCCCTTATCTTCACAAAAATATCTCATTAAAGCCCTTCAACTTGAAATGGCTGTCAGATAAACTAGTGGTGGCCTTTCTGATTGCACAGTAGTATATATATACAATGTCTACCCCTAGCTTTATAGTGAATATAGTGGCAGAAGCAACATTTTGTTATCCTCAATCGTTTATTACATAGCTACTGGAAATGGTTCTAAATATGCAAAAATAATTCGAAAATTTATATATATCAGAAATATATATTAAAAAACAGTCCACATGAACAACAAGAGTGAAATTCATGTGGCTGTGTTTGATGCTGTAAAGCAATCACTATACAAGAGTGAAATGAAGTACCACAAATGTATCTGTTCTGTCACCACTCAGGCCCGCTATAGCTGAAGTGGGCATCTGAGGACCATGGTATGTTAGCTTCCCAGTAGGGATATGAGAGGGGATGGCTTCTTGCTCAACAATAGAGCCGTCTGTAGCAGGGAGGTCAATAACACTGTCACATATAAAAAAAAAAAAAAAATTCGAATGATTCAAATACATTAACTAAACTTTGTGTGACATCTTCTGGATGGATGCATGCCTACCTTGGCTTCATCATATGAAAGTCCTTACTTCTCTCAATATTCCAAACTGTGAGAGACTTTAGATTTGCTGCACATATTTGCTGCCAGTTCACTGGGCTAAAAGCTAAAGCTGTAATGTCCTCTTCAGCCTGTGGATGGCAACAAATCTGTGCTCCGCTTTCCCAGTTCCTGTAAAAACATATCAATGTCCACTTATTAATGTTATTGTTTCTTCTTTTTATGACATTTTATTATTCAAATAAATAGTCCAAATATTTAGAGGTCACATATTTCCAGCACTGTGGGAATGACATGGGATTTAAATAAATGCCAAATATTTGTGTACTAGCAGAATCAGCAGACTTATTAAGTGTTATAACTATTTGCAGAAACCCACAAACCTTTTTTTTTTATTATTTTTTTTTATTAAAGTTTTAGTGT